>ML675643.1:3626449-3883482 GCA_007922155.1 Mesoclemmys tuberculata
TTTTTTTTCCTTTTAAATCACTCCAATTCTGTCATGCAATTAATTTTTGATACAGGTCTTAGTGTTTAGACATCTCTCTACCTAACCATGCTAACAAATCAGGCAGTTAGGTGCCCAAATACCGTAATTTTCAGCTGCATTTAATTGCAGCTATAAAATTGCACCCACAAAATTGAAAGTGGAGTTGAGATTTCTATAAAAATCTGCTTCATCACATTCGTAGAAGGGTTTTTGGTCTGCACTCAAGACTATCCTCCCCTAACTGCTTTTGGGATCTGAATCTTTTTCTTATTGGTAAGACATCTCTGCTCCAGTCTACCATCAATCCCCTAACAAGCAAGAATTAACCATGCTCAGTGCTCATTTCACTAGTAGTTTGATACTGTAGGATTTAAAAATAGAAGTATAGGATTTGCCACACTGAATCAAAAAATTGTTCCATCAAATTCTGTCTCCTTTGGTGTCCAGTGTGTCAAGACCTGGACTCCCTCAAATGGGCTGTTCTTCTTGTACTTAGATGCTGGGAGCTAAAATAGTGCTCAGACAGATAGAAAGACCTTGGGTTTGCTGCGACTAACCCCAGGGAGGGAACAAGGACTTGGGTTTCTTAGGTTTTACTTTAGGACATAGCAAAATAGATTAGATAGGTAGACACAACACTAATTCAGGGAGCTGAAAACTTCAGCTACTCTCTTTGCCCATACAGCTTGGTGAGTTCATAAGTAAGTTATATATACACTAATAATTCCATTGCAAGTGATCTGTGTTTATCTGCCTAGGTGAAAAAACTAGACTGTTTCTGTACAAGCGCATTATAATGTGTCTACACTTACCGTATGTTCATGTGATTCCCAGCTCACATGGACATACTCACACCAGCTCTCGTCAGGCTAGCACACTAGAAAAGAGCAGCAGCATGGAATAGCTCTGTTGAGTATGTACCCATGGGGTTCAGGCAGGCTTGAACTCAGCATGGCTAACCCTTGCGACTGCCTATGCTCCCGCAGCTACACTACTGTTTTTCATACACTAGCTTGAAGTGAGATAGTGTGAATGTCTGCGTGAGTTGGGAATCACACCCCTACCTTATAGTGTAGATATGGCTTTATTAGATTATGCTCCCTGTACTCTTATGTACCCTCAAAGCTGGTACGTAACTCCATATAGTAGAGGTCCTGTTGTCTTTCAGATGCACTTCCCGTGTTGTGTCTCAGCTACCAGGGTTATTTCAGCAGTCTGGTTTATCACAGGAGCTATGCGTAAGTGGCAATACGTACTTCTGTAGTTGAATACAAACCCCCACCCCACACCCCACCCCCGAGTGCAATTAAAAGAAGCATTTTTCAACATAGATTTTCATTTAATCTAATTTATAAAAGCCATAATTTTCCTTTGGATCTTTGAAACTGCTGAAACTGAATTTTATTCTTAACAACTGAGTAAATTAGGTGCAATTAAAAGTATTTATAGGGAACTCTTGCCAGTGGGCGCGTTTTTCTTTTTGCAGTAAGAGTGACCATTGTGGGGACATCTGAAAGTTTAATTTGAGCGGACTCCTCTGGCTCAGCTTTAAATCAGGCATGCAAAGAAAAAAATCTGTTCTTCATAGCTCAGAAAAGTCTCATTTGTATGTAAATGCTGAATGGTGACTTCCAGGGAAAATAGTACGTTAAGGGACTTATCGGCATGATTCAGCAGCTAATCCCTGCACAACTGAGTGAATATTTTACCCTGTGTATCCCACTTAATATGTCCAAAACAAGCCACACTGTGAAATTCTGAAATCTGCTTAGACCTGGGGCGTGAATTTGTTGCTCATGAAAGTCAGGCACTGCTAGCATTGGCTTGAGCTCAGCATAGTGCCATCAGAAGCTGTTGTGTGTCGCACAATTCTGCCGTGCATCTGCATCCTAGACTGTAACGTCTTTGCTGCTCCATTGCTCGTCCCCCACACAGCTCTGACAGTGCTCTTCAGTCTTAGCTTGCAACAGTCTTAGCTTTGCTCTTCTGTTGTTGGGACCCACACACCATTGCCAGTGCTCCTCATTCCTGATCTTCAGTTCCCTTAAACTTTCAGTCCGACGCGCCCCAGGCTATTCTGCCAGAGCTTCTTAATCTTGACCTTCAGCCCTTCAGTTCTTCCACTCCTGGGCTCCATGCACGGTTGTGTTCATGATCCTCAGCAATAGCTTACTACAACTCTGGTATTTCAGCCCTGCCTGGACTCCAGACTGGCACAGCCAGTGCACCTTAGTTCTGAATTGGAACACCCCCGCTGTTCCAGGTCTGGACACCATGCAGGCTAGCTAACGCCCTTTATTCCTAGCCTGCGCCAATGTTGGGCTTCTCTTGGGCAGAGACTGCCAAAGTGTGTGTGATGGGTTTGTGACATGGACGCAATGTCCACTTGGGGACTAGGTTGAAGATCTCCCAACTCATCTGTTTGTTTTTACCCCAAAGTCTGTTCTTCCAGTGAGTTCCAGTGCAGTAACAAGTCCTGCATAGCCATGATCTTCGTGTGTGATGGCGATAATGACTGCGGCGATGGCAGTGATGAGAGGAAGTGCTCGCCGCTCACCTGCAACCCTAATGAGTTCCAGTGCAACAACAGTGTGTGCATCCCAGAGACCTGGGTCTGTGACAACCAGGCCGACTGCAAAGACCTGTCAGATGAATCGATGGAGAAGTGCGGCTACAAAGTCAAGCCTCAGGTGCTGAACACCTGCGCGGCTCACGAATTCAGGTGTGGCAATGGGGAGTGCATCCGCTTGAACTGGAAGTGCGATGGGGACGAGGACTGCAAAGACAAGTCAGACGAGCAGGATTGTCGTAAGTATCTGCCGGGGCTGACCCGGGTGGGGGCAAAGGCTGTATGCTGGGTAAAGATTTCCTTAGAGGAGAGAGTATTTTCAGGATGCCACTAAAGGCTGCATTTTCAGCTAAGACCTCTGATGACATGTTTGCTGCAACAAATTTGTGCCTTCAAACTGAGTGTTTGTGTCAGTAGACAGCGTAGCTGGTTGCCAGTTACTAAAATAACGTGCACAAGCGAGTCTCAGCACAGAACCTGGTGGCCTCAAATAACGGTGCATTCAGTGCAAAGTCACTTCAGCATCACTTTACAAAGTCACAAACCTGATTTGAGGCTCAGAGAGTTAAACACCAGCTTCTGTAGCAAGTTAAATGCGAGCCTGTCTGATAGGGGTGGGGAGGAGAGCACCAGTGCTGCATGAGCTCCGGGAGGCAATGTTCCTTATTGAGTCAGAATCCCTTTCAGAGGCAGGGAGGCTCCACTCTGCACCTTGTTCAGTGCTAGGCCTTAATGACACAATCTGGCCCCTAACTTCTTAAAAAGAGACTAAAGCATTTAGGTTTTGGGGAAAATTAAATGATGTAAAAGAATAACACAGGACTGGAAAGCAGCTATAAAGCATGGGTGTGTGAGGGGAGATTCATAGAGTCTAAGGCCAGAAGGGACATTGTGATCATCTTGTCCGATCCCCTGTATAACACATTATAGACAATGATCAAGTTACCCCTTAACCATCTCTTTGGTGATAGAGTGGTTTGTGTGGCAACTACCTGAGGCAGACTCAGTAGCAAGTGACTGAAGATATATTTTTCAGTTGGAAACCAGAAACAGGGAGTGGGAACAGATTTGAAAATCCCTAGATCGTCTCAGGGGGACGCAGCTCACAGGTTAGAAATCACTATGTTAAAAGGAACATACGACCAGCAAAAAAAAATCTTTTTAATTGTCTTCTGCCTATGAAACTAGAACATATTGAACAAGGCGATCAATACAGGCCTCTCCGAAGAAGCCAGTTCAAAATGCAGTTTGTGCTCTAAAACCTAAGCCCTTTCGCTGTAAGAGTTTGGCTTGTTAAAGGCACAGAGCTAATAAATAATGGATTTCTCTTCAGTTAGCTTTGTGTATTTAACATGTTGTTGCTGTGCTTTGAATGTTCTATCCATTTTCAGACACCAAACTGCTCAAACTGGTCACCTACCCAGAGAGACTGAGAGGGAAATGGCGAAAACGTTTCACTGAAATATTCATAATGGCAAGATTGAGATGAAATAAAATATTTACACAGCTACTAACATACAGCACTGCTGAATGGTGGGCAGCTCTGGGGAGGAGGGCAGCAGCCAGCTGCGAAGACTGAACATTTTAGCCAAGAAACCCGGGAAAACCTCCTGCTCTTAGAATCAGAGCCGTAGGATTGTGATTGTCCACATCAACGTTGCACCCTGCAGGGCAGGAAAATCCAGCCTGTGAGGCAAATAGGGCAGCCCCCGCTTGGGAAGGGCCCGTTCGAGAAGGCAGAGTTAGGCCTTATGTCAAGTGGAGACACAGGCAGAGAGCAAATGCCATAGTTCCTTTAACAGGAGGTGGAGGAAATGGAGGCCTTGGGCACCACTAGTTGTATTTCAGGAGGGGAGAGGAAAATGTGGAGTAGCCCCTGAGCTGCTGTTAAGAGTAGAGAGAGGAGAACAAGGCCCAGGGCAGGACAAAGAGCCGGGATAGAGAAAATCAAAGGGAGTGCGGGGTTCCAGTCGGAGTCCAAGGTGGGAGCAGGATTGATGTTTGATTGGGGGAGGATTGATTTCACTGCGGAGAAAGTGTTGATCAACTGGCTGTGAGGAGGGTACCCGTGTGATTAGTGGACGTGTGGGATAACAATGTGATGGAATTGGTTTACTTGGGGGGTGGAATAGATCTCTTTGAGCTGCAGAACTGATCCTTCCCCTTCAGGAGCGTGGGCCTCAGTGGCTTCAGCTGAACTCCCTCAGTCAGCACTAGCAATAGGTTTGATAGCCTCTCTGCGGGACAGCCACTAAAGGGCAGCACCACAGATACACACAAAGCCAGGGCATTACAATAGAGCCCGGCACAGGACTGCTTTCCATCATGTTCCCACCCGCTTCCGCTATGATGGCAGTGGGACCAAGGCTCTCCACTTGTCCCATGCTGGGCTCTAGGTTACAGCTCTCCCTCGTAAGGAGAGGGGGGGTTTGTATTCACACTTGAGGGAAAAGTGAGTTTGCAGAATAAAATCTCTGGTTTTGAGAAGCCCTGTTGGCAGCTTGAGCACATACCATGTATTTGAATTCACTTTCTCAAAGGCCGGTGTGGCCTCTCGCAGTGCAGAGAAAGCATGACCCAGCGTAGGTCGGTAACATCTCTCACACCAGTCAAACTATCCTGGTGCACGTGGTAGCTGGGTCGCTGTAGTTTGGACTTTAAAAGCAAGTGCTTTTCTTTTTACTACCAGGTAGTGTTCCCCTAGTTGAATTTGCAGCAACACTGATACCCAAGGACAGGTTACAGTACCTCAGGTGTAAATTCCCTACTGATAACCAAGAGAGTTTATCTTGGGGCCCTTAGCTGTGTTAGTGCACATTTGATTTTGATACCTTCTGTGCACAATTATTTGTAGAACCCAGGAGCCCTAGTCATGAACCAGAACCCCATTGTGCTAGATGCTCTACAAACACAGAAGAAAAAGATGGTCCCCGTCCCCAATTTAAGTAAGTGAACTCAGGCCATGAGGTATGTTCCCTGGAATGGCATTGGCCTTTGAGGATGGACTATTTACATACAAGCTTCAATCGAGTAAAGGAAAGATGAGTTCCCCTCCCTCCTTCTCCACATCAAAGGGGCGTAGATGGGTGTAGGAGGGCAACACCTTACTGGAAGCATTTGCCAGTTGAAATCTGTGGAAAATGCCATTTTGAGCTCCAGTTGTTTAGTTTAGTACGGAGTCTGTTAAGTAACTTACAAGCCACATTTATTTTGCCTTTTCTGAATGGCTGGCAGGACTGAGATTGAATTCAGTCACCTTGGCGGCGAGATAATACTTTATTACTCAGGGACACCCCCTGTGCCCATTTTAACACAGGCACCGATGGGCTCCAAAGGGCATCTCTCTCAGCTCTGGCCATCATGATAGGAAGCCTAGGTGTAATGCAGGCAGCAACAGTAATTTCTCACAATTATGTCGCAAGCTTTTCAAAATATTTCCCTAGAGCATCACATAGTGCAACTTCCTCTGGGGAAAATGATGACTGCCAGCTAGTGCACAGCTGCACAACAGTGGAGAAAAGAGGAAATGTGGCCAAGGAGATGGTCAGTCTCCCACTCCTTTGGAAAGTGCCTTGGGATCTTTAACATCCATCGTCAGAAGGAAGGAATTTTAGTCTACAAGGTCTCCACCAGTAAATCCACATACCGCAAACTGCATGATGTTCAAGTTACCCACCTGAAAGAGATGAAGGGCTGAGCTGCCTCCACTAGGTTTGGTCCTGTGGCTCCAAGAATCACAGGGATCAATGCTGGTGCTTTGACTGCTATGCCATCCCTTCTTTGGAGGGCTCCTGGACACATACAAGTCTTGATTCTCCTCTCACTTGTAGTGATGTAAATAAGGAGTAACTCCACTGAAGTAAATGAAGTTCTGCTCATATAAAACCGGTGGGGAGTATAATCAGTCCTCTAAAGATGTATGTAGTGGGAAAGGGGACCCGTAATGCACCAAAGAAGAGAGGATATGTGGCTGTGTGCAGGTGTCTGTGTATTTTTAATTTATCATTCCTAGATTAAGCCATTGTGGCTCCTGACCATAAAAAAGCTGCACCCAGTTGATGACGGTAGATGGTGTGTGTTCTGAAACACACACCTAAAATATAAATGTACAGTCTATTACACAGCTTTAAAAGTGACATTGGAGAACTAAACAGCTTGTCGAGACCCTTATAAAAAGAACCGTTACCTACCACGTAACTGTGGTTCTTCAAGATGTGTTGCTCATGTCCATTCTGATTTTGGTGTGTGTGTGCGCGACATGCATCAGTGGCAGAAAATTTCCCCCAATTGGTACCTGTAGGGCCAGCTCTAGTGCCCTCTGCAGCAGTGTGCATATGCGCTCATATATATACGGTGCTGCCAGCCCCCTCCCTCAGTTCCTTCTTGCCAGAACTCTGATAGAGGGGATGGAGTGTGGGTTGTGGAATGGGCATGAGCAACATATCTCGAAGAACAACAGTTACAAGGTAAGTAATCGTTCTTTCTTCTTCGAATGCTTGCTCACGTCCATTCTGATTTAGGTGACTCACCAGCTGTGCCTCTGGAGGTTGGCAGGAGTTCATGGCTATGAAGATTGTAAAAACCACTCTGCTGAATCCCTCATCGTCCCTAGCTTGCTCCGTGATGGCGTAGGGGGACGTGAAGGTATGTATGGACGACCAAATGGCAGCCCAGCAAATATCCTAAATAGGCACATGTGCCAGTAAAGGCACTGAAGACGCCTGAGCCCTCATGTAATGGGTCAGCAAGGATGCAGGAAGCACAACTCCTGCTTGTTCATAACAGGCTGTAAGCCAGGACAAAATACGCTGCAAGGATTAGCCCTTCATTCTGTCCGCAATCGCCACAAAGAGTTGCATGGAGCAGCGCAGCAGTCTGGTCCTGTCAATGTAGAAGGCTAGGGCCCTCCTCATATCGAGTGAATGTAAGCACCTCTCCTTGTTAGAGCTGTGAGGTTTAGGGCAGAATACCGGCAGGAAGATGTCCTGATTAACATGAAAGTGGGAAATGACCTTCGGGAGGAATGCAGGATGAGGGTGGAGCTGGACCTTATCCTTAAAGAACTCCATATAAGGTAGCTCCGAGGTCAGGGCCTTAACCTCCGACACCTTGCGTGCAGAAGTGATGGCTACTAGAAATGCCACCTTCCAGGACAATTGTGTGAGCAAGCTTGAGGACAAAGGTTCAAACAGTGGAGCAGTGAGCCAGGATAGAACAAGGTTCAGGTTCCACTGGGAAACCAACTCTATAATCTGAGGGAAGAGTCTTTAGAGCCCGTTAAGGAATCTAGTTGTCCTTTCATGGGGAGAAAATTGATCTGCCCTGTATCGGTGAGTGAAATGCAGATATTGCCGCCAGGTGAACTTTCACCAACGAATGGGCTAAGCCTTCTTGTTTCAAATAAAGCAAATAATCTAAGATCACCTGTATAGGAGACTTGGCCAGCGATACACCCAGCAAGCGAAGCACTTCCACTTTGCTAGGTATAACACTCTGGTGGAAGGCTTCCTACTTTCGAACAGCACTCTCTGGCCCTGGGATGAACAGTGGTGCTTAACCATATAGCAGCCAGGCTGTCAGATGCAGGGAGACTAGGTCTGGATAAAGCAGCCAGCCTCTGTCTTGGGAGATGAGGTCCGGGCGCAGTGGCAGAGACCAAGGACAAGCCACCGGTAGATCCAGCAGCATCCCGAACCAGTGCTGGCGAGGCTATCAGAATGACTCGCACTTTGTCTCTCTTGACTTTCACCAGGACTCTGCACGAGAAGTATCAGAGAAATTTCATATAGGAGACCCCTCGACCATGAGAGTAGGAAAGCATCCGTCAGGGAGCCGCCTTCCGACCTCAGGAGAGAACAGAAGCGGACGCATTTCCTGTTTTCCCTGGTGGCAAACAGGTCCACACGGAGAGCTCCCCACCTTTCGAAGATGTGGTCAGCCACCTCATGGTGGAGCAACCACTTGTGGTGAGAGCAAAGGACCTGCTTAAATGATTTTCTAAGGTGTTCTTCAGTCCCAGCAGATGGACCGCTTCAAGGAGCACGTTGTGCTCCACACAGAAGTCCCAAAGATGAATGGCCTCTCGACACAGGACTGGGGACCTGGCTCCCCTTTGCTTATTGATAGAGTACATTGCTGCTATGTTGTCTGTGAGGACCCTCACCACTTTGATGGACAGATGCGGCAGAAACACCACGCAGGCTAATCGAACGGCTCTGAGCTCTTTGACATTTATGTGAACAAGAGCATTTTTCCAGCACCGTCACAGGCAATAAGAAGGAACTGAGAGGGAGGGGGCCGACAGCGCAATATATGCGAGTGCATATGCGCACCACTGGAGAGGGTGCTAGAGCCAGCCCTACAGATACCACTAGGGGAAGAATGTCCAGCACTGGTGTGTGTGGTGCACGCACACACCTAAATCAGAATGGACATGAGCAAGCACTCGAAGAACAAAAGGATCTGAGTTTGCTAAACAAACCATTCTGGAAACAAAGAATCAGATATTCAGCTGTTGTAAATCACTTCAGTAGAGCTAACCTGATTTACCCTTCTTAGAGATACAGCCCAGAGAGTTGAGGTTTTCTTCTCTCTCTGAACTTTTCTAAGTCTTTTTTATCAAAGACACAGAATAAGTTACACATATATAACACGACATCCATCATCTGGTGCTTGGACACCTCCACAACAGGCATACTGAAAATACCATAGGTTTGATCAGATTAGATTAAGTACAGGCCTGAAGATATCAAAGTTACATCTTTTCCTGCACATGGAGCTAATGGGCTTTTTGTATGATACATGATAGAGGGATATTAACCACTTAAAAATAATCTGTCTTGAGGCCAGCAGCAATCACTTGTTGTCATAATAATTTTGGATGAATGAAAGAGTAGGCCACCCACTGAGGGTGACAACTAGTGAAAATGCTTTGGCAGAGAAAGACAAAATAAATAGGATAGTATGGGCTGGCTCAAGGAAGCTGTCTGTCAATTTTTTCCTCCATGAATTCATACAAAAACACCCAAAATGTATTTCTCTGAAATAATCTGTAACTTGGATTTATCAACTTTACAATGCAAACCTGTGATATTAAACGTTCTCCTTTGAAATGTAGATTGAACATACCGGTGGGAAATGTCAGAGTTAGAACAAATATCTAGGGATCAGGGCTCGTGAGAGCTAATCCTGATTCTACAATGGTCTTTTAAATCACTTCCAACTCTCTATGCCTCAATCTCTCCATCCATAAAATAGGATTTATCTTTAGGCTCAGTTAAAAGTGAAAAGGGCTTTGAGAAACACATGTGAAAATTGCCATAAAGTGACTTATTTTCAAAAGGTAGTAAATGCCTCAGATGGAAGTTGTTTGCTCTAAATCCCCACGTGCGACATTAAAAACACGGAGGTAATTAGCACGGTGAATACCAGCTTTGGGCCTGGAATGTGCATGTTGAATTTGAACAGCTTGTCTTTTTGTCCGGTATTTGCAAATGTAAAGCGTAGTTGTGTTATGTGTAACAGTTAATTTAACAGGTTTTTGCTTTATTTCTATTTTGTGGAACTGAAGAGGAGCTATAAAAGTGCTGAGATTCCATTGATTTAAGCCTCCAAAATAGCACTGCAATTTTCTGAACAGCTGGTGCATAGAAACAAAGCTCTCCACATTGAAGAGCTCTACAGAAACACCTTCCCCCTCTCAAACACAGGCTATCTTGTTGTAGTGGGAGTGCCCCTGACTCGTGGGCGGGCTGTCATATTTACGCAACGGATGGAGTTATGTCCCAGTTTTACTATAAAAAGGCACTGGCCAATCTTCCACCACACTGCAAACCCCTTGCCTCCCTGCCGTGTCCCAGAGTAGCCTTTGCTGCAATGTCACAGGTATAGTGCTGGTTGTACTTACAGGTACATGGTAAAGACAAAAAACCGTTTATTTTCCTTTCTCTTGTTACACTTTAGGTGATTGAAAGTGAAAGAACCTTTTAAAACAGAATGTTCTTGTCACCCCCAGTAGGGTTTGAGGGGACTACCTGGTCCTTGGTGACCAAAGAGTTAAATCTAGCTCAGCTGCTTTTATTCCCCTTACCCCGCTGGTCAGGGAAAGGGCAGTATACTGACTGCTAGAGAGACAGTGGAAGAAATGGCTCATGGGAAGGTTAGGCTCACACCATGTTTACAGGAACTGTGTTGAACCCCAGCCTGGGGAGTTTTGTGGTTTCTTTCATGCTTATGTTAACTTCCTTGTTACAAACGTTGGCCAGAAATGTCGGATGCCAAATGTGAAGCCTTTGGGCCTTCTCTGAGAGGTGCTAGGAACCAGCAGCTCCCATTGGGATAGTTGGAGGTACAGGTGATCAGCATTTTTGAAATGCTGATCCAGTCACTGTACTTTGCTAACTGCAAATGTACTTTTTTCCATACTAAGTCATTGCACCATCTAGCATCTGTGTTCATGCATTTTGCAGTCTATTCAGCTTGGATAATGACACTAAATTGACGTGTTTACAATTTCCCCCTCAAATTCTCATGCAGTTGTACAGGATTGTGTTCAGGTTTCCTACAAAGTGATTTCATTTTTTATTTCATTTCTTATCATTGTTGATACTGTTGATAATAATAAATAAATATATTCAAGGTATATAGAGTCTTTTGTCTTAAGGGTCCCAAATTACTTGGTAAACTGCAGCTCTGCTGTAGTGGAACTGAATGACAAAAATCTAACTAACTTGGTGTAGGATTGGGTTGGGCAACTGCTTTACTGCTGAGAGTGCCACTTACAAGGAAGAAAATGAAACTCATGATCTAGTAGGTCCACTAGATGTTCCTTTTGAGGTCTCCCATCCATTTACCTATCTCACAATTACTTAGCTTCTGGATGGTGCAATGCTATAGCTCCTAGGACACAGTTTATTACTGGGAAAGTTTTTTGTCTTAGGTTTTTTTGCAAAAAGTTTACCTTTGTGCATTGGTGTAGTTCATTTGACCTCTTTCCAGGGGCAGGAGGGGCAGTGCCACATCACAGCTTTTATTTTGTCACATACTTATAAATGCTGGATTTCCCCCACTCCTTCACAGCTGCCCCAGTTGTCATTGCTATATAAAATGTCTTGCAGCTATTCTGTATATCATGCATGATGCTGTGAAGGATCACACCATGGCTTGTACTTTATGATACTTACTAGTAGTTCACTTAATGTTTCTTGGCCCTTCTTGGGGTATCTAAAAGCCATAATTTCTGTAGAGACAGTTTGTGAAATTGTCAAGGAAATTCTGCCATGTAGCTCTGGATTACATGAATTAGCATCAGCTCTGACCTCCTACAGCTATTCAGTGGCAATGATTTTCTGTCATTTAGGACCAGGCTGCAGCCCACAAAGTGGAAACTTTCAAAAGATTTGCTACTTTAATAGAATTTTGAGGAAACATTTGGAAGGTGGTCTCCTCAAAATGGTGGTGTGTAACATACCCAGGGAACTGTAGATCTCCTTTGCAATCAAACTAGTGGCTGCTGCCCTTGAGCATCTATAGAGCTTCTGTACTCAATGTCAGTAAAACTGAGAGTCCCAGCAACGGAGGCCATTTGTTTAACATACATTGGAGAAGACATTGCTTCGGTGGAGGCTCTGGGCTAGATTCACAAGGGGGATATAGGTGTCAACCTGCCCCTTTAGTTGCCTAAGTTCAACATTCATGTACCACTGGCATTCACCAAAATCCAGCTCAGCTGCTGCCTAATCATGTAGGTGCCTAAAGTCCCCAAAGCACTTATATTTGTGCCAGTGGATATGTGTATAGCCACCTAAGTCCTGACACCACCAAGCAGTTTGTTCTAGCCCATGCCCAGCCCTGGTGGGATTTTCAAACTAGTCATTCCCTCACCTGACTTGCCTGTAGGGCCTGATCAGGACATGCCTAACTTACACAGAAGATAGAGGAGGAAGTGGCAGTGCTGCTTTACATTTATGTGCTACAGCCCTGCAGTTAGAGCGCACACCGAGGATGTGGAAGACCTGGGTTCATGTCTCTACCCTGTCTGATTTGGAACAGGGCCTTGAACCCTGGTTTCCTACATCCCAGGTGAGTGCCTTAACCCTTGGACTTTTGAGCTTATGGGGGCCACCATCATTTCCTCCGCTGCTTCCTGTATTTTTTGCAAGAAAGGACTGGTCGGTTTAGGCCTGAACACCAAGAAAGGGTTCACAGTGTGAATCCCAAGTGGATGGAGACGCCTCGCCTCCTTTTGGTGAAGAGTTAGGTTCCTACCTTCCTTTGAGGGGAAAGGCTTAGGCCTCAGCCCTTCCTACTGGATAGCTTTGGTGGATCAATGTGCTGGCGTGTGTGGATCCCTTCCTCAGGCATCTGACTCTCCCCCAGCATGGCATAGGGAGCCTGGGCACCTCACTCAGGATGGTGAGTTCCAATGGGCATCAGCGCGCTCAAAAGTTAGGCATTGCAAGGCCTGAGTGCCCCTGGTGAATCTAGCCCTCTGTAACGGGGGGTTTCTTAGCGTCTGAGTTACAAAGAGCTGTTCTGCGTCAGTAGTAACTTGGCTCGGAGGATTTAGCTTCAGGCTTGAAAGATGGTCTGAGTCTGCTGAGATGTATTGAGACTGTAACCTAGACACATGGAGCCGGGCTGTCAGCTGAGCGCTCTCCGCTCCCGTTGGTCTTCACTTTGACTGCTGAGTATTGAGCATCTCTGACAATCACGGCTCCAGTCCCACGTTGGTCCCTGGTGTAGCTGCATTGACTTTAGCGGGGTTACACCAGGGGTGAGTTTGGCCCATCACCTCAAGCGGGATATGTGCCAAAATGTATTTAAAAAAAACATTTTTTTTCATTTAAAATAAATAAAAAGCTGAGGCGCGGTGGCCAAAGCCGGTGCGCGGTCCTCTGTGCCTTCGTCTCCTTTGAACTGGGAGGCAGCAGCTAAACCTGAAGCCCATTCAAACTTCCGTGAGCACAGAATGTGGCTGTCCACTTGCTTAACGTTGTTTCTGCCAGGAAGCCTCGTTGCCTGCACTGATTGGCTTTGGGCTGCTGTTCAGGGTATTCGTTTTACCCTCCGGGGGCTACTCCTGGCTAACCTTAGGGACCTGCTGCACTCCCCATGCTCTGCCCTGGCCCTTAAGATCAACTGGTGCACCTCAGCTGCCAGGTTTAAACATCTGAGGGGAGGGCTAAAGGCAGGACATGCTGAGTGAAGAAAGAGCTCTCACCCCATTGGTCCGACAGAGCCCAAGTTTGTTAAGTCTTAAAGCACCCTACACAGAGAAAGAGTTACTGGGTTTCTACTAAAACAATCAACTCTGCGTATAATTCATGTTTTAAATTGTGTCCAGGAGCCCAGGGAGTATGTTAGGTGCAGTTTAACAAGCCAGTAAAGAGACTATTGTATGAAGCCATTTAAAAGCTGTCCTGATTAAGAGTTTGATGGTGTTCTTTTAAAGCACTGGTGACCTGCCGCCCTGATGAGTTCCAGTGTGGGGACGGGACCTGTATCCCTGGAGCAAAGCAATGCAACAAGGTACACGACTGTCCTGACAACAGCGATGAGGCAGGCTGCATTAACGGTACGTATAGCCAATGCCCCTTACACGCCGGTGTATGGGACAGCAAGACGTCTAGCTCAGTTAGAGCATGGTAGGCACTGATGGCGTAAAAGGCCTATTATCTTGCCTAATCCATTTCTCCTGTCCAATGCAGAGTTGTTCCTCATAGAACATTTTAAATTAGTCCAGTAATGGGGCTTTGCTAGGGAGGTTTTTCTACTTTGAAAAAGTAATTTCCTGTGTGATGTTCAGTCTAAATATTCCTTTGCTTAACTTCATCTCATTACTGCTAATTTTAAACTCTTGAAACTTGATGGTCAGTCTTCATTATCATGAGCCTAATCTAACTTAGTCGCTTTCCTCTCTTGCCTGACACAACAGAGTCCGCGTGTGAAAGCCCCGGGGAGTTTCAGTGTAAAAGTGGAGAGTGCATTGATGGAGTCAAAGTGTGCGATTCACATAGAGACTGCAGGGACTGGTCTGACGAGCCTCTGAAAGAATGTGGTACAGTACACGCCTCTTTCCTCTTATTGCTGCAGTGTTAACCTCTTCTCTCGCTGATCCTCTTGACTATCAGAATAACAACATGGGGCTGCTAATGCCATTCCTAGCTGCACTCTGTCTGTCTCTCTGCACACACTGTACCCATTGCACAGCTATAAATGGCTTTCTTTTTGGTCATTGGTAACAGATATAACTGGAGGCTTGCTCAGAGGTTCCACTCTACTCCACCAAGAAATGCACTTTATCTTCTTGATAATATTACTGGTGTGCGGGTTAATTAGTGTTTGTAAAATGCTTTAAAGATGGAAAGTGCTTTCTGAGTGTTATTGTCAAATAGGTGAGGCCTGTGGGCATTGTCCACTTCCAGTTTCTACGTGTTATTAAGGTTTGCTTTAGGGATTAAGAACATCGTGTCAGATGTGCCTAATGAGTATTCCCCCTGTGTGAAGTTACCTTGGATTCCAAGTTAGTGAAAATCACAGAAACCATAAAAGCACCTGTTGCCGCATCTCCGTTGTTAGAAAGTCAAACCACACAGCCCAAGAGCAGTTCTGTTCTTTCTGGAGGACTCTTTAGTGCACAAAATAGGTGGGCTATGGAGCCTTTCATCCATCCTTTTAGGAGAATTCTGCCATCAGCAGCACTGGTTTGGAGCACTGCGCAGGCAGTGCATGGACTGTGGCTGGCTGCCTTGCAAAGGTGTAAGGGACAGGCTCCTTGTGCTCTTCCCTTCCCCCCTCACACACTTGCATGGGACCAGCAATAATCTGGCCCCCGAGATTGTTAGCCAAAAGAGGCTATTTCAGAAATTGTAACTGAGTGCAAAAATATGTGACATATAGGGCTTTTTCTCTTTCAAACCTGATTCAGAAATGGGGAAACGTGACTCAGAGCAAGGCCTGAAGTTCTAGCGCTGACTTTTGCCCTTTATCCCTGAACTGACAAAGAGTAGCAATGCCACTTGCACTGCCTGTCACTCCTTATCAACCCAAAGAGAGACGGGAAACTGGACAGAGGGTCTCGCAGGGTCTCCACCTCCACCCAAAGTCAGCAATCCACGAACACTGATGCTTTGCATACTCACCCTGACTCAGCAGAGAGGGGACAGTGATTTAACATTGCTGTTGTCTTGTGTTCTTGCTGCCTCCTGGCTTTCTTCTTCACTCATTCACGTCTCTGTGTTTTTCTGAGTGAATGCTGCAGCTTCTCTGCCTGTGAAGATCTCCCATCCAAGTATTGGCCCAGTTTAGTTTTGCAGAACTGGCAAGATCACAGCACAGTGTGGTCTGGTGCAGAATCTGTAGCTGTGTGACCTCGCTAACCTGCCGTGGTCCCAGACCGGTTATGAGTGATTGTCTAAAATAGAAGAACATGAACAGAAACTCCCAAAAATGAATTTAGTTGTTTCTTTGAGACTACAGAGTGACACAAGTTTATATGAATTTAAAAGGCAACATGCAGGTGATTAGAACAGGGAAGTGGGAGTCGGGAGATAACAGGTTCTATTCCTGCCACTGACTCACTGCGTGATCTTGAGCAAGTCATTTAATCACTGTCTGACTCAGCTTCCCCATCTTCAAAATGGGGTATAAGTGTACTTAGCAACCTCTCCATAACACATTGAGATCCTCAAAAAGGTGCCACACAATGCAAAGTTTTATTAGGCACCTTATTTAAATTGTCAGGTGGATATGTGGCTCCAGTTTGGGTAACTGGTTGCTCTTCCATAATAGAAAATTGAGCAGAATAGTATCTACACTTGGCCTATTTCTAGGCCCATGTTAAGAGAGATGCAATGAGAAAACCAAAGCTTGCGTTATTGTTTTTATGTCCATGCTATAAAGAACCACTGTCACCAGAAGTATGATTAACATGCAAATCCTTGTGTAAGTTCCAATAACCTGCATGTAGCATTTTGAAGTCCGTGTGCGTGTGTGTGTGTGTGCGCATGTGCGTGTGCGTGTGCATAGTCTAACAGGCTACAGGCCAACATAAGGATAATAAAAGGCAATATCCATTTAATAAATCTCACTGAACAGCTATGGCACATAACACGACTCTGTGGACAGCTACTCAGAACCTAGTGAACTTGCTACTATTAATAATGTGTTGAAGTACATGCTTATTTCTTTGTTAGGAAGGTGGACGCATGCTACAGCCGAGACACCGCCTCTTGTAGTGCAGTGTTTTCTTAGCCCGTTGACTTTAATTGGCTTGTTTTTATTTTTCTGCCAATGGCATTGGTTTAATGGCTCTGCGGTGCTGCAACACCATGGTATCCAAGGAAGCAAGACATAAAAATAAATAAATAAATCGGCCTGTATACTGCATTAAACCTTCAAGCTGATGGGCTCCATGTCCCAATGAATCATTATGCCCTGAACTCCCACATTCTCTGCATCAGCAATCCTAGACAAGGGAAGAAATTTCTCTTCTCCTTCTGTAGGTTAATTGGAACAAGGAAAATGTTATTTCTGGCAAGAAAACAAACTTCCTCAACCCTTCTCCAGTTATAATTACAGGGATGCAGTTATTCCACTCTTTCAATTTCAGCTCTAGCACAAGGGGAAAAAAGGATGTTGGTTTTACATGGGACTATCACTGTATAGACTGTACATATGGGTTAGAGTACGCTATCAGGATACAAACTGTCCACATCTCACTGTTAGCTCAGGCTGTCCATGTATAGATTGTACATCGGTGTTCGTTGGGAATATCTCCAAAGGACTGTATCTTGGTATATTTTGGGGCTCTCTCAATGTAGATCATGGTTGGATATTAGGTGGGAATATCTAATACTACATAGACTCCAGTTAGCTGGGACCCTTGGGTCAGATGACTCTCCCAGAATGGATTATTACAGCTCAAGGAAACAGCTTGTTATGTGCCACCAGAGTAGCTTAGTAGGGAGAAGGAGAAGTCAAATGGGGATAATTCTTAGGCCCCGTGTCTGTTAATGCATGGAAGCAAAAGACTTATGACTAGATGGGATGTGGGCACCCAAGAATTATGTACAATATCCCCAGGGTCCCTGATTTGCATAGTCATTTTAGGCTACTTGTTTTTAGTCCAAGGAACTTAAAATATCAGTTTGGAGTGACAAAGACAAAGAGAATTTTGGTGGGTGTTTCCAATTTGTGAAATCTCTAGTAGTGCTCCATACTGCCAATTCCCGACCACCAGCAGCTGGTAGCTACTGAAACATTTCTAGGTATCTCGACCCCTTTTAATGTACTCAGTCTTGTGATTTAAAAACCCTCCTTTATCCTAAATAATCTGTATGCCTCTTTTAGCTCAAAATGAATGCTCGATCAACAACGGTGGCTGCTCACACATATGCAAAGACTTGAAGATTGGTTATGAATGTGAATGCCCTCCCGGATACAAGCTTCTGGATAAAAAAACGTGTGGAGGTAATTTATATGCAAACAGCAGTCTCTTGTGTTTCACTGTACAGAGACGTAATTATAGTCACTCCAGCATTGCTCCATCACAGATGGTTTGATTTCAAGTTATTGATGGGTTTCAAACACTCCTTTCAGACATAGATGAATGTGAGAATCCAGACGCTTGTAGCCAGATCTGCATTAATTACAAGGGGGACTACAAATGTGAATGCTACGAGGGATACGAGATGGACACTCTGTCCAAGAACTGCAAAGCCGTAGGTAAGGCAACCCCAGCAAACACTCAAACCCGACTCACCCAGCAGTGTGAGCGTTATAAAGAAACACGGGTACATGGGCCCAGCGTTGGGGGAAAGGAGACAAAAGGAAAATAAAAAGCCAAATGCAGTCATTTCAAACTATACAGAACTGCTACAGTGATAACAGATGTGTCTCGAGGCAACAGCTCCACTGATCATGCAGATCAGAATATTTTAACAGTGTGTGCAGATCAAGATTACAGTCACCAGTTGGCTGTTTGAAGCTAGACTAAAAAGGAAAATCTCTTGTTAGGTGTTAAAAACAGTACAGCAAAAATTAAGTAACAATTTTTTAAAAAGGAACATAATTAAAAATAGGTAGGTTAGCCAAGCCTTCCAGCAGACCCATCCCTACCTCTCCCCAACTTCTTACACAAATCTCAAAAAGAACAGAGCAGCAGCTCACTTGCTCTAGAAGAAATAAATGCCTCAGCTCATTGAAAAAGCAAATATGGTAATGTCACAGAGCTGTAAAGTTATATTATACAAGGTTTAGGATCAGCCCATTGAATATCATTTAATGAAGGGATTGACTTTTGGGGGAGGGATTTACTGGGGGAGCTGCCTCTGTAAAGTTGTCCTGGGAATTCCAGACAAGTTTTCTTATTATACAACATATAAAAGATCCTTAAAGTCATCGTGTCCCATGGACCTCATGCACAGGTCAGGCCTCTTCCTTGCGCTCTCTGGGGGCAGCTGGAGTTGTCACCTTGGGGTGTCCTAGCACCCATCCCTTTGCTCCCTGGTCAGAAATTCCTGCCTCCTCAGGGTCTCTGCTGGCCAGAGTGCCCAATGGGAAGCCCTATCAGGCTCGGGGGAGGGAGGACTCACATTTTTAGAACTCCAAATGGAACTTTTTTTCAGCCTTTTCCAGGATCACTCTTTTTTCCTTTCTCACTGTTCCCTGTGTCCCAACCATGTCCAGGATGCCTCCAGCCTACAAAATCTTTAATAAACTCACTCTTTCCTTAAATATTGTCGTCTCAGTTACCGTCTTTTTGGAAGTGACCTCTCACCACTGAAAATAGGAGACATTGGGCTAAATCATGCAGTCCTCACTCAAGCAAAACTCTCACTTGTAGCCTTATGATTAATTTGGGGTGCAGAATGCACCGGTCACTAAAAACAAGTTTGTTCTTTGGTGACTACATAGAGATTAATTCTGATGATTGGTGAGACACAGGGAGACTTCATGAATTTTATTAACACCATGATCAATATAAACAAAATCACAGAACTACAAAAATCAAGAATAACAGCACGTATACTCACGAATTTGCAGGGCTGTGGATTTCCCTTAAGGTGAGAGACTACTCTGCGGTTGTCACTATCCCATGGTCCTGTGGAGGGTTGGGTTTGAGTCCCTTTTTATGCACTTATTCCTTACACCCACCTATTTCTAAGACCATATTTGATTAAGTTTTGGCCTTTAGTCCATATTTGTCATTCCTACTACCCATTCTGGGGGCTCCAACAGTTGTCGTAAGCATTTGCTCAGGTAGAAGTTAAGAAAGTTAAATAAAGCCTTTGTGCTCTACATAGTGTATCACAAGCTATATATATATATATATATATATATTCCTAAACCTTCTGACCCAACGTGACTTACTTATGTTAACTCTTACTAGACCTAATGTGGCCTTTTACTAACTATTAATACCGGTAGCCTCAAGCTAAATACTAGGGTTCAGGCTCACAGAAAACCCCATTTTAAAATAATATTTAAATTTCTTTGCTTTCTCCTACTTGCATTATATAGCTTTAGCTTAATTTGTACCCATCTAGCTTTTTCTAAGATATAAATGATTATTTACCTGATCAGCTACGGTCATGGGTCAAAAGTCAACACACTGAAAAGATGCAGAATTATTCTACGCTTTTTTTTGCTGGTTCTAAGGGACACAGCAAGGGACATATCTCCAGGCCTTGGTCCTTACGAGCAGCGCTCATCCCTTTAGCGTATCTATACGCCGTGCAATGGGAGGTTTGCCTGAGTAAGCACTCAGGATCACCAAGGAAACTGAGGTGCATACAGGTTTTCCTGAGGAAAGTAATGCAGATAATATGCCTCCATCTCTCCTGAGTTTGTCGTAAGAAAAATCAACTTGACGTTTCCTGTGAGAATTTCTGCGCTGGCCTGTGTCTTAGTGGTCTTAGTACCACAACCACAGTAGAGGTGGATGCCATTATATTTGACATGAGCTTCCAGGGCCAGAGGTTTCATGCCTGCAACGGGCAGACACCAGCTGAGTGAGTCCAAGAGCTCTGCTGGAACACACTTAAGTGTGCCCCCTACACCTCCTGTTAGGAGATGCCACGTGTAGTCTTCAGTGCCAGTCTCTGGTGGCTGGGTATGGGCCCGTCTACTTGGACATGGCACTAACATCCCTCTGCACTTTGTACTCAAGCAATGCAACCCCCAGGCAGGCTCTGGCTGCCCCCTGCACACAAGCTGGGAAGGGCTGGCCGTGCCTTCTGGCCCTCTGCCCTCCTAGCTCATCCAGGCATGAGTAACCAGAATCTGACCTTACACTCGACACCATCCAGTTACAGTTGTATCATCTAGAGTGAAGAAAGCCCTCAGTATTTCACTTGTGACTTCCAGCAAACTGGATAAGAGCAAATGTTTCTGCTGCTCTGGAGAGCGGCTGCTTCTCAGATCCATCATGTTCTGATGTAACAGCTCCCCCTCTGGGAACCAGTGACATTTGCTTCTGGTACACAGTAAAACTCCCTCCTAAGATATAACTGCATATAAGTAGGCAGCATGATTCCATTGGCTTCAGTGAGATTACCCTTGATGTGATGCCCTGCATAATGAGGGCTGAATGTGGCACTTAGACATCTGCTGTCAAGTCAGCTAGTAAAACAACAGTCGCACCTGTTTGTTTTCTGTGACAGGCAAGAGTCCATACCTGATCTTCACCAACCGCCACGAGGTACGTAAGATAGATCTGGTGAAAAGGGACTACTCTCGCATCATCCCCATGCTGAAGAATGTGGTGGCTTTGGATGTGGAGGTGGCCACAAACAGGATATACTGGTGTGATTTGTTCTACAGAAAGATCTACAGGTAATGCATCAGGGCAGGTATGTGTTCTGGTACCCATAATATGGTTTATTTTATACTACTGACAGTAATGATGATCTGTAAGGCTGCCCACATTCTATTGAACAGTGGCATGATGAACAGCATCCATCCATAGGACCACAAAGTGTCTCTTTATTTGGCTACACATTATGGCCCAGATTTTCAATGCGCCTACAGAAATGTGCAGGCATGTGACCTGCATGTGGTGTTACCTGATTTGATAATACAGGCACATTTTTTTGTGGTACTAACAGATACTTCTGCAAGTGTGGAGGCATGTTATCTGAGTTATTATTATGTATTTGTATTACAATAGTGCTTAGAGACCCCAGCTAAAATCAGGGCCTCTGTGCTGTGTGCTGCACAAAAACAGGACGTGCCCCAAAGAGTTACTGTCTAATACATAAGACAGGCAAATGGTGGGAGAAAGGAAGTGCCAGTATCCTCATTTTACAGGTGGGGAACTGATGCACAGAGACACTAAGGGGTATGTTCACAGATGGGATTTAGGCTAACTGACACTTTAGGTGCCTACGTCCAACATTTAGGTGACACTGACATTCACCGACACTCAGCTGCTGCTTAAGCCCATAGGTGCCTAAGTTTCCATCAGTAAGGTCCTTAGGTGCCTAAATTTCTACTTAGGGCCATGTGCACAGTCACCTAAGTCCTGGAAACACTGAGAAGCTTGGTGTCTGACTCACACCTAAGCCTCAGCAGGTTTCACAAACTGGGCACTTCCCCCATTGGAACCCAATCCCATAGGTGTGCTCAGAGCTAAGAGCGTGCTAACAGATCAGACTCTGCATGAAACATGCTGGCCGTACCAGAGACCCCTTCTCCCAATATCCCAGTGGTTAGAGCGCTCACCCAGGATGTGGGAGACTTGGGTTCAAATGCCTCCTCTCCCTGATGTGTACCGGGGACACGTCCCCAGGTCTCCCACCTTCCAGGGCTACACGGCCATGAGTCTCGCTGTCTCCTGCTGAAGCTGCTCCACTTCGTATGAAATACTTAAGCATTAATTGGGCCAGAGAGAGAGTTAAAATGACTCTGTGCTTCAGTGATTAGGGCACGTCCCTGGGGGACCCAGTTTCCAGTCCCTGCTCAATGAATATTTAAAGCATTTCATACAGAGTGAGGTGCCTGCGACTCCAGGAGATGGTTTACAGCTGTGAATTCAAGCAGAGAGAGGCCTAAATTTAGGTACCCAGCTCCCATTAAGGGACAAGGGTAGGCCACATCCCTTCTCCACAGTATTTCCTATGGCCAGTTTAGACAGCTCCCCACTTCAGCTTGTGAATCCCATTCTTAGGTGCCTAACTCGCCCCGTACATTGTATGTGCCTGATTTGGGGTGGTGAATTCCACTAAGCAGGAGAGCACTGAAAAGACAGGTGCTGCGACATTCAGCATTGCAATGCTTATGTCCCCATTGTGAATACAGCCATATCTGACTTGTGGACATAGAAAGTCTGTGGCAGATCCACAGATTCATGTCTTCTAAACTCTGGTTCGGTGCCTTAAATTGGACCATATTTTTTTTCACTCTCTCCCTCTTCCCAGGTGTTTTTATGGCACCCATCCCCATATTATGTAACAGGGGCCTGCTGAAAACATTCATCTGTATGTCACTGGAACACAGTATTCAAGTTCATTTGCCAGTAGAGTGTTTAATCAAAAAATGCAGGTGCATTTAATTTATGCACCAAAACTCCCTCTTGTGCACTTTGATTTGCATTGGTATTGCACCCTACTGCAGCATCTACAGTGATTTGTTCTGGTTTTCAGCTAATGATCAGAGGGTGGTTTACTAAGCAAGTAGCAGAGCCACAGGATGTCTGTAGGCTGCAGTAGCTCAGATTCAAGTGGGAGGGAAATTTACCCACGCTGTGATGAGGTAATCAAGTGGCTAGCCAGGTATGTAAGTAGCCCTGTGAGCTCTCTGGGGCAGCGGGAAGCTGGTTGGGTTGGATGCTGGCTGCTTTCACTCTGAAAGTCTAACACTCTAGAAAACCAGGGCTGGATAAGGATCACATGTTCATACACAGAGAACTATTTAACACACACGGCTACTTCTGACGCACACTGACAGCAAGTACTTCCAGGGTTTGGGACCTCAGATCAGTGCTCATATCCTTGTCATGGCTACATCAAGGGTTTGTTCTCTAGCCAAGCAGTGGGATATTTGTCTCTGTTATTCCTGTTTGTGTCAGCTTTGCCACAAGCCTTAGATTGTCTTCACAATCAGCTTTTGTGTCATGATCACCTAGAAGCTGTTAACTCTTCTGTTTAAGATAGTGACGTCTGCACTGATATTGAATGTTGTTCATGCAAAAGACCGTAGTGCTCCGTCAGCGATGGTGCAGAACTCCCTGTGGGGAACTGTAATCTGTAATAAACATGAGACACCACAGCAGGATGTGAACACGTGGGGTAGCAAATAATTACTGGCAAGAGAATACTCTCCTGATTTGTGCTGGGTGTCATCCGTGGATGGTCACTCCCAGCCTGCATCTCGTTTTAAAAGCCTTCCCCCACAGCCGGCAAAGACCTTCCATTATCCACGATTGGCCTACAACTCTGTCATCAGATCCTTTGACAAATCGAGATGCAACTTCGGGAAGTCAGACTGGAAGAAGTGCCCGGACGCTCTAGAGAAGTGTCGTCTCCACACCAGCACACATCATCCCGGTCGATGACGCTTTCCGTCGATTCTGAGGAGCCATCTTCAAAGCTGCCTGCACATCCGTACCGTTTGGCCACCCTCCATCTACACGCTGTGCTTTGTTCTAAACTGCACGGTCAGATGGATCCTCTGGTGTTCCAGATGCTGCTGATCACCTAATCGAGCCACTGGATGCTGCTACACTGGCATGACGGGTAGAGACGACTCAGAATCTAGAGGTCGTTCACTCAAGCCAGAAATGCTGGGATTTGATTTGCTGTCTTGGCACAGCTTTGTAACCACCGTCCCTGAGCCAACCACCTGGAATGCCAAACCAAGCTGCCAGTTCTATCCGAGAAATGCCACTCAGCAACATACAGAGCCATTCACAGCCTCAGTTAGACAAGATCCTAAGTGCGGTTAGGCGTGGCACTGCTGCTGCCTGTGACAACGCATTGCGAGAGGTTTTGAAGCACCTTGGGACTTACGCTTATCAGTGACTGGGGCAGTTCTTCCCACAAGTGGTCAGCAAAGAGCAGATTCCAAAGCCATAGTGAATGGCAGAAGTCACAGCTCTCCTGAAACTGGGGAAAGGGCCACAAAATGGCTGGCAAGAGACACCCTCTTTCTAGCTAGTATTCTCTTAGCACGTCATTTCCACCTCCTTGTCTCTTCCCTTCTCTTCCCGCCCTGTTTTTCTCTTGCGGGAGGAGATGTCCTATAGTCCCTTACTGCACAAGGCAGGCCCCCACTTAAAACAGCTTAATTCAGTTGTCCCTTCAGAGCGTTCAGGGGTCTCTTTAAAAGGTTTAGTTCTTCTTTGAGTCGTGTGTCGGGGGTGCTACGCTTCAGCTGCACATGTCCCTCCGAAGCCCTTGATCAGAGATTTTCTGTTAGCAATGTCTGTTCAGCCTGTGCATGCACTCTGTGCCACCAAGGGCCGCTCTCCAGGACATATAGGGTTGCACGAGCAAACTGTCCTCAGTTCCTTCTCTACCACCTTCTCCTGAGTCGGAGATCTAGCACGTCTGCTTTATATGTGCCTCAGCGTGTTCTGCACTTGTTCTGTAGGTAGTTTAGTGTTTCTAGTTAGTGTTAGTTGTTGCTCGTATAGAATTAATTAATTAATCAATAATGAGAGGTTTGGATCTGTTTCCTCCTTTTTTCTGGGGAGCTTATTAGTCCTGGCTGGGCATGCCTGGCTTGCCAGGTTTCAAATGCTGCCTCTCCTGTCAGGAGGCTATCCCAGTCAACGATGGCCACTCTAAATATATCCATTGCTTGGGAGAGTCGCAAATCTCCCAAAAGTGAAACTATTTTACCTGGCTCTCAGATGTAGAGCATGGAAGAATCCGGGGACCAAATTGAAACTTCTGCTAATGGCGCTCTCACTTCAACACGCTTCCTAACCTTTGCTTATGGCAGGAGGCATGATCAGTACTGGACACTCTGATTCGGCTTTTTCTCAGTTCCCTGGATCTTTGCAAAGATGGTGGTGGTAATCATAGCTAGACTCAGGTGAGAGGGGATCCACTCTACTTCTTCCTGGATGGCATCAAAATCAGACTCCAACCCCAGCAACAGCATACAGAGCTACGTTCCTGATCTTGAATCGCCTGCAAGTGCATGGCTATATATATTATCAATATAAAAAATAGCTCCTTGATACCATCCACCAAAATAACTCATAGACACTTCAGTGACAGAGAGAGAGCCATTTCTGGAAAGGTTCCACAAGATTCAGGACCACCACACGTCGTTTCAGAACTGCAAGAGTCCCAGCACCGAGGTAGCACCGAGCCTTCGGCTACAAGCCTTCCTGGTATTGTGCATAGGGATCATTCTGTGGTTGCAGTCACACATCAGGCATTCAAGTCTTCATTTTAAAGGTATGGGACCACTCTCTGGAATGTATGAAGGATTAAGTGAAGGTCCCGGTGTTGGTGATCAACTCCTTAAAATGGTGGTCAGACCAGGGCAATGTCTGCAATCATGCCCATATGCTTTCCAGATGCTCTGATCCTCACAAATGACGCCAGCCTTGGGGTCCCAAACAGCTCAAGGCATCTGGAATCGGAAGGAAAGGACCCACAGCACAAATCTCCTGAAACTAAGAGCAGCCAAGGCACTCGGAAGGTTCCAATCCATCTTAGAAGAAACAACGTCCTGATTCAGTCTGACAACATGGTCATGGTCACTTACGTGAACAACCAAAGGGGACTAAGAAGCCTAGTGCTACAACTCTACGGGATGGAAATCTGGCAGTGGGCAGAGCACTTGTTACTTTCCCTCACAGTAAGTCAAATAAAGGGAGACCTGAACCGAAAGGCAGATTGGTTCAGCAGGTTAAAGGTGAACAACTCGAGTGATGCCTGAATCAGGAAGTCTTCAAGTGACTTGTCCATTCCTGTTTGTCATTTCACTTAATCACGCCCTAAACTTTTAGCATGTGCTTAAGTCCTGTTGAAGTCACATGCTTAAA
This sequence comes from Mesoclemmys tuberculata, assembly GCA_007922155.1. Lineage (NCBI taxonomy): Eukaryota > Metazoa > Chordata > Testudines > Chelidae > Mesoclemmys > Mesoclemmys tuberculata. Next base: position 3,653,044 of record ML675643.1, read on the forward strand.
GTTACATGCTTGGCCAAATCAGGGCCTCTCAAACACAAAGTGTGCACAGAGCTTTAAAACAAATAAACATGACGGCTCCCTGTCCCGACATGCTTACAATTCAGATAAGTCTGCCAAAACAAGGGGGCGACCCTACACAAAGGCAGGGTGAAGAGAATGAAAGGACAATGGTTACAGCAGTGAGAGATACTGAGATTATCAGTGCTGTGTTTGTGCCCGAGTTCAGTAAGTTGTCCAGCGTTCATCTCTGTAACTCATTTCCTCCCCCATGTAATGTGCAGCTTTTCAGCTTGCTTCTCTGCACTGGCCCTGACTGTGCTGTTCATCAGTTCAGGGAAGATTCCTGTCTTTGCAGTGCCTACATAGACAAAGCCGGTGACACAGCCGAGCAGGTGATTTTGATAGACAGTCAGCTGAACTCCCCCGAAGGCCTGGCGATGGACTGGGTTCACAAGAACATCTACTGGACAGATTCGGGGAACAAGACCATCTCTGTGGCCACTGCTGATGGAAGCAGGAGGACCACTCTCTTCAGCACTGAGCTAAGCGAGCCCAGAGCCATCGCAGTTGATCCGACACGGGGGTAGGTGTGAAGATGGAGTGCTGTGTCATGGTTTCAAACTGGCATGTTCCAGTCTTGTTTTCTCTCCTCTCATTAGCTTGCAAACTCTGGCCCCAATCCCGTCAATACTTACAAACCTACTTACCTTTAAGCACGTGAGTAGTTCCATTTAACTCAGTGGGACTGCTGATGTGCTGAAAGTTAAGCACATGCATAAATCTGCCTCACTCTGTGCTAATGTGACTGGCATATTTATGGAGTTTGCAGGTGAAGTAGTTTTTTTTATTAGTATTTTTTAAGCATCTAGTCCTCTGATTGCAAAAAGCAGCTTTGAAATTATGTCTCAGAAATTCTTTTGCCCAGTTTATGTGTCAGATGTGGATGAGCTGGTCCAGTTTAAAGCAGGGTACATGATTCGTGATAAAACTGAGGTAGTCTGATGCACAGCTGAATGAGCACGTGTTTTTAGTGCTGGATATAGAAAAGGCCAAAGATCCAGCAGAAATTCCGAGATATTTTACATGCACTAAAAATGTTTTTAAGCTTGTGTGTAATATAGTCCTGTGATACAGTGTTCTTTGGGGTAGAACATATAAGAGGAACCCATCAGCTCCATTGTGTAAATCCTAAAATGGATCAAAATAGCAAAGGCCTAAAACATTGAGTACAAAAGGCACCACCCTTCCTGATTTAAGACAACCTACTCAAATTATGGCACATGGGTATCTTGGGGTAGGGCCATCTCTGCACGTAGTGAGTTACTGACTTTTGTTTTCTGTGGCTCTTCCAGGTTCATGTACTGGTCTGATTGGGGAGACAAAGCTAAAATTGAAAAATCTGGCCTGAATGGTATGGATCGACAAGTGCTGGTAACAGAGAACATTGAGTGGCCTAATGGCATCACACTAGGTAAGTCGAAGGGTTGGTAAGTAATAGATCAATGGAAGTAGTAAAGTTCCCTATGTCTGTGGTCTTTTTAAATACACATTTATTGTTATACAGGAATGGAAAATAATCATTGAAAATCCAGGCTGCTTTGAAATGCCAAGCCTCTGCCACGCAAACCAGTGGCCAGATGTTCCCTCTAACACACAGGGTAATTTATAGTGTGATGTGGTCCATGTCTCCACTGAGCAGAGTTGCCTTTTCATGTACAACCTTCATGCCCTTTACCTGAACTGTTGAGCCATGGCTTAATCTTGTTCCTCAACAGGCCCGGTCCTGGCAACACTCATGGGCTTGTGAGTTTTGTCAGAGTAGCAAGCACCGTGCCAGTCAGTGACTGCTGGCGGGAACCAGAGCTTCCATTGCAAGTTCAAGAGAGGGATGTGTCTGGCTCCATGTTTAGAGAAGTGCCATGTAAATTTGCTGTAGGTTTAGGGGCTTTCTTGTGATTACAAGGAACAGCCACAGGCTGGAGGTGGTGCAGAGGTGTACCACTCCGTGGGAAGTCCATGGAGGCAGAGATCGTTATGGAGCTTCCTGGAACGAAGGGGAACATGCCTGCTGCTGTCCCCTTCATGAGGGCCAGCACACTCCCCTGCCGGCCAGCCCGGCGTTGCAGGTTGAGGTGTTGCAGGGCGGGTGCCGTGTCCTTGCTGTCTGTGGTTTCTTGCACCCTGGGGGCACAAGGAACTGAAATCGTGCTCTCTGTTTCTGCGCAAGGAGGGGAGGCTTCTTGTGAACGTGCAGAGCAGTTGGCCACCTGGCCCTGAATTAATCAGCAATACGCTGGCTCAACACCATTGAGATGTGAGAGCCCTTGGTTAGTATTGCCCTTAACGAGTGAAGGAGAGCAAGAACCACTCAGCACGGAAGGGTGGGGTAACAAGGTGCTTGGAGGGCCGGGGAGCCTAGTGATTGGTGTGCCTGACCTCTGGTCCCTTGTTGAGGTGCCTTGGTCTTTTAGGCAGGGGGACACGGGCCCTCCTTCTCCAACAGGTCCCAGCCCAGGGCCCTATGTGAGTCGACCCTTGAACAGGGAGCCCTCCCAGCAGACAGTCTAAATCCACTGCCCTGTGCTACTTCCAGCCACTGTTTGGGGCATGGCCTCTACAATCCAAGTCCCTGGGGTGGCTTGTTTCCCGTAGCACCCGCTCATGGCCGTTACCTTGCTGTGGTCCAAGCTCCTTCAAGCAGGACAGCCATAAGTTTGGTGAGTACAAACCCCACAGTGCCCCTGGGCGTCAGTCACCCAGTTACTTCAGTTGCCAGAGGCTCCTACGTTTTCTTTGCAGCCTCCCTTGGCCAGGGAGATTGTGCTTACTCCTGCTGCTGCCTCCGTTGGCAGGCTAGTGACTCTCTCCAGTAGGGAGGCAACTAGCTCCTCCTGCCTCCTCGCCGGTAATCCCCAGACTAAGCCAGGCTCCTCTCCCCGCGCCACGCCTGGTGTTGGCTGCAGCTATAATGGGGTAGAGCTAGGGGGCCCCAAGGCACTCTTTAACCCCTGCTGTGCTGGCAGACAGTTTGTCCACTACATCACAGGTTCTCCTTCGAGTGGTTGCTCATATCCATTCCACTTAGGTGTGTGCGCGCCCTCGTGCACGGCCAATCGGAGAACTTTTACTAGCAGTCCCTGCAGGGGCCGGCTCCAGCGCCCCCTGGAGTCCCGCCATCATGCGGCGGTACATATAGCGCTGCCGGCCCCTCCCCTCCTCAGTCCCTTCTTTCCGCCCGTGACGGCCGGTTGAGAACAACCCCTGCTCTCCACAGGTTTTTTCTTCCCTGTAAAAGTGAGTAGTTAGACAGCAGTTCCCCTGAACTGAGTTAGTTATCGTTAGTTAAGGTTTTAGTTAGTTAGGAGAGCCCTCGGGCTCTAGGCGACCCGGCTGTGCCGGGCTCGCTGGGTTCAAACCCTGTGCTGCTGCGGGAAGGGTTTTTCCGTCAGCGACCCCCAGGGCCGTTGGTTAAAGTGCCTGGGGGAACAGCACTGCAGAGACCGGTGCATATTTGTAAGTCCTCAAGCCCCAGACTCAAAAGGGAAGGCAGTGAGGCTGGGGCTTCTTTAATGGAGTCTGCATGTCCCGGCCACCTGGGTTTGGGACACACCCTTCCCCCTCCCCCCCCCATCGGGAGCGTGGGGGGGGAGGGGAAGCGGCACCGTCCAGCCGTTCCCTGCCGGTGCCAGGCTGACTCGGCACCGAGCAGCACTCCTGGTGCCGAAGAGGGAAGGCAGCGCTTGGAGCGCAGACACTCCCCTGCACCGTGGGCACGGGCAGGTTCCAGGGCGGGGATGCACCGGCCACAGCCCGTCAAGCCCTCTCCAGAGCCTGCATCCCCGTGCAGGGGGCCAATCCTGACTGCTGGAGTGGGAGAGTGCCCCTGCCAGCGCCGTCGGCACAGCGCGTGGAGCGCGGTCACTCCCCTGCACCGTGGCACGGGCAGGGTCGAGGGCGGGGATGCACCAGCCACGGCCCGTCGAGCCCTCTCCGGAGCCTGCATCCCCGAGCAGGGTGCCAATCCCGACTCCTGGAGTGGGAGAGCGCCCCTGCCAGTGCTGTCGGCACCGGAGGTTTGTGGCAGCAGAGCCCTGTCGGCCTGCTTACGCCCCCTCCGCCCCCCTTCCCCTCCTTCCACTGAGGGAGAAGGGGCTGGTGCCCCGGGGGAAGCCCTCGTTGGGTCCCCCCCCCGAAGAGCGGTGGAGACCCCCGGTATGGGGAAGCGATCTCCCGCTGGACGGCATCAGGGTGAGCAGGACGCTCCCCCAGGACGGACCCGGCACCGAGTGGTCGCCAGCAGGACCTCGGTTGCTGTGGGGCACCCGGAGCCGAGGGAAAGTCCTCGGCACCGAGGAGAGGACTCAGCCACCGGGGGACTCCCGGTCACCGTGGAAACGGCCTTCCCCGGCACCGAGGCGCAGCCCGAGACCCGGTGCCATTGCTGCTCTCGGCACCGAAGGGTCGGTGCGGCAGGACTCGGTGCCGTGCCCCCTTCTCTCCCCGCACCGAGGCGCCCCCGCTCCAAGGCGCAGCACGAGACCCGGTGCCGCTGTTAGTCTCGGCACCGGAGGGTCCGCCCCTTCTCGAGGGCCGCCCCTCCTCAGGCACCGAGACCCGGCGCTGCAGCTGGGCTCCTGCTGAGGGGTCCCCCCTCCCCCGCTCCGGGGCGGGGCGCGGGACCCGGTGCCGCTAGAGGTCTCGGAGGGTCACCCCCCCGGCACCGAGACCCGGCATGGTCCCGGTGCCGATGCACCAGAGGTGATGCTCTGGGGTTCCCCCCTGGCACTGCGGGGCGGAACCCGGTGCCGCCAGAGCTCTCAGTCCCAGGGGGGGCTGCCTCCACTTTGGGGCACAGCGCCGGACCCGTTGCCGTCCCACTGGGGTCTGTGCTGCGGGGTCCCCTTCCCCGCACCGGGAGGCAGCATCGGGCAGGAGCCGCCGCAGCGCTCGGGGCTGAGGGGTCCGCCCCTCTCCGAGTGCGGGGCAGACCCGGTGCTGCGGAGGGGTCGGGTGTCTCTCCCCTCCCTCCTTCCCCCGCCCTCCAGGCGGGCGCGGGTCCCGGTGCCGCTCCGCCGAAGGCGGGGCTGCGGGTCCCCTCCTCCCGCTGCCCCGTGACAGCGCGGAGTGAGGAGAGAAGCCGAGAAGCCGGCAGCGGCAACAGCTGGAGGAAAAAAAAAAAAAAAAAAAAAAAAACCCACACAGAGGCAGGAGATGCCTGTGCCTCTGCAGGGCTCAGTGCAGAAGCATCTGCCCCCACCCCGCTCTGGGGCGGGCGTGGGGCCTGGGGGCGCTGGGGGGGTCCCGCCTCAGCAACGTGGGGTCCACCCGCACAAGAGGGGGTGGGGACCCCGGTTGCTAGGCAGAGACCACAGCCAAAGGGTGCTCGTGGCAGGCTCAGCACTGCGGGGATTGGGGCGGAGCTGGACCCGATCACCAGGGGGTGAGCGGGACTGCGGAGCCCTCGGTGCCAAGGCAGCACGCCAGTGCCAGGAGCTCCCCAAAACACATCTCCCATCCGCACCACTTGGGGCGGGGGAGGCAGTTCTTGTTGTCCTCCACGCCGTGGGAGGCGGGGAAACAGCCCCTGGCAAGGTGCGGCACCCGCGATGCGGGACAGCCAGGGGCCACAGGTGGGGTGGCTCGGGATCCCACAGAGGGGGGCACAGTCGGCCTGCACTGGCCCCAGAGGCAATGGCAGCCTTGTGGGCCCCCATGGCCATCCAGTTGGGACTGGGGCTGCCCGTCTCGTGCAGCGGGGGTGCGGTCCGCACTCCTGGCACAGGTCAGGGCAGAGTCTCTGCCCCTTGGATAGGGAGTCAGATCCCATGGAGGGACCCACTGTGGCACACTCCTTTGGTGTGAGCACCCGCGGGATGTGCTGTGGCAGTCCCCTTCCGCCTGCCCAGGAGGGGCAGTCTTCTGGGATTGCGTGGTGCCACCAGAAGGTTTCAGGCGCACTGGGAGCTGCTCAGGAAGGTGACCTCCCGCTGGAGGCTAAGGTTGCCTGCTTCACTGGGCTGGCGGTGGCAGCTCCAGTGTGGGTGGACAGGTCCACGATTGGACTCTTGAGGTGATGAGGCCCTTGGAACACCTCCCCCCATTCGTCACCTCTACGCCAAAGATGGCAAGGGGGAAGTGTTATCCCCCGGCCAAAAGGCCCGGACTATTGATTACTCAAGACCCGGCCCTTGGATTCAGGGTGCTGTGTCCCGGCTCATTGTCCGCGACACCCCTGTAGGTCAGGTTGGCCAACTTTCAGCCCTCTGGGTGGGTACGGATTTCATTGTAAAATGACCTCAGGCGGCCTGCTAAGACCCTGCCATGGGGCCAGGGCACAGGCTTCACCACTGTCCTGGGTGGGAGATTCGTGGTGCTGGGGCAGCACCCTAGATGCTCAGAAATGCTGCTGGTTCAGCAGCTAAGATCATAGCCTCCACCATTGCCACGATGAGGTGTTCCTGGCTGCAATCCTTGAGCCTGTCCCACAAGAGGCAGCGATCGTTCAGGGCTTCCCCTACGATGGGTTGGTCTTCCTTTCTGGTCGGACCACTGTGAAGCTCCATGGTCTGAGGGGCTTCGGGACCGTACTTGGTTCTCTGAGGCTCTACTTGCCAAGGCCTCCTGACTCTTTACACACAGGGACAAGATTGGGGGCTTCTGGCTGCTCCTGGTCCATACCTACCTGTGACCAGCAAACGCGGAGTCGTGGTGGCTGCCCACCTGAGAGATAGTGTATGCAGATATTCCCTTGCCGAGTTGTCTTGATGACCTGGGATACATCCTGGTCCTGAGTGTGGGAGACCGGGGGCCCCGCTCTTGCTCCTGCCCCACGTGCAGCAGGCTGCATTACTCATTGGCGAACGCTTCCCAGGCCAGAGCCTTCCCGCCCCAGCCGAATTTCGAGGCTATGGTCCATACCGTCTTCCAGCTGCAGCAATGTCCTCGTCAGCATCTAGGACACTGCCTGGAGTTATTAGGTCCTATGGTGGCTCGCTCATGTGTAGCAACACTGGTCCGCCAGAGACTCAGATTGCTTCAAGGGTAGGTGGCCTCGATATAGGCACCAAACAGCCACCCAATAGATTCCCTACCCATGCAAGCCTCCCTGCACTGGTGAAGGTCTTTCGTGGCGTCCCCTTCAGGGACTGGTTCCGTCGGTCAAGGTACAGGCGCCGGAACATCAGCGCAAAGGAGAAGGGGGCACACTCCCCAATCCTCTGCAAGAAAGCCCCCCGTCCGCTGGTTCTCACAGCGAGGCATGATCCTCCCTTAACTGCCTCTCACCTCCCAGGGGACAGGAGCGACAAGGTGGATTGCCTCAGAAGGTTGTCTTTCCCCACTGCGACGGGCCCTGACATCCGTAGGTCATGCCTGTATTTCTCCCCAAGTGGGGTATTTTCCAACTGGGCCTTGTTGCATTGGTCTGGGACACACAGTGCCCAAGGTTCTGCTCGCCCCGGGATAGCGAGACTGGGTTGATTCCAAACACCCCTCATCGACTAAACGCGTATGCCCAGGTACGCGTCTCCTCCCACTCTGACCTGACCCGGTGTCCGGCTGTGCAGGTAAGGTAAGTCGGGGCGGACGTCTTACTGATTGCCACAGCCTAATCAACACGGGACTGGTTCAGCATGATGCTGGACCTTCCGGTCGCCCCGACAGGTAACTCCCCCAGGACCTGGGTATCTGCTGCACCTGGACCTGCTGACGGAAGGAGGGAGGGCCTGCTTGGTGCAGGCCCAGTGAGCCCTGCTTGGCAGCAGGAACCCTCCGCACAGGTTGCGTATTGGGTTAAGTAAATATGGTCCACCTTGTGGACAGAGTTCTGGGGCAGCCTGCCAAGACTCTTGCTGGCACAGGCAAATCCTGGAGTATCTGCTCTGGCTAAAGCCCGAGGCCTAGCCCTGGCCTCATTGGAGATTCATGGGTCGCGCGTCTTGGCCTCCCTTCAGCCACTCGAAGGGGTGTCTCTGTTCTGGCTCCCCCATATCAGCTACTTGCCTCTACAGGGCAGTGAGTTTTATCTGCAGGCACGTGACCCGGTGCCTCGTCGGGATCTCGACCTGGCCTTCTCGACATACTCGGGGGCCCCCTTTTTTGAACTCACGTCTCTATGCCCCGGTTCATGCTTTCACAGAAGGTAGCTCCTCCCCCCCCCCCCCCGGTGGCTACCACTTCGTCAAGAAGCTTCTCCAACGCTAAGGCCGAGACCTTGGAGCCTCCTTACACAGTAGTCTATAAGGACAAGGTCCAACTTCGCCAACATCTGGCTTCTCTACCCAAGATGGGTTCCTATCTTTCGTTGTACTCAAGATAAATTTCCTCCCCATGTTTTCCAAATCACATGGCGGGGAGGAGGTGAGGAGTTCACATTCGCTGAAATGTAATGAGCCCCATCCCTTTACGTGGGGCTTACATAGCTGTCCCAGGAAGCGAACCTCTGGTTACAGCGGTAATCCAGGTGGAAGGGTCACCAGCGTGTCTCCCCGCGGACTACCCCATGCATCAAGTGCTGCTCTGTGCTGCTGAGAAGCACCACCTTCAGAGGTCATCACAGTGCCCTCAACCAGTGCCCGGGCCAAACCCGTGGTGGGCACCTTTGCACAACATCTGCAAAGCCACCGCCGGGTCGCCAGTGCACACTTTCATGTTGCACTACGCCGGCAGACGAGGGAGGGCTCAAGTTCGGCAGGGCCGTGCTGAGGGCAGCTAGCCGTTGACTCCTACCCACCTCCAGGTATGGCTTGTTAATCACCTAAGTGGAATGCATATGAGCAACCACTCGAAGGAGAAAACATAGTTACTTACCAGTAACTGTTGTTCTTCGAGATGTGTTGCTCAGATCCATTCCACACCCACCCTCCGTCCCCGCTGTCGGAGTCGGCAGAAAGAAGGGACTGAGGAGGGGAGGGGCCGGCAGCGCTATATGTACCGCCGCATGATGGCGGGACTCCAGGGGGCGCTGGAGCCGGCCCCTGCAGGGACTGCTAGTAAAAGTTCTCCGATTGGCCGTGCACGAGGGCGCGCACACACCTAAGTGGAATGGATCTGAGCAACACATCTCGAAGAACAACAGTTACTGGTAAGTAACTATGTTTTATTACTACTACTACGAATTCATAACGTTTTCCCTTGTTATTAATTCACCAAGAAATCAGTGGTTAGCATTTCAACCCAGAGCTTGAAATGGTCACTTTTATTAGTGGCAGCCACCCTTTTGCGTTCAGGGTTGTTGATCTCATCCAAAATTAGAATTTGTCCCAGGAAGAAAAGGTCAGTTCATGAAGTCCTACAGTGACTCGCGTTAGCTTCTCCCACTTCTTCTTCCCCTCTTGGCATCTGGGCAAGGTTGAGTGTTTGTGTTCCTGCTTAGGCGTCATCCTTGTCCATGAAGTGGAATGTACTTGAAATGAAACATAGGAATGGCTTCAAGGAAGTAGGATTCTCCATCCCTGAAAATTTTAAAATCTTTCTGAGAGAGATGCTGTAGTTCAGCACAACTATTGCATTTGAAACAGGAATTAATTCATGGAAGTCCTATGGCTTGTATTTTGCAGAGAGTCAATCTCGATGATCACCCTTCTGCCTTAAAATCTATGAATTTATGAAAATGCAAAGTCACCCACCATTGGCTATCACCATAGTAATTAGCATTAATTGCACCTTCGTCAGGCATCTCAGCAAAAAGCCACAGACTAAGTGGCCTGGAGAATGAACTATCCTCTCACTGCTGGAAAAGATCCTTCCAGGCAAATCCAGGTCAACACTACAGACCTATATCAGTATAATTACATCGCTCAGGGGCGTGAAAAATCCACACCTCCTGAGTGACGTAGTTATATCAACCTAACCCCCGCTGTCGACTGTGCTATATTGACGGGAGAGCTGCTCCTGTTGACGTAGCTACCGCCTCTTGTGGAGCTGGATTAATTACGCCAATGAGAGCAGCTCTCCTGTCTTCTCTAAAGTGCTACAGTGGCACCAGTGCCGCTGCACTGCTATACATGAAGACAAGCCCAGAGTTGAGAAGTCAGCAAGGCCACTGGCTTGCTCTGTCTGATCAGAAAGGGGACTATGTCACTATCTAGGGCTGTCAGTCTAACGTTCCCGCAAACACTATCAGCATGTTATTTGGAGATGAATCAGTGTATCTGGGCAGTGAACCAAAGTAACAGCCACAATAATAAATAAAAGGGCTCAACAGCCCAGGGAAAAGTAGTCACTCTGCCACCAGGAAAAGTATTAGGCAATAGCAAAAAGTGCTGTAATTGCATGTAATTCGGCCTCATTGTATTTCCTGTCTCAGATTTGCTGAATCAGCGTCTTTACTGGGTGGATTCTAAGCTGCACTTACTTTCAAGCATTGACTTCAGTGGCAGCAATAGGAAAGTTCTCATCTCGTCTGCTGATGACCTGAGCCACCCTTTCGGATTAGCAGTGTTTGAGGTAAGAATAATGAATGGGTGCAGAGCTGGCTAAGGAATGCAGGAAGCCACAGGATCATTTTACACACCTGATTGAAAGTTGTGCCCTGTGCATGGCCCGGGAAGTTCATGGGGTGTGTCAGCTGCTGCAAAAAGCCATTAATCCGGTGTGAGTTCAGCAAGCAAGTACCCCTTCACCAAGCGCCACAATCAGACAAATGCTGTTATGTAATGCAGTGCCTCTGTGCTGGGGAGGCGCACCCTGCCTACAGTGGTACCGCCTGCACAACTGTAGTTAGCTCATGGCCTAATTTGATTTTAGTCATGGTACCTGCTTGTGTAATGGCCACGTCACTGGCAGAAAACACAGGCAGTTTGCTATGATCACTGTCAGGCTGTATAGCCTTTCACTAATTAAAGGCCTGGTCCTGCAGAATGAGCATCTCCTGTGAGATAAGACTTCAGTGGCAGCTTCACAGGACGTACTTAAGCATCTTGTTAAGATCAAGCTCCTTGGACATGGGGCATCCTCTCACCTGGGTGCATGGCACCTAATGGCTTTGAATTTGACGCCGAGTTTGCGCCAGACACTTCTTGCAAATCATCCGCACTGTGGTTTTCTTGCTTTGCATTTTCCCAGGCCCGTTGAAATGTTTACAAACCCTTTGGGAGCTGACGCTGCCGTCAGAGGGGAGCCTCTCTGCCTGGGAAGCATTAAGAACCCAGTGCACTTGTCTGAGGGCAGGATGCGACCCTAGGAAGGTGTCATTTCCTTAGCCAATTTAAACATACACCCAGACATTTCTTCTCTTTCAAGCTGAATTGGCCCCGCTCTGGTGCTTAGCCCTGTCAGCTGAAGGATTCAAACGCTACTGACCACAAAAATAAGAGCTTGACCCTGCAGGTACAAACTGCGTGATGTGCTCGCTGTCATGCGTAGCCTTGTTGATTGGGATGGTGGCCATTCAATTAATCACTACATCACTAGTAAGTGCGTGCGGGATCCTTTTCACATTGTTTGTTAACCCAGAGCACTCTCTACACCCCTTCCTTCAGCTGAATCTCTTCTCAAGGTAAAAGACAGTCTTCTGGGAATGAGCTCCTGAGAACCCACCCTTCTCCCTCCAGCTATGCCATTCATCTTATTACAAGATTTTCCAAGTGTTCCCATTTCATCTGTCAGTATCACCCATGGCCAGGTCACCTTCCTGCAACTAAATGCATCTCAGTAGCATGCAGTTTCCACAGATTCACCATGTCCTGTTACGTTGTGGTATTTAGGTCTCTCTCAATCTGTAGCAATCATTACAAAGTACCACTGGCTGCTAAAGATACTATTGCAGAAGGAGACAGTAGTGGGTCTTTTGGATGATCTCTCTTTTGTGTTTATCCATTCCTGGCTGCAGTGTCAGGTTTAGTAAGAATACGAGTGGTTTTGCCCTATAGAGATACTTGCTTAATCGAGGCCACATCTTTGGAGAGGGAAGGAAAATCAGCATTCGTTGGCACTTCCACTGTGGTGCAGGGATCACTGACCAATTCCTTCAAACCCTATTCACAATCCATTGCCACTGGAATGACAGAAACACAAAAACTCTCCTGTCACTGACCATAATGAACATGGCCACTCTGGATCTGGGCCTGCTTGGAAGTGTTTTCCCCTCCCTCCCACTCCCAGGAACTAGGCATGTTTTGCTTTTGCTGAAGTTGCCATTCTTTAAACCAATGGTCTTCAAACTTCTGTCACACCCACCCTCACCCAGAATGGATTCTGCACCCCCCCATCCCCGAAGCCACGACCCAAACTGCAGCTGGGGCCATGGACAGGGCCCAGAATGGGGCCAGGTCTGGAGCTGTGGCTGTAGCCAGGTCCAGAGCTGTAGCCAGGGGCCAAAACCAAGGCTGGAGTAGAGCTGGGGGCAGAGGAACGGATGTGTGGTGCTCCCACCCCTGTGGGGGCTGGCCTGGGCTCCATTGCACCCTCCCAAATGTTCTTCCGCACCTCCCAGGGAGGGGGGCGCCCCACACTTTGAGGACCACTGCTTTAAACACTGTTCTACAGATCCAGTACCACCTCCTGACACTAAGACACTTGCATCTTTGTCCAAAAGTGGATGTAAGGGCCTCCCGTCATGACACAATATGGCCATGTGCTACAGCAGCACCACAAAATGAAAAGATTATCTCAGTCTCATCGATGTCTCTAGATTGTTTAGTATGCGATTGTGCAAAGCGCTGAACGCCCTATCTCCAGCTGGAGTAGCGGACACTCCAATAACATACTGCAAAATTAGCAATACGGCCTGCCAGAATTGGGATGTGTGGCAAATTTAGCCCAGAGCACCTGCCTGTTTTGCGTGCATTTCTATTAATGTGCAAAGGAAGTTGAGATATAGGAAGCCTTGCCCCAGATGGCCCTCGGATCTGCCTGGGAACCAGAAGCAAACACATCATGGGGATTGCATTTAGCCAAATCAAAATATCTGCGTATGTTCTGCAGGATAAGGTGTTCTGGACTGACCTGGAGAATGAGGCAATCTTCAGTGCAAACAGGCTGAATGGCCTGGACATCTCCATTTTAGCAGAGAATCTCAATAACCCTCATGACATTGTGGTCTTTCACGAGCTAAAGCAGCCGAAAGGTAAGGCTCCCATGGCCCAAACTCCATTCATTCATTTGAACTGATAAATAAAATGCTTCCCGTTGCCTTTGATGGAGGGGAACGCAGATACTGCTAATGTAAAATCAATGCCTGATATTTGAAGTTCCTGCATAGTTAATTCAGGTACAGCATTTACTGAAAAGCCTGCAATATGTTTATAGTACTTTAATTAGCAGCTTTCCTTTTGAAGTCTAGGCTTAGAGCGATCAGGGCAGCCTGTTGCCTGCTGTTCATTTTAGGCGATGCTTTTTGGCAGCGTCACTCACGTAGAATTGGAAAGAACTGTAAACAAAGTAACTTGCTAAGAGTTTTCTTAGTGGAAGAAAGTGGCTGGGAAATAGCTTTGAGACTGTAGATATTATGAGAGGACAAGTGTAGAATAGCACCTTCTATCTTAGTAGATATGCTCCCCCGGTGTATTCAGGGTCCGATAGGCTCAGTGAGAAAAATGGTTGTCCTGCTTCTTACTGCTGCTCGCACTGCAGGGCCCGTACAACTGAGAGAGGGAGCTGAATGCTCTCCTGGTTCAGCACCGCCAGCAGAACGGTTAACAAAATTCGAACTGAAGAGCTTTTTATTACTGATGATCACTAGCAAACTTGACATTCAGATCCCGGGATTTACTGGGTGCAGCTGGCAGGTAGAAAAACCATCATTTGCTTGCCAATTGAATACATTTCATCTCTAGCACGGGCGGGAAACAGGAGACCCCACAGGACAATTTGGAGCTTTCATCTGAAGATCTCATAGTGCTTGAAAAACACTTGTGAGTCAGGCCAGACGAGACCCTGAGAGAAGAGAGTTATGAAGCAGCCAAGTCAATTGAGGCAGTGGGGAAGTCGTGTCTGCATGAGTCAGTGAGGGCTGGAGGTGCAGAAGTGCTGATTGTCTGTAGCTCCCCGTGACTCCACTGGAGGTGTGAGTGCTCAGCGGCACTGAAAAGCAGGGTTTAAGTGCCTTGAGTTGGAGGGCCAGAAAACAACAGCTTCAAGTGACTTACTCAAAGTCGGTGGAAGAACAAAGAAGGGAACTTGGGTGTCCTGACTCCCCAGCCCTGCTGTAGCCATCAAAGCAAAGCAAAATTGTTGCATCTGGTATATGAAAATAGGCGAGCACAGCAGTGAGGCCACTGCTACTTTCCTGCAGACAAACGGAAGTGTCCTAGACGATGGAAACCTCCTGAGGGCTCTGAGCGAGAACAGAATTGCGGCAGGCTGGGGGAGGGGTCTCTTTCGAATGAATATAAGAAAAATTGATGAGCAAGGCTTGAAACAATAAACTTGTCTTTCCCCCTCCCCACCTTGAACAGCTCCAGATTCCTGTGAGCTCAGCTCCCAACCTAATGGAGGCTGTGAATACCTGTGTCTTCCCGCACCCCATCTCTCTCTCCATTCCCCCAAGTATACATGTGCTTGTCCTGACAACATGTGGCTGGGCCCTGATATGAAGAAGTGCTACAAAGGTAAAAGCAACCACCTTAACGTAGGGACCTTTTGCACAGAAGTTGATTTTTTTGTTTGTCTGGGGGATCACTTTATTGAGAATTGCACAAACTGGTCCCCTTCATGCAGTTAGCTTTTCTGACTACTAAGACTAAGGTGCTGACCCAAATCCCTCTAATCGCCATGGAAAGACTCCCATTGAACTCATTGGGTTTTGGATCAGGTGCTAAACATTTGAATGGTTTGAAATCATGGTGGGGAAGTTGTTCAATAAAAATCATTGATTAGCATCGCAACATGAGAGTGGTGTGTATTGTAGGCCACATTCATCCTTAATGAACTGCAGTGTCTTCACGGGAGTCACCAGAGGTGAAGTTTACCTAATATTTCCATAGGGTCTGAGTTCTGAATGTTGGGGGCCTGCACCAAAAACATTATGATAAAGGCTTTGAACTTGATGTCACCTTCCATTCACAGCACTTCATAGATATTAATGAATTAAGCATCATGACATTGTGAACTAGATAAATTATTTTAGGGGCAAACAGAGGTATACGCGAGGCAGTGGACCACATAACAAATCAGGAATAGAAACCAGATTCCTATTTTAACTGTTAGGCAACGCTGCCTTCCAGATTTGGTATCACCATGTGAGATCTGCTTTGTAGAGTTGTTTTACCAGATTTCATAGTTGTTGTTTTATTTGCACTATATGGGGTTGCTTTTCAGATCTTCCAGCTATCTCAACTACGGAGCCAGTTTCAGCTCCAGTATCCACCATCTCCACTGCTATCATTTCCACCACCGTCGCAGCTACAACTAGCAACGCCAGCAATGTCACTAGAGAGAGCTTATCACAGTTCTCCATCACTACCCCTGGTGTTGGCTTACCCACAACCACATCGAGCCTAACAGACACAAAGATACTGACAACGGGAAACAGCAATTTATCCCAGCACTGTAAGAGACCCGGGTTCCTATTTCTTTACTTTTTGCCAGGTATATCAGTATCTCAAATATCCGTGGGCTAGTAGGAGAGCTGGCAGGCCAAATTTGCTGTCAGACCCAGACATACATAGATGTGCAGAAAAAATCGTATTTTCTATCTCAACTCTTTCCTTATGATGATAGAAAAGTGATCCCAGTTTCTCTGAACTCTTTGGTTCCAGGTTGTAGTATCTGATTCCCTGTGATTCAGCCTTACACATGCTGGCATTTGTTTCCTATTTCTCAAAGAAAGTTGCATCTGTTTTGCTCAGCACAGTGCACCGAAAGTTCACATAGCCCTGCTCTGATGAAGTTTTGCATTAAAATGAGTATCTCGGTGGACTGGTGTGCACATCACAAAAAATACCACCAGCACTGGCTCCCTTGTTCATCTCTGCAGAGGCTAACCACTGACTAAGCCATGAAAGATTTAACTACCTTCTCATTCTTGGAGGTGATCCCTGTAGGTCACGGTTGCAACACAGTGGGCAAGGTAATGCAGGGAAGCCGAATTGCCTTTCCACAACCTTGCTGTTCAATGAGAGGCAGATTACAGCCTCCAGCATAGTCCCTTTCATTGGCACTTGAGCACCTTAAAAACAATGACATAGCTCAACTCTGGCTTTTCAAAACACTGCATTGAGCAAAAGAAGCATAATTTCCATTGCAGGTGTAGAAATAAGCCATCCATCCCTGTTCTCATGTAAGACAGGACACGATACCAGATGTTTTAGATTCAAAGCAGTGTGCAGTGCTCTTGGAAAAGCAGAATCAATCTCCCAAATTCATTCTCATCATTGTTATCTATGTAAATCTCCTTCCAAACCCCAAATGAAAATAATTAGGTTCAATGTTTATTAAAGTATTTCTAACAAGGACAATTATGGCATCTATCTCATCAACTGATAATGTCTATTTGATAGCATTACCTGCGAGGGGGATTCATTTCAAGGGATAAACTACCTTTTACATTATTTTCCATGCATTGGTGGCTCAGAAGATGAAGTATTTAGCCTAATTAGACCTGATTTGTCAGAGCAAATACAGAACATTTCTGCGCTCAGTGCTACTCCCATCGAGAGCACAAAACACACACTTTGAAGAAAGAGACATTAACATTTATTGGTTTTCTCTTGTATGACATTCAGCTGGATTTTGAGGCCCACTCTCCGAGCTCAACTTTGCTATGGCACATGGCGTTGTCTAGTGTAGTCATGTCCTCAGGCGAAGAGAATTCAAATCTATCATATAGATAACTTGGAACCACAAAGTTCTTTTCCTGGTAGAGCAATAGATTGGTGTTTGTGTTAAACCTGCTGCTTAGTAATTTCACTGGGTGATCCCTGGTTCTTGAAGGGGTAAATAACATTTCCTTATTCACTATCTCCACAGCATGATTTTATAGACATCGCTCATATGCCCCCTTAGGCATCCCTTTGCTGACCAGACCCAGTCTATTTAATCTTTCCTCATTCAGAAGCTGTTTCATACCCACAATAATTTTTGTTGCCCTTCTTCAATTCTAATATATCTTTCTGAGATGGGGCAACCAGAACTGCATGCAGTATTCAAAGTGTGGATGCACCATGGTGGACAGGTAAATAGACATATGCGCACACAAGAGCCAGGAGAAACAAGAGCATGAGGCATACACATGGCGAACCAGGTTTGAACTACTGGACCATTACACATGGAATTCCTGTGAGATTATCAATACAGAAGTAGGTGGCACTCTATCCCTACCACGAGTACCTTAACACTAACAAAGAGGTGGTAGGTAATGCAAAGTGCCGCAGAGTGGTGTAGGATTTGGGGGTTAGCTCTCCCCCAAGCTGGTCTTTCTGAAATTGGCAGACCCCCTGCACTCAGCATGTTTGTTTCTTTATCGGTTCTTTTAAAAAGTTAACACCAGTGTGCACTGACTTTAGAAGGCTCAGTTCTGGTTCCAAACCATAGTCTGCATTCCCAGGACAGCAGAAGCCTAAGTGTGTTGTAGAGGCATCACATTCAGCCCCATAATGGGGAGGGCGTACCCAGCTTCACCTAACAGTTGGGGCAGGGCGTTGGTCACCCGGCTTGGAAGGGCGTTGGTCACACATCATGTTGTACTTCTCTATGACTATATTCAGCAATCGTGTGCCCTACAGTAGAGCCTTGTCACTGTACGTGGATCTGCCCAATTCTCCCTAAAGAGCAGCAACTCCAGCTCTCATTTTGCTTATTTTGGGTTCTCATTCTTCTTTGTGTCTGATTGTGACAGTTGACATCTGGGGTTAGCAAAATAACAGGCCACACCTTTCAGTGTCAGATTATTATTTAGGAAGGAATCTCTGTGGTTGTGAAACAGCCATGTTAGGAGGGCACGATATGAAAGATGAAAAAAAGATGTCAAACTGTTGGCTCAGGATTATTAATTAGTTATTTTATGATTAGGTGGCTTGTTTAAATATCAAATATAAATACACAATAGATATTATTTATAGATCACATACTTTTAAATTTAAACACATATTAAAACTGATGTTTTTAAAATATCCTTAGCTATGATAATAATTATGGTCTATCGCGAGTGCCAGTTGATTAAGCAGAACTGTTCTTTTATGGTTACAGATGCAAATGATGGGCAACGTTTTGGATCAACTGTTACAGCAGCACTTATTGGAATCGTAGTTCCACTTGGTAAGCAGGTTTGATTTAAGCTTAGAATGAGACTACCCTGACACCTTTTTGTAAAAGACTTTTCTGGAGCGAAAGGAATTAGTGATATGCTGTACTGCAAGTCTGCACAAAAAGGGTATAGGAGCAGAGCAACATGGGATCATGTTTGGGGTGCACATGACACTATGTTTGCCTTCCCCAGGTAACCAGCTGACAGCTGTTTCTTCTCCTTTTCTTCAGTGGCCATTGGTTCGCTGTGTATGGGAGGGTACCTCATCTGGAGGAACTGGAAACGAAAGAACACTAAAAGCATGAACTTTGATAACCCTGTGTACAGGAAGACAACAGAAGAGGAGGATGAAGATGAAATCCATATTGGGAGGACTGCACAAATTGGGCATGTCTACCCAGCAGTAAGTACCTCTGAGCAAGCTGCCAAAGGAAAAGATTTTCTTGCTAAGAAAGTTTGGCTACAGAATTCTCTCAGCTGATCATGATGTTGGTTAGTTACTTGGCATCAGACAGTACATTAAATGAGGGTTTAAGATTTTTTGCCTGTTAAATTACTCTTAGCCATATATGTAGATCATGTTGCCATATCTTTGGACTTACTCTGTGAGATTAGATCAGCTGTGCTGTCTCCAATGGTATTGGGTGTTTAAATCCCTATGAGGCACCCCACTAAGAAATTAATGTCTCAGATATTTCTAGCATGCCCATCATTGTAATGAGAAGCTCTAATATCATGAAAGAAAAATGAGCAGGTTGTCCTATACACAAGTTTTTCAAAACAGGGATAGTGACTACTCCTAAATGTTAGGCTGTCTGCTGCTAGGAGAGGGTTCTTCTGACTCCAGCTTGCAGTCTTCTTATGTCTGCCTCTTTTCCTACCAACTTTGGCCAACAATAAAGTCAATTTTGGATTTGTTAGGGCAAACCCAGTATTTTTCTGCTTATATAATTAGATGTAAACCACTAAAAAGTGAATGCCCTGTAGAGAAGAGCGAATGAGGTTCCACAGGGAGTCATGGATGAATCAACGATAAGGATTGTGCCATAGCACCATGAGGATAGAGATGGGATGGAGGAGTAATGCTCTTCTCCACAGGTTTTGCTGTAACTGTATATAATGGGACTTGCTGACGGAGACACCAGTACTCATGCAGAGTGGCTCCTTCAAGGGAGTGTCCCTTCAAGAAGCAGGCAGCTTGGATGCAATGTAGCAATAGTAACTGATTTATGAAGGGGAGGACAAAAAGAAGAGAGTGAATATGGAGTAAAAGCAATGCACGTTTGAGGAAGGGCACTATCTAAATATTGCCAAATGAATAACAGCAGCAATATGTGCATTGCTGTCATACCTCCCAGCCAAGGATTTTAATGTGCATCACAGACATCAGTGAACTTGGCCTTCTACCACATCTGTAGTGCAAGGCAGTAATGCTTATCCCCAGTTTGGGGAAGGGGAATTGGAGGCATGAATGGCTAGGTACTGATAAGTACTACAGAGCGTAAGGTTTACTCCACTGAAATCTGTGGGATTGTTTTTTGTGAGGGGAGATGCTATCATCATGAGGAAGGTATCAGGGCCAAAGAGATTAAATGATTCTCTGTCACTCAAGTATTTACAACTATTATGTTTTCCTTCCTCCACAGCGTGTAGCACTAAGCCTGGAAGATGATGGGTTACCGTGAGGACCAATTCGCTGCTCTAGTCTCAGACCTAACAGAATAATATGCACTGAACAGTTCACCTTGGATCATGAAGTCCTGCCCATCCTTCCCCCCATTAGTTACTATTTATGTTGCAGAAGGGTAACCACAAAGATATAATGAACTGCAAACATCCAAAGGATGTGAGAGTTTTGTATGTATAATCTTTTATACACGTTTTAACTTGTTGCACTACCCCTACGTGATAGTGAAGAGGCTACAGCTGAGCTACTAACGCAGCGCACGTAACCAGCCAGGTTCAATTGCTATGCGTCATTTTAAAACTATATTTATAGAGGTTTTGTAAATAGGTTAAACATGCTTTGTGGCTATCCGTCAACATAAGTAAGAAAATTCTGTACAAGCAGTTTAGAATATTTATTAACAAATTGGGATATAAGATTTGTTCTGTAAATATCTTAGAGGGGTGAGAGTATTTATTTTTGGTATGTTTGGCTTGCTGTGCTTATATCTATCTAGACTAGATAGATATATAGACATATAAATATATACATAGAGAGACATATAAATATATTTTAAAACTACTAGCCCAAGTCTATGGGAATTAGGGGGATTGAATTCTTAAGGAATGTTTATGGAAAATTGGCTTTGACGTCTAAAGCCACTGAGTAACAGCTGTACAATAGGATAGTCAGTGATTCTGTAAAGGGAATGAAGCACTCCCGTAATGAACTTCTGCTGTGATATACTTTGCATTTCAAGCCCAGAGGAACGTTCTGACCCAGGACTCAGGCACCAGCACACTTGATTTCCTTTTTAAAAAAATCTTTACATCAATAGAAGAAAAATGTCTTCTACAGTAACTTCTCTTCACTTAATGTATCTCACACAGAAAAAACCCCTACAGGTTTCAACACGGCTTTACGCCAGGGCAGAAATTTGTCTCCATGGTGGTATTGGGTGAAGGGTTTTTTTAAAGAAAACCTAAATCTGTTATTTTTTTTCCTCTATGGGAATCTTGTTTACTGCTTATAAAAAGTGATTTTGTTCTCTGGCTGATAGTCACGTATCAGCTCCCTGGAGATAGCTCATCACAAGATCTTTCCTTAATCATCTTATTGCTGTGTTGCTACCCTTGTTAACACTGGTAAGATGAATGAAGTGTGAGGAAGCATAGAGGTGCAGTCCAATTTGCCATACCTGTAATTCACAGCAGCATGTATCTATACTGTGAATGGATGTAGCTGGAACTAGCACCGTAGCAGTGCCTTCACCATGGCAGGTCATCCTTGGAACATTCATCAACTGGTAGGGGGTTAAAAAGCAAAATGTTGGCAGAAATATATACAGCTTCCTGGTAGGATGGCTGAAAAGGTAATGGGGGGGGACGCAAAACCATCCAATCCTTACAAGATTGTTCACTCTCATCTGTTCTAAAGCTGAGCAGCTATGGGCCTATCAGACCAGTCCAAGATGACCTGGCATCCTAAGGCTATTCTCTCCACAAGGAACAATGGAGGATGTGATGGACATTATTGTCCCTGGCAGCTGTGAAATTGATACCTGTCTCACAATTTCTGCAGCGTTAGGAAAAGTCGAGGAGCTCTTGCAGTGCATGTTACAACCCACTCAAATGAAGAGTTGAGTATTACTGTGCTAATTCTGTGGTTTGCTGGTGTTCTGGGTGGGGGAAATGGGAGTGACACCTCTCATGCCCTGCAGGGTTTCCCTATTCCCACATAACGACTATCTTGCTTCCATCACCCAATCATCAGGCAGCGGGAGTGGTCAGAGTAATGAATCTGTGATCTCTCAGTTTCAGGAAGGGCCATGTTTTCTCCCTCCCTCACTGGCCATCCCCGGCATCGACTTTTCAGCAGAAGCAGCTCTTTCTCCTAAGCCAGGCCTGGCCCATGTTGCACCAATACCCTCCAGCCAGGATAAGGAACCAGACCCGCTCCAGAGCACTAGTTCCCACCCAGACTGTCTGGTAAAGGGCACTGAGTGGTGCAAAGCACTCTCCCTGCCCCTCATCACCATTCATTATGGCAAACACAACCTTGACTATATTCCTGCACTATTTCCTGGTCCTGGGAACAAAACTCAGATTCTGCCCCATGGCACAGATGCTCTCGTCTCATGTTAGTCAGGTGCAAAAGGCCAGGTATCTATTCATAGCGGGCAGTCTTCTGAAGTCACTTTCCCATGGCTCCCATGTCACAGGTAGCATAAACCTCCATTTCCAGTGATGTCTCATTTCAGTATCCATACGCTCCAGCTCCCAGCTACCTCTGCTGCTGTGTGTTAAGGAGCCAATTGTTTGTGCAATGCAGAACATCCCCCCATTTCCAAGGACATGATTAAAAAACCTATTAAAAACAAAAGATGATTTTTCCATGGACTTTAAATCAGGCCCCAACTGATTTTAGAGGGAGCCGAGGGTGCTCAGCTTCTGCCAAGAGGCATTTAGCACCTCAATGGCTTGGTGCCTAAACCTGAAGCTGTGCAATAGGTTGTAGAGTAACCTCTCTTGCTTTTATACTTGTCACAGTTTATGAAAGACCAAAATCCAATCTGAAAATGGGTGTATGGGGGGAGCTGGTGTCGGGTCATACAGTTTAATGTGGGTTTAAAGCTGTCTTTCAAATAGTGGTACAGGAGTGAAGTGCGGGAAGAAACTGCATCATGCAAACACTATGTACCCCAAACTGTGTGTACAAAGGATCTATGAAATCTAAAAATATCAACTGTCAGTTCTAAAACTGAGGCTTGATTACTTAAAGCTCTTTAGGGAGGTGAAGCAACGTGGTTCACCGATTTCCAATTATTATTTTAAAGTGCAACGTGTCTACTACAGTTTCATGCACTGTGTGCATGAAGGAAAGAACAAGATCTGAGGGGGGGTGATAACACTAACAGCAAACTGTAAATATGTTTGAAGATTCTACAATTTTGATACTTTTTTAAAAAAATAAAAATCTGTACAAATCATGTGTATAAAAAGCTGCAATTGTTTTCAAATCATTTTAAATGAATTTGATGTCCAGTGCTGGTTTCAGATTTTACAGATTTTTAACTAATTTAAAGACATCAACCACCAAATTTGTTTTTTAAATAATTATTTTGAAATACCAGTTGGGATTGTTAGGCCATTGTTTAACACTGTAACCAGTTCTGATCTCTGTCTTGTCATAATGCAGTTCTGTTAGAATGAGTTCTTGCTTGGTGCCTTTTGTGTTTCAGTTTTCAATTTTTATGGACAAATGAAATGGGGTTGGGGGGAAATCTGCTCTGGCTAGCATTTGCTGTACTGAAAACCAAATGAATACATTTGTAAAAGCAGTGCTCTGTTTCTATAGAGAGAGTAAATTGTTTTTTAATCTGGGACTTCTGATTTGTTCTGTTATTTTACAGTACAGTGGTTTTAACCATTGTAGTCCGCAGACTGGGTCTTGGGGGTGTGAAGGTTGTCATTACCAACCAAACAGTAGTTTTCAACCTGTGGGCCGCAGAGCGCCGGGGATCCACACCTCCATGTGACATTTTTTTAGGGGTCAAATGAAAAAAGGTTGAAAAGCACTGCAGTACATCCATAAAAAGCTGTTTTTAAGTGGTGCAGCTTAGACCTGGTGCCAAAAATACCATGTTTTTTTGCAAACATCAGACTTCTGATTGACACATATATATCCAACGTGTCTCAGGAATGGACCAGTTCTTAATTGCCCATAGCCACATCACGGCACAGCAATATTGCTCTGTATCCTAGCAGTGTAAAAGTTCTCTATTCTCCTTATGGTCTCAGTCAGTCTGTATTTAACATGCTTCAGTTCTTCCAGTGTACAGCTACATTGAGTAGCCCTCCATGTGCCTATAGAGGTTATGTAGTGTCCGGGGTTGGGGCTGCAAAGCTGTACGCTGGAAGAGACCTTGAGTCCTCTTTCTGTACTCATACTATTTGTCACCCTCAAATTGCATAGAAAATGTTGCCTGTCTTAGTTATGCTTCCATTATGTAAAGTTTTATATAGGTGACAAAACTAAAATCTGTGTCATTTGAGGTTAATATAACCCAGACGGACTGCTGCACATATTGATTTTTACCATTACAAAAAGCTACATTTTGTCTCCGTCCTGTAAAATTCTGATGCTTTTGGGAGACATAGGTGCATTTGCTTGTCATAATGTAGAAGTGTTACTGCTTTTAACCTAAGATGTTTAAAGAGTGCTCAGCCAGTCCACCCATGGATGTCCTATGAATACTCCTCAATATATTCATAAGAGCTTTCACAAACCCAAAATAAAATTACAGTGCAGCATGTAGTGACATGGAGAAATGCACATAAGACCCAAACTTCAAAAACAACACAATAACTCTTATCTTTGGTAATCTTGCATCATATCTTAGGTGTGATTTGGGAGACCAAATGGCAAACGCTTACTATTCTCCCCATTACATACCCATCTGGATCAACCAGGAGCAGGCCAAAAATCTGTAACACTCACTGCTATTCCTGAATTTTGAATGTATTACTGCTCAGCCAACTTTTACGTCAGGTACCTAACACATGAGTGGTTCAATGAGGAAAAATCCCCAAATGTTTGTACATTAAAGTCAGTTCTGCACAGAAACTAGGGCTGGTCAAAGACTTTTGTCACCAAAATTATTTTTTGATAGAAAGTTGGGTTTTGACTAGATGAAATTTTACATTAGCTGTGTCTGCCCTTCACGGACATGTTTAATTTGCCATTGCCCCACTCCATGCCTGAGACCTCATACTGTGGGTTAATTTTTTGCCAAAAACTTGAAGTTTTTCATGGAAGGAAAAAAACTTTGGCCAGCCAGCACTAAGGAAAAGCTCCAGCTCCACAGGCATCTCTGAGCGCCCCAATGGCTAGCCCAGGCGTACTGTTGGGCCCACTGGTGTCTGTGTGACAGTCACACTGTCAGAGAACGTAGGCATGCAACAGAAGCAAATCCCTCCATGAGGGCGTGAATAGCCTCAGATATGCTGGAGGGCCACGTTGCAGCCCTAGTCCCCAGGAGGAGCGCCGGCTCACTGGGCCAGAATTCCTTCCGGGTCCTTGGCAGAGTGCACTAATGTGGCAGCAACGGCCCACCCATCCTTGGAAAGGGGGGAGGGCGAGCTCCAGGCCACCACTGCCATGGCGTCACGCTCACCTCAGCCCATGTCACACACAACACACTGCTGGACCAGAGCGGCTACAGCTACACGGTAATTAACCATTCACAAGTGGCCTGAGCCAGGCCTGCAGGGCTCTACAATTGCGGTGTAGACGCTGGGCTTCAGCTGGCCAGACAAAGCCCAAACAAACAGCTGTACTGTGACCTTTCTCCCTCCCACCCCCAGGAGCCTACATCAGCTGACGTAGGCAGCCACACGTGTTTTATTGCTGTGCAGACATAGGCTGCCAACTATACTCCCCAGACGCACGCTTTCTCACCAAGCCACTCACAAGTCCTGTGCAACAGACACCTGCAATTAACCCGAAACGATCTGGAGCCGAAATCTTACTCTATCCTTTCACAGAGGGGTAGTGCCATTGACTTCATGAGACTAAGGGCTGCAGAAGTGGGCCATTAGTTTTGCAACCCCACCCACTTTTGTTTTGCTTTTAGTACATTAACTGAAGTGGTGTAAAATCCAGAAGACCAAACACACAGTCTTGCTCTGCAGCTACAAGCGTGGCCTAGGAGACGTGGAACACATGGTGAGGAGAGTGCTGACAGATAGTGCTGATAGTTTTAGGAAGCAACCATGCCAGACAAAAATGTGTACTTCGAGTGATTGCTCATAGCCATTCCAATATAGGTGAGTGCACACCACTGTGCACGGGTTCCTGGAACTTTTTTCCCCTTAGCAGACCCCATAGGGTCGGCTCAGGTGTCCCCTGTAGTGCCACACGCATGCCATGGCATATGGCATACAGCCCCCTCAGTCCGTTCTTTCCACCCATGGTGGTTGCTGGAACTCACATGTGCTCTCTGCAAGTACCATTCCCCTTTATTTGATCGCTTTGTTTTTCTAAGTACTGTAGCCCATTTAAGTAGTTAGATAAGAAGGCCCAGAGGGACTTAAGGCCATGTCCCGGCCACCTGGATTTAAGACACCGCCCTCCCCCTCCACCCCCCCCCCCAATTGGTACCTTAAGTGCCCAGGGGGGAGGGGGAGGAAATGCAAGATCTGCAGGGCTTTTAAAATCAGATTGAAGCCCAGCTTATGGAAGCAGTGCTCCACACACACACACCCCTCCTCACCCGCAAGTCGTTCTGCTCCATGGCACCAAGCGGCACCTTGGCGTGTCGAAGGAGAGGAGGCAGCACGCGGAATGCCGACACTCCCCTGCCTGTGGGTACGGGTAGGGTCGAGTGCGGAAATGCACGAGCCATGGCCCGGCAAGTCTTCTCCAGTGCCTGCATCACTGAGCAGGGAACCACCCCTGACTCCTGGGAGTGGGAGCGTGCCCCTGCCAACGCCGTCGACACCAGAGGCTTTCGGGCAGCAAGAGCCTTGTCGGCCTGCTTATGCCGCCTCCGCGAACCCCCCCCCCCCGACACACACACCCCCAAGGGAGAAGGGACTGGTGTCCCGCATTGGGTCCTCCCCCCCGAAGGGCATTGGAGACCCCCCTGGTACGGGGAGGAAGCTCTCTCACTAGACAGCCTGTCCCTTTCACCTGAGGCAGTGTGGGCCAAGAGGCAGCACCGCTTGAGGGCCACCAGGCGCTGCTCAGCCAGCTCCTACCCCACATCCCTGGCACCATGCAGTTTGCCCACAGCGAGGCGGCACAGAACCCGGTTACCGTCGACGGTCTCGGCACCAAAGGGTCCGCCCACACTGAGACAGCGCGGAACCCGGTTGCCATGCGAATGCCCTGCCCTGCACAGGCCCCGACACAGAACCCGGTTACGGTCAAAGGCCTCGGCACCGAGGGGGCCGCCCACACCAAGGCAGCACAGAATCCGGTCGCCATGCGCATACCTGGCACTACGTAGTCCCCAGCGTGGAACCCGGTTGCTGGAGCCAGGCACGGCTCCGGTCCCAATCACCAAGGGGCAAGCAACAGCGCAGACTCCTTGGTACTGAGGGCATTCCGGTACTGAGAGCGTGCCTCGCTCCATCGGCACCGCTTATGGCGGCAGAGATGGTCCTCGGCGGTCCCCAAGTCAGAGGCAGTGCAAGGCGATCCCCAGCAGGGCACGGCCCCCGGGATAGAGGGCAGCCACAGCACCGCTGGTCTAGTGGCTCGGGCCACAAGCATCACAGCAGGTGGCAGTCAGCCCAGGTTTAGCCCCAGGAACAATGGCCTTATTGCCCCCACGGACAGCTAGACAGGACCAGGGCTCCTAGCCACCCTGTCAGCGGGGGTGCAGTCCATGCCCCTGGCACAGGAGATGGCCCTTAGACACCGCTCCTTGGATGAGGAGTCGGACCTCCTGGAGGGACCCTCTACGGGTGCATTCCTTTAGCACGCATGGAAGCACCCACAGGACGTGCCTCGGCAGGCCTCTTCCTCCGCCCCGGGCGAGGCAGTTGCCCAGGGCCACATGGCACCACTGGAGAATTTCAGGGCACACCAGGAGTGCTCAAGACGGTGGCCTCTAACCTGGGGCTGGCAATCAAGAAATTAGTGAGGCCGATGAGACCCTCTTCCATGTATTGGCAGCGACTGTCCCAGTAAGAAGAGCCCTACCTGTCCGTGACAGGGCTCTCAAGACTGTTAAGGCCCTGTGGAAAACCCCTTCCTCAGTCATCTCTATGTGGAAGGTGGCCAGGAGGAAGTATTATGGCCCCGCCAAAGGGTTTATTTGTTCACTCACCCAGTCCCGGGAACGCTGGCGCTGTGCTCTCAGCTTACGCAGCCGACCAGTGGGACTGGCAAGGCCAGCCTGGTTCCACTCCCAAGAACAAAGTGAGCAGAAAGCTGGATTTATTCCGGAGAAAGAGTTATTCCACGGCAACCCTGCAGGTCAGGATTCCCAACCATCAGTCCCTCCTGGGGACATATACATTTATTTTGTGGGACTTCCTCAGGTGGTTTGCTGAGACCCTGCCCCAGAATCAGGCCACAGACCTCACCACCGTCCTGGATGAGGGAATCACAGTGGCTAGGGCAGAGCACTAGATGCCCGGTGACGCTGCTGACTCTGCAGGTAGGGCCATAGCCTCCACCATTTCCATGACGAGGTGCTCATGGCTGCAATCCTCAGGCCTATCCTTCAAGGGTTTGGGCCTCTTCTCCGATCAGACCGCTGTAAGCTGCACAGTCTGAAGGACTCCAGGGCCATGATTCGCTCCCTGGGCCTGGTCATGCCCCAGTTCTTCTTCGAGTGATTGCTCATATGCATTCCACTTAAGTGTGTGCGCGCCCTTGTACACGGTCCCCAGAGAACTTTTCCCTAGTAGCCCCCTGTAGGGGCCAATCTCAGCGCACTCTGGAGTGCCGCCCTCATGCGGCGGCATATAGGGCGCTGCCAGCCCCTCCCTTCCTCAGGTCCTTCTTTCCGCCCGTGACGGTTGTCTGGAACAACTCTTGCTGCGTCACAAGTATTTTCCCCTTTTATTGTGTTAATTAGTATAGCAGTTTTCCCTGAACTAAGTTAGTTTAAGTGAGTCAGGAATAGTTTAGTTAGCTAGGGAGCCCTAGGGCTCTAGTGACCCGGCCATGCTGGGCTCACCAGGGTTTAAACCCTGCACTGGCTGCGGGAAGACCTTCCCGGTCAGTAATCCCCATGTGCGCTGCCTTAAGTCCCTGGGGGAACAGCACCGCAAGGACCGGTGCCGGATTTGTAAGGCCTTCAAGCCGAGGACCTAGAAGGAGCGGGACATCCGGCTGAAGGCTATCCTGATGGAGTCCATGCTGTGCCTGGCGTCCGAGCCACCCCGGACTCCATTGGCACCGAGCATCTCGTTGGTGCAGAGCGCTCCACCGGCACCACAGGCGCCTCGGCACCGGACATATCCAGTGCCAAAGAGAAAGACGCACCATAGGGCCTCTCCACAGGACCCCGCTGCCTGTCCTCTTCGTCACCAGACGAGGTGGCCATCAGGGACCAGGGGGCTCCTTTGATTGATTTTAAGCCTCATCAGGAGCTGCTGAAAACAGTGGCCTCCAACCTCAACTTGCAGGTCAAGGTGCTGGAGGAAGAGGTGGACCCCCCTCTTCAGGCATGTGGGGACCCAAGGCCCTTCCAGGGTAGCCCTCCCCATGCATGAAAGGGTGTTGCGACTGGCAAGGCAGTATGGCAAACTCCTTTCTTGGTCACCCCAACCTCCAAGGGCACCGAGAAAAAGTACTACGTGCCAGCCAAAGGGCACGAGTACCACCCAACCCCAGGTACTCTGGTTGTGAACGCTGCCAACCAGAAGGAGAGATGGGGGCCCAGAGCGCCAATCCTAAGAGTAAAGAGGGCAGGAGACTAGACCTCTTCAGTTGGAAGGTCTACTCCACTGGGGCGCTCCAGTTCAGGGTGGCTAACCACCAAGCCATCTTGGGGAGGTACAATTTGAACTTGTGGGACTCCTTGCGAAGGTTTGCAGAGTCCCTGCCCCAGGACCAAGCCGCAGACTTCACCACGGTCTTGAATGAAGGGCTGGCTGTGGCCAGCGCAGCCCTACAAACAACTTCGGACGCTTCAGATACGGCCAGCAGGGCAATGGCCTCCGCTATCGCTATGTGTCGTGCAGCATGGCTGCAGTCTACGGGCTGCCCCAGGAGGTGCAGCATTCTATACAGGACCTGCCCTTTGATGTGGCCGGCCTGTTTTCGGAAAGAACAGATGAGAAGCTGCACACCTTTAAGGACTCAAGGGCTACCTTGCGTTCCCTGGGTCTTTACACCCCTCAAGCGGCGAGGCAGCAGACCCGCCAGCAGCTACAGCGCCTGCCACAGCAGCAGCAGCAACCTAGGCCACCGCCTAGGCCTTCCCCCCCCCCCCCGCAAGGGGTAGGGATAGGCACAGGGGTTTTGGACGGCGCAGCCGCTCTAGGTCGTTCTCCGCTTCCCAGAAAGAGCCCCTCCTGGGCTCGAAAGGGAAGCAGCAGTTCTGATGGTGCACTCGAGGGTGGTACCTGTACCTTCCCCCTGGATTCACCCCTCCTATTCAAAGACAGGCTATGGTCATACCTCCATCTCTGGCGGGGCATCACATTGGACTGCTGGGTCCTGGGCACCGTGCGCCGGGGTTATGCCCTCCAGTTGGTGGCTTTTCCCCCCAATTCACCCCCTTCCCCGTCACTCTTCATGGACCCATCTCTTGAGCAACTACTCCTTTGGGAGGTCTGCTCCCTCCTGCACAACGGGGCCGTAGAGGCAGTCCCGCTGCTCGAGGTGGGAAAGGGTTCTACTCGAGGTACTTCCTCATTCCCATAGCCAAGGGAGGCCTGAGACCTATACTGGACCTGCGCAGGCTAAACAGGTCCATAAAGAAACTAAAGTTTTGCATGCTGTCCCTAGCGGCCATTATCCCCGTACTGAATCCAGGAGATTGGTTTGCCACCCTCGACCTGAAGGATGTGTACTCCCAGGTCTCCATCCTTCCCACCCACAGGCGCTATCTAAGGTCCATGGTAGCTGGTGGCCACTACCAGTTTACGGCCTTGCCCTTTGGCCTGTCCTCCTCCCCCAGGGTGTTCACCAAGTGTATTTCAGTGGTGGCAGCCCCCCTGAGGCGCAGAGGGGTCCAGATATTCCCCTACCTGGATTATTGGTTAATAAGGGGCAAGCCCAGGTCTCAGGTGTACAAGGCGGTCTCCCTCATCCAGGCCACCTGCAATGCTCTGGGGCTGCTCATCAGCAAGCAGAAGTCGGCGCTGTCCCCGGTACAGCGCATATTGTTTATAGGGGCATCCCTAGACTCGGTTCTCGTTAGAGCCTCCCTCCCATTCTCGAGGCCATGGCAGCGATCATATCGCAACTTCAGAGGTGCCCCACGACAACAGCCAGGCAGTGCCCTCAGCTGTTGGGCCACATGGCCTCGTGTATGTCGGTGGTGGGTCTGGCCCGCATCAGGCTCAGGCCTCTCCAAGGTTGGTTGGCCACGGTCTATGTGCCCAGCAGGCATGCACTGGACAGAGTGGTGACAGTGCCCCCTGCAGTTCTGGGGCCACTACTATGGTGGAAGGACCCCGAGCGGTCTTTGAAGGGGTTCCGTTCAGGGGCTTGACCCCCTTGATCACCCTGATCTCTGATGCGTCGGACCTCGGATGGGGGGGCTCACGTCAGTAGTGGCCTGAGTACTCAGGGCCACTGGTCGCAGAAGGAGACTGCCCTCCACGTCAATGTAAAAGAACTGCGGGCAGTAAGACTGGCATGCAAGGTTTTTCCTCCATTGTTTATTGAGCAAAATGGTACAGGTGCTGACGGTCAACACCGCAGCTATGCATCATATAAACAACCAAGGGGGAGCGCGCTCCTTGGCTCTGTGCCAGGAGGCGCTTCGACTGTAGAACTTTGCGGTGAGACACGAATTTTGTTTAACCGTCTCTCACCTCCTGAGGGTCAGGAACGATGAGGTGGTCCGCCTCAGCAGGCCGTTTCTACCCCAACACGACTGGTCGTTGCATCCGAAGGTAGCGGCCAGGATTTTCCACAAGTGGGGTGTCCCTGACTGGACCTGTTCGCGTCGTCCTGGAACAGGAGGTGCCCGACGTTCTGCTCGCTCTGGGATCGCGAGCCAGGCTCCCTCTCCGACGCATTCCTCATCGAATGGACGGGGACCCTCATGTACGCGTTCCCCCCCATCCCGCTCTTATCCGGGGTCCTCTTGAAAATCAAGAGTGTCAGAGCGGACGTGATCTTGATTTTCCCGGCATGGCCAAGTCAGCATTGGTTCAATATGCTGCAGGACCTCTCTGTTGCCGCACCAATCAAGCTCCTGAGGAGGCCGGACCTGCTCTCCCAGGACCACGGTCACCTGCTGCACCCCAACCTGGACTCCCTGCACTTGATGGCCTGGAGACTCTCTGGCTGACAGAGGCAGAGAGAGCCTGCTTGGCGCAGGTCCAACGCATTCTGCTGGATAGCAGGAAGCCCTCCACGCAGATTGTGTACAAGGCCAGATGGAGGAGTTTCACCTGCTGGGCAGAGTCGCGGGACATAACCCCCAGTACATTCCCCCGTGCAGGCCATCCTCGAGTACTTCCTGCAGTTTAGGCTCCAGGGGTTAGCGCTAGCCTCCCTCAGGGTGCACCTAGCAGCCACCTCGGCTTTCCATCAGCCGATGGAGGGACGGTCCTTGTCCTCCCACCCTATGTCGGTGAGGTTCCTCAAGGGGGTTGAGAGGCTTTACCTACAGGTCTGTGACCAGGTGCCTCCCTGGGATCTCAACCTGGTCCTCGCTAGGCTGACGGGGCCCCACCCTTTGAGTCCTTGGCCATCTGCCCCCTGCTGATCCTGTCCTGGAAGGTGGCCTTCCTCGTGGCCGTTACCTCGGCTAGGAGGGTCTCTGAGCTAAGAGCTTTGACCTTGGAGCCCCCCTATACCATATTCTTCCGGGATAAGGTACAGCTGAGACCACAACCAGCTTTCTTACCTAAAGCAGTCTCCCAATTCCATTGTAACCAAGACATTTTCCTCCCTGTGTTTTTTCCCAAACCGCACGGGTCGGAAGAGGAGAGGAGACTACACACCCTAGGTGTGAGGAGAGCCCTCGCTTTCACATAGGGAGGATGAGGCCTTTCCGGAAAACCATGCAACTCCTCACCGCGGTGGCACACAGGATGAAGGGATCCCTGGTGTCCATGCAGTGCATCTCCAGACGGATCACCGCCTCCATCGAGTTCTGCTACGAGCGCACAGGCGTCCAGCTTCCTGGAGTGGTGACGGCACACTCAACAAGGGCCCAGGCCACGTTGGCGGCCTTCCTGGGGCGGATCCCCCTGGACGACATCTGCAGGGCTACCACCTGGTCGTCGGTCCACACCTTCACCTCGCACTACGCTATCGTACAGCAGTCGAGGGAGGATGCACAAGTCAGCAGAGCAGTGCTGCAAGCAGCTCACCATTGACTCCTACCCACCTCCACGTATGGCTCATTAATCACCTAAGTGGAATGCATATGAGCAATCACTCGAAGAAGAAAACATGGTTACTTACCAGTAACCATTGTTCTTCGAGATGTGTTGCTCATACGATCCATTCCACACCCACCCTCCGTCCCCGCTGTCGGAGTCGGCAGAAAGAAGGGACTGAGGAGGGGAGGGGCCAGCAGCGCCCTATATACCGCCGCATGAGGGCGGCACTCCAGGGGGCGCCAAGACCGGCTCCTACAGGAGGCTGCTTGGGAAAAGTTCTCCGGAGACCGTGCACGAGGGCGCGCACACACCTACGTGGAATGGATCTGAGCAGCACATCTCGAAGAACAACAGTTACTGGTAAGTTACCATGTTTTTCCCAGGCAGCAGTCACAGCCCCAGGCACAGCAGCAGCCAAAGCTTCCACAAGGCCCTTCTAACCCTATAGAAATAGGGACAGGAATAGGGGTTTAGGGCACAGAATCAACCTCCCATCTCATCCTCAGCCTCCACCAGGGCACCCAGATGGGCAATCATAGGGGGCTGCCTGTGTAGTCCAAAGCCTCTTTGCCGGCCTGTGGGAGCTCCAGGTTTGCTGGTACCTCTACTGCTCTCTTGGATCTGCCCACCCTTTCCTGAAGCTCACTAGGAGGGCTGTGTAGGCATGGATTCAATAGGTGTGAGCCACCCCTAGTTCACATCTGCCTGAAGCAGCAAACAATGCTGTCCCCCAAGCCTTTCACCTTTGTCCCTCTTCAGGGACCCTCTCTCATGAGTAACTCCTCCTGCAGGAGGTGGACACCCTCCTCATTATAGGTGCACTGGTATGGTTCCTCAAGGCAGAAGGGGGAAGTACTTCTTCACCCCCAAGGCAAGGGGACATCTGAGACCCATGTTGAACCTGCGTTGGCTAAACAGCACGTCAAACAACTCAGGTTCTCCTTCGAGTGATTGCTCGTATGCATTCCACTTAGGTGTGTGCGCGCCCTAGTGCACGGCCTCCAGAGAACTTTTTCCCTAGCAGACCCCTGTAGGGGCCGGTCTCGGTGCCCCCTGCAGTGCCGCCCTCATGCGGCGGTACATAGGGCGCTGCCGGCCCCTCCCCTCCTCAGTCCCTTCTTTCCGCCCGTGACGGTTGTTGGGAACAACTCTTGCTCCTTGCAAGTCTTTCTTCCCTAATGTGAGTAGTAGATAGCGGGACCCAGTGCCGCTGCCAGACTCCTGCTGAAGGGTCCGCCCCTGCTCTGAGGCGGGGCACGGAACCCGGTGCAGCTACAGGTCTTGGAGGGTCATCCCTCCCCCGGCACCGAGACCTGGCGTGGGTCCCGGTGCCACTGCACCAGAGGCGGCGCTCTGGGGTTCCCTCCTGGCACTGCGGGGCGACACCCGGTGCCGCCAGAGCTCTCAGCCCCAGGGGGGGCCGCCTCCACTATGGGGCACAGCGCGGGACCCGGTGCCGCTCCACTGGGGGCGGCGCTGCAAGGTTCCCTTCCCTGGCACCGAGAGGCAGCATCAGGGCAGGGGCCGCTGCAGCACTCGACGCTAGGGCGTCCGCCCCTCGTTGGAGTGCGGAGCGAGACCCAGTGCCACAACAGGACCCGGCCCTGCAGGGTCGGGTGTCTCTCCCCTCCCTCCTTCCCACCCCCGTCCTTGAGGCGCGGTGCAGGTCCCGCTGCCGCTCTGCTGAAGGCAGGGCTGAGGGTCCCCTCCTCCCACTGCCAAGAGGCGACACGGGGGCAGGGGCCACCACGCTGCCCTGCACTGGGGGGGTCCACCCCCTTGTGGAGGCGCGGTGTGGCCCCGGTGCCGAGTGACAGCTCGGAGTGTAAAAAAAAAAAAAAGAGAAGCCGGCAGCAGCAGCTGCAAGGCAAAAAAAAACAAAAAAAAACAGGAGAACGCGGGCCCCCACGCCTGTGCCTCTGCAGGGCTCAGCGCAGAAGGGTCCTCCCCCCCCCACACCCCGCCCCCGGCTCTGGGGCGGGTGTGGGGCCTGGGGGCGCCGGGAGGGTCCCACCTTAGCAACGTGGGGTCCACCCGCACAGAGGTGGTGCGGACCCCGGTTGCTAGGCAGAGACCACGGCCAAGGGTGCTCGTGGCAGGCTCAGCACTGCGGGGATCGGGGCGGCACCGGACCCGATCACCAGGGGGCGAGCGACACTGCGGGGCTCTTGGTGCCAGGGCAGCACGTCAGTGCCAGGAGCTCCCCAGAGCACGTCTCCCATCCGCACCGCTTGGGGCAGGGGAGGCAGTCCTTGTCCTCCACGCCGTGGGAGGCGGGGGAACAGCCCCTGGCAAGGCGCGGCATCCGCGATGTGGGACAGCCAGGGCCCACAGGTGTGGTGGCTCGGGATCCCACAACGGGGGGCACGGTCGGCCTGCATTGGCCCCAGAGGCAATGGCAGCCTTGTTGGCCCCCATGGCCATCCAGTTGGGACTGGGGCTGCCCATCTCATGCAGCAGGAGTGCGGTCTGCACTCCTGGCACAGGTCGGGGCAGGGTCTCTGCTCCTTGGCTAGGGAGTCAGATCCCATGGAGAGACCCACTGTGGTGCACTCCTTTGATGTGCGGAAAGCTCCCGCGGGATGTGCCGTGGCAGTCCCCTTCCTCCTGCCTGAGAGGGGCAGTCTTCCGGGATTCCATGGTGCCACCGGAAGGTTTCGGGCGCACTGGGAGCTGCTCAGGAGGGTGACCTCTCACTGGAGGCCAAGGTTGCCTGCTTCAGTGGACTGGCGGTGGCAGCTCTAGTGTGGGTGGCCCTACAGGTCCACGATTGGACTCTTGAGGCGATGAGGCCCTATGGAACTCCCCCCCATTCATCGCCTCTACGTCAAAGATGGCAGGGGGGAAGTGTTACTCAAGTGTTACTGTTGATAACTCAAGACCCGGCCCTTGGATTCAGGGTGCTGTGTCCCGGCTCATTGTCCGCGGCAGCCCTGTAGGTCAGGTTTGCCAACCATCAGCCCTCTGGGGTGGATACGGATTTCACTGTAAAATGACCTCAGGCGGTCTCCTAAGACCCTGCCACGGGGCCAGGGCACAGACTTCACCACTGTCCTGGATGGGCGATTCGTGGTGCTGGGGCAGCACCCTAGACGTTCAGGAATGCTGCTGGTTCAGCAGCTAAGACCATAGCCTACGCCATTGCCATGATGAGGCGTTCATAGCTGCAATCCTTGGGCCTGTCCCAGAAGAGGCAGTGATCATTCAGGGCTTCCCCTACGATGGGTTGGTCTTCCTCTCTGATCGGACCACTGTGAAGCTCCATGGTCTGAGGGACTCCGGGACCGCACTTGGCTCTCTGAGGCTCTACATGCCAAGGCCTTCTAACCCTTTACACGTAGGGACAGGAATGGGGGCTTCTGGCTGCTCCTAGTTCATATCTACCTGTGACCAGCAGACGCAGAGTTGTGGTGGCTGCCCACCTGAGACATAGCATACGCAGATATTCCCTTGCCGAGTTGTCTGGATGGCCTGGGACAGATCCCGGTCCTGAGTGTGGGAGACCGTGGCCCCCGCTCTTACTCCTGCTCCATGTGCAGCAGGCTGGCATTACTCATTGGCGAGCGCTTCCCAGGCCAGAGCCTTCCCGCCCTAGCCGAATTCCGAGGCTATGGTCCATACCGTCTCCCAGCTGCAACAGTGTCCACGACAGCATCTAGGACACTGCCTGCAGTTATTAGGTCCCATGGTGACTTGCACATGTGTAGCAACACTGGGCTGCCGGAGACTCAGATTGCTTCAGGGATAGGTGGCCTCAATATAGGCACCAAACAGCCACCCAATAGATTTCCTACCCGTGTGAGCCTCCCTGCACTGGTGAAGGTCTTGCATGGCGTCCCGTTCAGGGTCTGGTTCTGTCGGTCAAGGTACAGGCACCGGCACATCAGCGCAAAGGAGGGGAGGAGCACACTCCCCGATCCTCTGCAAGAAAGCCCCCCGTCCATTGGTTTTCACAGTGAGGCACGATCTCCGCTTAACTGCCTCACCTCCCGGGGGTCAGAAGCAACAAGGTGGATTGCCTCAGCAGGTTGTCTTTTCCCCGCTGTGACGGGCCCTGGCATCCATAGGTCATGCCTATATTTCCCCCCAAAGTGGGGTATTTTCCAACTGGGCCTTGTCGCGTTGGTCTGGGACACAAAGTGTCCAAGGTTCTCTTCGCCCCAGGGTAGCGAGACTGGGTCGATTCCAAAGCACTCCTCATCAACTAAACGAGTACTCTCAGGTACGCGTCTCCTCCCACTCTGACCTGACCCGGTGTCCGGCTGTGCAGATAAGGTAAGTCGGGGCGGACGTCTTACTGATTGCTCCAGCCTAATCAACACGGGACTGGTTCAGCATGATGCTGGACCGTCCGGTCGCCCCGACAGGTAACTCCCCCAGGAGGGCCTGCTTGGTGCAGGCCCAGCGAGCCCTGCTTGGCAGCAGGAACCCTCTGCACAGGTTGCGTATCGGGTTAAATAAATACGGTCCACCTTGTGGACAGAGTTCTGGGGCAGCCTGCCAAGACTCTTGCTGGCACAGGCAATCCTGGAGTATCTGCTCCAGCTAAAGCCCAAGGCCTAGTCCTGGCCTCATTGAAGATTCACGGGTTGCGCGTCTTGGCCTCCCTTCAGCTGCTCGAAGGGATGTCTCTGTTCTGGCTCCCCCAGATCAGCTACTTGCCTCAACAGGGCAGTGAGTTTTATCTGCAGGCACGCGACCCGGTGCCTCGTCGGGATCTCGACCTGGCCTTCTCGAGATGCTCGGGGCCCCTTTTTGAACTCACGTCTCTATGCCCCGGCTCACGCTTTCACAGAAGGTAGCCCCCCCCAGTGGCTACCACTTCGGCAAGAAGCTTCTCCGGCGCTAAGGCCGGGACCTTGGAGCCTCCTTATACAGTACTCTATAAGGACAAGGTCCAACTTCGCCAACATCTGGCCTCTCTACCCAGGATGGGTTCCTATCTTTTGTTGTAATCAAGATAAATTTCCTCCCCATGTTTTTTCCAAACCACATGGCGGGGAGGAGGTGAGGAGATCGCTGAAATGTAATGAGCCCTATCCCTTTGCGTGGGGCTTACATAGCTGTCCCAGGAAGTGAACCTCTGGTTACAGCGGTAATCCAGGTGGAAAGGTCACCAGCGTGTCTCCCCGCGGACCACCCCATGCATCAAGTACCGCTCTGTGCTGCTGAGAAGCACCACTTTCAGAGGTCATCACAGTGCCCTCAACCAGTGCCCGGGCCACACCCGTAGTGGGCACCTTTGCACAACGTCTGCAAAGCCACCGCCGGGTCGCCAGTTCACACTTTCATGTCACACTACGCTGGCAGACGAGGGAGGGCGCGAGTTTCGGCAGAGCCGTGCTGCGGGAAGCTCACCTGCAACTCTTACCCACCTCCAGGTATGGCTCGTTAATCACCTAAGTGGAATGCATATGAGCAATCACTCGAAGGAGAAAACATAGTTACTTACCAGTAACTGTTGTTCTTCGAGATGTGTTGCTCAGATCCATTCCACACCCACCCTCCGTCCCCGCTGTCGGAGTTGGCAGAAAGAAGGGACTGAGGAGGGGAGGGGCCGGCAGAGCCCTATGTACCGCCGCATGAGGGCTGCACTCCAGGGGGCGCTGAGACCGGTCCCTACAGGGGCTGCTAGGGAAAAGTTCTCCGGAGACCGTGCACGAGGGCGCGCACACACCTAAGCGGAATGGATCTGAGCAACACATCTCGAAGAACAACAGTTACTGGTAAGTAACCATATTTTTCGCATGGTTTTCCTAGCCTCCATAATCCCTTCTCTGGATCCAGGAGACTGGTGTGCCACTCTCAGCCTCAAGGACACATGCTTCATGTGCCTGTCCTTCCCAGCATCAGGCACTTAGTCCGCTTCATGGGGGCTGGCTTCCACTACCAATTTACAGCCTTGCCCTTTGACTTATCTTCGGCTCCAAGGGTGTTCACCAAACACATGGCGGCAATGGCTGCCCACCTGAGACGTAAGGGTGTGCAAATATTCCCTTACCGGGATGATTGGGTGATATAGGGCAGGCCCAGGCCTCAAGTGCAGGAGACCATGACCCTCACTTGCTCCACATGCAGCAGGCTGGGACGGCTCATAAATGAGCAGAAGTCCACACTAACCACAGTACAAACAGTTCACTCCTAGCTGCACCAATGCCCATGGCATTAGCCAGGCACTACCTTCAGCTGTTAGGCCACAGGCTCCAAAGGCTCAGATCACTTCATGTGTGATTGGCCTCGGTATATGTGCCGAGCAGCCACCCACTCAATCGGGTGGTCATAATTCCCTTGCTCGCCCTAGCCTTCCTACACTGGTGGAGGACAGTGTTGAGGGGTGCCCCATTCAGGGAACTGGTCC
Source organism: Mesoclemmys tuberculata (assembly GCA_007922155.1). NCBI lineage: Eukaryota > Metazoa > Chordata > Testudines > Chelidae > Mesoclemmys > Mesoclemmys tuberculata. The sequence goes on from ML675643.1 coordinate 3,692,283, forward strand.
CGTTGGTCACCCTAATTCCTGACACCTTGGCTGGGGGACAGGGAGCCCACATCAGCGCCAACCTGAGCACTCATGGGCCCTGGTCAGGGGACTACAGGTTCCAGCACATCAACACAAAGCTGCTGACAGCTATTCACCTAGTGTGCAGGGTGTTCCTCCAATTCCTGACCGGCAGACTGGTGCAGGTGCAGACGGACAGCACCTGCAGCCATGTTGAACATAAACAGGCAGGGAGGAGCACAATCCCGGGCCCTCTGCAAGGAAGCTATCCACCCGTGATATTTGGCAGGGAGGCACGATTTCCACTTAACTGCCTCTCACCTCCTGGGAGTGAGGAATGATGAGGGGGATCGCCTCAGCAGGTCATTTCTACCCCATCGTGACTGGTCGTGGCATCTGTAGGTAGTGTCTATGGTCCCCCAGAAAGGGGGGTGTGCCTCAACTGGACCTACTCGCATCAGCCTGGAATGCGAAGTGCCCAAGGTTCTGCTCGCTCCGGGGTCGTGAGACTGGGTCAATTTCTGAAGCATTCCTCATCAACTGGACAGTGACACTCATGTACGCGTTCCTGCCTATTCCAATCTGGCCCAATGTCCTGCTTGGAAGTAAGGTGGGACAGGGCGGATGGCTTATTTATCGCTCTGGCCTGGCTGAGACAGTACTGGTTCAGCATGCTGCTGGACCATTCGATTGCCCTGCCCGTGCACCTTCCAAGGCGGCGCGACCTTCTCTCCCAACCATGGTTGTCTCTGGCACCCAGACCTGGACTTCCCGCATCTCACAGCCTGGAGGTACTGTAGCTGACGGAGGGAGAGAGCCTGCTCGGTGCAGGCCCAACAAGTTTTGCTTGGCAGTAGGAAACCTTCTATACAGGTCGTGTATCGGACTAAGCAGAAACGGTTTACCTCTTGGGCGGAGTCCCGGGGCATTCTGCCAAGGCTCTCGCCTGCGCAGGCAATCCTGAAGTACCTGCTCCAGCTAAAGCTCCAGAGTCTGGCACTGGCCTTGTTAAAGGTTCAGTTGGTGGCCATCTTGGCCTCCCATCAGCCACTAGCAAGGAGATCTCTGTTCTCCCCCCACTCACGTCGGTCAGGTGCCTCAAGGGGGTGGAGAGGCTTTATCCACAGGTGCATGACCTGGTGCCTCCCTGGGATTTCAACCTGGCCCTCTCAAGACCCACAGAGCCCCCCCTTTTTGATCCCATGACTTCATGTCCCAGACTCATGCTTTCATGGAAGGTTGCCTTCCTGGTGGCCATTATTGGTGGCCATTCCTGGTGGCTAGGAGGGTCTCCAAAATTAAGGCATGGACCTCAGAGTTCCTTATATAGTATTCTCTAAGGACAAGGTCCAGCCCCGGCTGCATCTGGCCTCCCTATCCAAGGTGGTTTCCCAGTTTCATTGTAATCAAGATATGTTCTCCTCGTGTTTTCCCAAACCACATAGCTCGAAGGAGAGGGGATGGCATTTGCTGGACATGAAACGAGCCCTGGCCTTTTACATCGAGCGTATGAAGCCATTCCGGAAATCGACGCAGCTCTTCATTGCAGTGGTGGACCAGATGAAAGGCTCACCTGTCTCCACCCAGCGCACCTCCTTGTGGATTACGTCCCACATCAAGTTTGGCTACGAGCAAGCAAAGGTGCCGCTTTCAGAAACCATAATAGCGCACTCAACCAGAGCTCAAGTGGGCAGCTCACCGGTAACTCCTACCCACCTCCAAGGCATTGCTTTGTAATCACCTACATTGGAATGGATATGAGCAATCACTCGAAGGAGAAAACATGGTTACTTACCAGTTACTGTTGTTCTTTGAGATGTGTTGCTCATATCCATTCCACACACACCCTCCATCCCCACTGTCAGAGTTGGCAGAAAGGGACTGAGGGGCTGTAGGGTCAGCCGTGCCTCAAATGCTGCAGCATGTGCACGGCCCTACAGGGGGCACCTGAGCCGACCTTACGGGGTCTGCTAAGTGGAAAAAAATTCCAGGAACCCATGCACGGTGGCGTTCACTCACTTATATTGGAATGGATATGAGCAACACATCTCGAAGAACAACAGTTACTGGTAAGTAACCTTGTTTTCTCTCTGGTTTTTTCTTAGCAGTATTTTGAGTTTGTTTCTTGTCAGCTTTATGGCAAAAGTGTTTTGGAACCATTTACATAGGGTACCTCTACACTTCAAGCAGGGTGGTGTAATTCCCAGCTTGAGGAGACGTACCCACTCCAGTGTTGATAAAGCTAACGTGCTAAAAATAGAGGGTAGCCACAGCTGTGCTAGCCATCCCTGAGTACATACTTAGAGTTTCTGACAGGATCATAGTCAAGGCAACTAGCTGTTCACACTGCTGTGACTGCACTATTTTTAGCATGCTAGTTCAATCACAACTAGAGCAGGTACGTTCAAGCTGGGAATTACATTCCCAGTGTAGACATACCATTAGTTAAAATAGCACTTTTCTTCTCCTGAGGATGAGCGTCTTTACCTCTTCCTCGAACCAACACAGCTCCTCCTGCCACAGTACAGCCAAACTCTGAACTGTCATAGGAAGTCCCTCAACTCCCTGGACCTGGAAGAGACACGAGCAGCATAACATTACCAATAGCAGCCAGCCACTAAACACACAAGATGTACACAGGCCTCTATTCTCACCCCCACATTCCTGTAAAAAGAATAAATATCATAATAGCAGGAGAGGTACATAGAGAATGCATCAGAGTGATCAGATGCACTTTCTGAGCTACAGGAGATTCTTATGTCCTGTATAAGCGCCACGAATCTTACCCACTACACCAAACTAACTCTATCTGGGGTCCTCAGTAGCCACAGGGAGTGTTCAGGATTCTTCCCTGATTGGTAAGGAAACTGCCTCAGTTTGAAGAAAGCCTCCTAGCATAGAGCCAGGGTCATTTATAAGACCTACCTTTAAGTCATTTCTATATAGTCACCTTCGTTCTTTGGGCGAAGTTTATCTACCTGATTATTATATGAAGTGGCCATTAAACACCAATGACCGTGTCAAATTATAATGATTTGCTATTTGTTGGAACTGAGAAAAATGATATTACTATCAGGTCAACATTCTGTTTTCCGAGGTTTTTTTCAGAGTCCTGGAAAATGTGCAAATTAATAGAACAAACAATCCTACAACATGCCATGTGAACAGGCTGGTAACAAGACAATTTTAAGTACCAAATTTATTAAAGGTAATTTTTATTCATTAAAGAAAATGAATATATTTGTAATCTTATTTCCTTATAGAGAACATTGTCAAGTAGTTTAGGCCTTTGATTAACCTGTTATTTTATCTTGAAATACATTTAGAAAAAATAGTTATTACCAAACCTAATAACCTAACCTGAAAACGTAAAATCACTTCTGATAAATTCTGTAGAAAACACCAAAACGGGGGAGTGGTAAATAACAAAGAGAATAGGACCCTGACGCACAGTGATCTGGCTTGCTTGGTAAACTGGATGCAAACAAACAATATTAATTTCAATACAGCTAAATGTAAATTTATGCATCTAGGAACAAAGAATGTTAGGTCATACTTACCTGATAGGGGACTTTATGTTGAGAAGCAGCAACTCTGAAAAAGATTTGGGTGTTGTGATTATAATTAGCTGAATATGAGTTCCCAGTGCGACACTGTGGCCAAAAGGGCTAATGCAATCTTTGGAGGCATAAAGAGGGAATCTAGAGTAATAGAGAGGTTATTTTTACCTCTATATTTGGAACTGGTGCAACCACTGCTTAAGATTAAAGATTAACTTGATTACAGTCTGTAAGTACCTACATGGAGAACAAATATTTAAAAATGGGCTCAGTCTAGCTGAGATAACACAATCCAATGGCTGGAAGTTGGAGCTAGAGAAATTCAGACTAGAGATGAGTGTACATTTTTAACAATGAGCATATTTAACCTTTGGAACAACTTCAAGGGGTGCTGTGGATTTTCCATCACTGACTATTTTTAAATCAAGGTTGGATGTTTTTCTAAAAGATATGTGCTAGGCATTATTTTGGGGAAGGTCTATGCCCTGTGTTAGACAGGAAGTCATACCAGATGATCACAATGCTCTGTTTTAGCCTGGAACTCTGTAAATGTATCTAATAAGAAGAGAAAAATATCATTCCGTTACTGGTAACAAATACGGCACTACAGGAATGTGGTGTGCCTAAGAAAAGTGACACTGACCACAGGGGAAAAAAAGTTATACAGAATAGTCCGTGTGGAGAAATGCAAAAAGCTAAACAAATAACAGAAACTGATGAAGAGTAAGGGATATAGAATGCCTAGCACAGGGATCGGCAACCCGCGGGTCCCGAGCCGCATGCGGCTCTTCAGCCGCGGCTATGCAGCTCTTCAGCCGTGGCGAGCCGCGGCTCCGGAGCCGCATGCGGCTCTTCAGCCGCGGTAAGCCGTGGCTCCAGAACGCGGCTCCCCTAGTGACTAGGGGACCAGAGCAAAAATTCTTCCCCTATTGCAGGCATGTCCAAAGTACGGCCCGCGGGCCATATACGGCCCTTCATGCTTTTTAATCCGGCCCGCCCCTGTGAGCCCCACTCTCCAGCTCTGCCGCCGAAATTGACAAGGGCGAGTCAATTTCACGGCGGAGAGTGGTCTGACGTGCTGGCTGCTGGGGTGCAGTGTGTTGGGTGCTGTGAACATAAATGTGTATTTAATACACTCCATTCAGCTGATCCTTGCCCGGCCCCTCTGTCAAATTTTAGAACGCATTGTGGCCCGTGAGTCAAAAAGTTTGCCCATCCCTGGCCTAGCACATCAGAGTCCCAATTCTGGTTGCAGCTTCCAGGCATTCCCACTATATTTTTAATTTTTCATCCCTGGTAACCTTAGGTGGTATTGGTAGGATAGCTAAGAATTTTTTTAAATAAATATATTATTTTTATCTGACAGTCACTTTTTACACATTCTAAATTATATGGCTCATGGGATAATTTAAAACACATCCATGTGATAACACTGAGTTCTCTAGTTTCATTAAGGCACAGTACATCTATGATTTTATATAAATTCTTCAGCTTCTGTAGACTATGCAACAATGGATTGGGGTGGATTGCTGCCCTCTTCTGGATGGCGAATGTATCAGTTCTCTGTACTGAATGAGCTCTCCAATCACTGGGCAGGAGAACAATGTATGTTGAACAAGTCTTAAATCAACTTCCTAATTCTATGTAGTGACTAGGGAGAATGTCTCCATGGCCATGAACTGTTACAAACATCTCATTACAGGGTGAAATTCACCCGTTCAGAGACTCACACAAGGTCCTACTTAGAACTTAAATGGCGCATATGTCGTGTGAGGGGTTCTCTACATGGGGTGAATTCACTAACAATAACTAGTTTTCCTGTTACTCTTCCAGACTGACTCTGAAAGCACTGGAATCAACGGTGATCATTAGAAAGATCAAGAAGAAAACATGGAAACCTTCTGTAGACTACAAAATGTCAATTAAAAATTGTACAACCAGGCCCCAATTCTACAATCCACATGGCAGACCTTTGTACGTCCCACTGACATCACACCCTTTTGCAATGTGCTGCCTTAAGGACACTGATTTACATCCTAGACCTTGTGGTCACTTGCCTTGGGCTGGTGGGAACTGAGTAAACCATGGAGGGATGGATAGTCTCCCCCAATTTGTATTGCTGCTTAGTGCACAGGGGTCCCAGTCAGGATCAGGGGCCCTCTATACTAGATGATCAAACAGGTAGACATGAATAACTGACCAGTTGCTTTTAGTTTCATTACTGCAATTATGATTGAATATAGTCTTTGGCCACCAGTAAATCTTTGGAAACAGAAAAAAAGTCACACCAGTTTCTCCAGGAGTAATGACTGAAGGATTAAGATCTGAGGTTTTGGATTAGCTCTTGGTGGCAGTATCTGCCAGAATACACCAAGTGGCTACAGACTGAGTTATGCTCTAAGATCTGGATCTTATATGGAGTAATGGCTAGCCAAGTATCATGTGAGAGTTGCAGAATACCGAAATTTGATTTGAAACAAACAAAAAAATTAGTAATTTAGGAAGCAGATATCCTTGCTAATTTGACAGGACAAATGGCAACATTTACCTGGTTACATTCCTGGATCATACATGATCAGGGATCTCCTAGCTCCAGGTTAGTTCAGCATCCTTCAGCATCCTTGTCTAAGGACCAGAGGTTTATATGGAGTTACACAACTGTTATTTATAGCCTCCCTATATTGCATAGAAGAAACACCTCTATGGATGAGTGGATAGTCTATTTTACAAGACCTGTTCAGTCTCTAGCCTTTGATGACAGTACTAAACAAAGAGGTGATTAGTTCCAGATAGGTGAAGTATCTCTGAAACTATGTATTTTTCTCATATAATCCATTCTGGTCTAAACACTGACCCTGCCCTGAACCGAGATTTCAGTGTTGATAAGAAGTTGAACAGCAGAACGAAGGCTAATGTGTATATGTGAAGGATGGTGAGTTTTGATGATATTGAGTTTCTTACAATAAAAAGATTAGGTGGAGTTTGAAAACTGTTGTCAACTGTACAGTGACACAACTGGATGACAGTCCACATTAGAGCTAACATTCACAGTCTACTAGCAATGATTGTCATATGTCCCCTGCCTTTAACAGCCTGATCACCTGAATTGTCTGCATGTTACTTCTGCATCATTAATCTGTCACATTTGCTTTTTATTAGCCTGTCTGGTTTTGCTAATCCCGCAGATGGCATGAAATCATTCTATCATTCTATCACTTCTATCATTCTATCACTTCTAAACTAGAAAATAAAGCTGTAAGCATGATTTAAATACTTAGGGCTGTTTCTCTGCTGTCTGGCACATTGTGTAGTCATGCCTATGCAAAGTGGGTGTAATATGCTACCATTCTGATCTATAGCATTTTACATCCACTTTGCAATCCCTTTGTATGGGTAAATATTATGTCACAAGGTGCCATTAAAATTATTTCACAAGGTGCCATTACGATCCCTTTATGCTGCTCTTGTAACATAATGGAGGCCAAAATGCCCTCTAGGAAGTTCCTCCAGCAGTGCAGATGGTCCTATGCTGCCCTCCTATGCAGCCACTGGTGCAAGGATGCGGTCAGGGTGTGGCTAGTGCAGGAGTGGATGGAGACTATTCTAGGCCGTGAGACGGCCACTGGCTAAAAAACTGAAGGCAAGTTTTAAGTATGGAAATTTGCTGATATCTTTGCAGAATCTCTTTAAGGTTCTTAAAAGTACCTTTGCAGAGTGAGGAAGAATGCTGAGATCTCTCTAAAGCAGTGTATCTAATGTAAAGACTAGATTACTAATGTCTTAAGTTTACAGAGTATGTTGTATTGAACACAATAAGAACACAATAAAAAATAAGGGAGGGAAAATGACTTGAAGTATGTTAAGAATGTGTATAGGAGTTATACTTTCCATTAACAGCCGTTAAAAATACATTTACTTCAAATTTCAAAGAAGGGGTGGGAGAGTGCCAAGTGGATATACAATGCTACAAATCTTAATTAAAATAAGGCATGAACTCACCTCCTCTTGCTGACAATACAAATCCATTTAGTGAGGCTAAATGATTCACAGTGTTCTCAAATTGAAAATTACTTAAACTACACTTTAATGCAGGGGAAAACAACTTAATTTATTTTAATATCTTATGGTAAGGGAGGAGGTTAAGCATTAATGTGAAATTTCTAATGTCCCTGATGGAAGTGGTATTCTTCATATAGGAGGAAGAGGGTAAGAATGTTAGCTGGGGTATTTCACCAAGTAAGGACTGCTGAACATCTGAGACAGCTGTAATGTCTGAGTCGCCTTCATGTTTACCAAATCCAACCACCTGAAAATTCAAAGGCCAGAGGGTTACCAAGACAGTAAAAGTTTGGAAGCTAAAAATCTAAACTAAGAGTGAGTCATTTTAAACATATTTTAGTTAAACATCAAGTTTCAATCTGGACTCCATGGACACTTAATAACCACAGCAGAAGAGATCAAACTAAGGGTATGTCTACACTGCAATCAGAGGTGACTGCAGCATGTATAGCCATACCTTAGTTAGCTTTGATCTAGCTAGCTAGGTCAAGTAATAAGAGCAGTGAAGCCTCAGCAGCATGAGCTAGCCACTCAAATATAAACCCAAGGTTGTAAATGGGCTTGTACAGCCTGTGCTGCCAGGGCTTCACTGTTATTGTTATTCAAGCTAGGTAGAGAACAAAACTAGCTCTGCTGTGTCTACACTTTGCTGCAGTCTCACCTCTGATTCCAGTGTTTGTAGAAATATCCACCTTTCTGCAACTTTCAGAGTTAAGTAATTTATTCCTAATACTAAGAAAACTTAATTTTTTTCTATATAAAGATTTATTCCTCTCCTCTGACATGGGTTTAAAGCATTAACAACACTAATACAGATACTAATAGCTATAGGAAGTGGTATTTTCAATTCTATCATTTAGTTACTTTTAAAAAAATGAAGGTTATTCATTTCTGCTAAGATGTGTCCAAGTGTTTCAAAGCTAACTTACATGAGCCTCTTCACAGGCATCTATTTTAAAAGATGTTAGTCACAGGATGTGGGGAGGAAGAAAAGGACAAGGCCTTAGAAATTAAATAAGGAGGTTACTGTTAACTCAATGGTGTGAAGCAACCTCTTCTAACATAGTGCTGATTCCAAACATACTCACATGAATACTGAGTGCTTTCCTCTCTTTGCCTCTATGAGCTTGGAACCAGTCAACCAGGTCTGATTTAGTTAGTGATTTTAGTGCTTCAACCTAAAACCACCAAGAGTGCATTTTCAAACTTCCAAATATCACATAGATCTTTTAAAAGCATCCTAATTCCCAGCAGTTGAACAGTGTTTTGAACATTTCTACCCATCTTCTGCCCTTGTCTTCCAATTCCATCCGAGAGCAACTACTTGCAGCAAAATGTTAAGTCCTGAAAGTAGCAGTTAGTGATGGAAACACTTGCTGATACTTATGAAGCAGAATTGCTACAAGTTTTTAAGAATTCTGAAAATCAAGTTTGAGTTATAACTACTATTCATCTTGACAGGCTTAAGACATGCAGACTTTCTTCATACAGATCACTCCATTCAGATCCTGAAGTACTGACTCCACCCTCTAGGGTTTGATATTAATTCCTAATACTAGGTCTCTATAAACTGGTGCTTAAGTATTGACAAGAGGTTAAACTTTCTAGCTCCAGTAAAGTCAGTGAGAGTTTGCCATTGACTTTAACTGAGCCAGAATTTCACTCTGCATTTCAAATATAAGTATTCAGTGAGACATTGTAAGACAATAAAATTGATTGAGTTTTAAGTTTCATTCACTACCTCATGGGCGAGTCTGTCAAAAAGATACTGCTGAGTCATTATTTCATTCCAATTTCTATCTACCTCTTCTCCAAGATAGGAATCTTCACATTCTTTAATATGTATTAGAGCACTGACCTGTAAAAACACACTGATTATTATTACTCTCATAGGGAAGCCACCACCACTGGGAAGGAGGTGGGATTCTCTTTCAAAAGGGTTTCACTACCTCAGACTGCTGGGTATTGTATGATTCAAAGCAAAGTTTGAGCTTGTGTTAAATGCTGCTATTAGCCTGTAAGCCTGGGGCATTTGTTTTAGGTATTGAATTACTAGTTATCCTAGAGTTCATTGAACAAGGCTGCATGTGTCCCCTGGGCTTAGCTGGGGTCTTCCAGAAAAAGGAGCCTCCCATCCCAGAGAAGAGTCCAAAACCACAAAAGGAAAAAACCAAAGTGCCTGGTCCTTAGTTCAGTGCCAGTTTCAGAAAATGCTACTGTGCACTGTAGCCAGTGCCAGGAAGCGTGACCGAGGAAACGATCCAGCACCAGTATCTGATCACTTCCACTTTCTCCCTCTCTAAGAGGTTGCATGTTCTGTTTTTAACCACATGATAAGAAGCAGAGCTATTCTTATGGGGCTATGTTTGGACTGCTTTTCCATTTTTACCTGAGTGCGGAATGCTTTTTCAGTTAAATGCCTCATTTTTTCCTCAAAGTACAAAAGAAATTCTTCAATTTTCTTGTCTACTAATTCAGAGCTGAAAGGAATACGGGAAATATTAGCCATCATATGAATAACATTGGTAGCACTTAATAAGTGGGGAAAAAAATCAACAGTTTTAAATCTGGAGGTTGAGGAGCTAAGAACATGCTGTGTTGTTTGCACAAGTGAGCCTTCATTATCCTAAGGAGAAACTAAACAAGAAGTGAAGAGGAAAAACAAGATTTTTGAGAGGCAGACGATATCCATATAACACCACCTGTTTGCTAAGGAACATACAAAGCAAAGACATTATGAGTTTCAATTTTGAACCTTTCTCTGGCCTAGGAAATAAGGTAACATGACAAATAAAGGTAGCCAGCCCTTTCATACAAACCCACTAAAGATCTCTGTGCAGGAAGCCAAAACTACTTCTACTTCTTGTAATTCCTGACTGCTCATGGCATGGCAGAAATTTTGCTAGCAGGAAGTCCTAAACCATACAGTAAGTGTCAGCCTGGGGTCCCAGACACAGGCTAAAGGAGTGTAAGGAAGTAGGTGTGCAACAGGTCTGACAGCTGTTTAAACAATGTTTCCCTACTGCTAAGTCCATTGGGTTGATATTTCCAAGGAAAAAAAATGCAGCAATTTGCAGGGATGCAGAGACATAAAAGAAGTGTATTATTATTGTTATTGTTTTCAGATCATCTGCTTTGATTTTCATTAAAAATTAATGATTAGCAATAAATCTATTTAAAATCAGTGATAATATGTTGGATCAAACTCATTCATAGTGAACTCTGAGTTTAAGATCTTTGAAAACTGAAATGGGTTTTACTGGCCTATGAAAAATAAGTCAAATATCATTTAATATACAGTAGTCTAATATTCTTGTGTGTGTCATAAAATATTACAAATGCTGTGCCATGTGACACTGAATAGAGAAAAGAAGAGATTTCTGGAAAGTGATCATCTGGCAAAGTGAGTGTGAGAAAACAGTGTGCCGAGTCCCCTGATGAGGGAACACCTAAGCTGCACAAAAGTACTCAGTGAATTGACCAATATTACAGACAATCAAGAGTCATTGTTTCAGGGATCTATCACATGATGACACAGAGCCTGCCTGGAGTGAAACTGAATATTCATGAAAAGATTACTGACTTTAAAACTGACTCAGGAGCAGATATGACAGTCATATCAAAAGGGACTTACCATAGCCTTCAACCCCTCTCAGAGCTGAAATCACCTGACTCGTTCTGACGAGCCCTGGAAGGTATTCTGAACCACATGAGCCAATTCACCACTGAAAAAACAGAGACAAAAGCTATGCATTCAGAGTGCATATGATCAAAGATGAACAACCTTCTCAGGAACAGCATGGCAGCCATGATGGGTCTAGTGAGGAAAGGTGAAAGAATGTGATGGAGTATTTTGTGATATTGGACTTTTGAAAGGAGATCCAGAAAAAATAAACTTGAGATACAATACTGAACCATATAGTGTACATACATGTTGCAGGATTCCTGTCCTGTTGTTTCAAAAAATGGAAACTAAGTTAAAGAAAATGGAACAGATTGGCATAATCAAGAAAATCTCTGAGCCAACATGGAACATGGCGTGCTCCAGTGGTACCAGTTATAAAGAAAAATGGAAAAATATGAATCTATGTGAATAATGAAAGATGTACCGAAGCAGAAGTAAGAGAAAAATATAATCTCTGAACACTGAATGACTTTGTCCCCAAAGTGAAAGGAACTCCAGGCAGGATACCTGTAGTGAGACGGCATGGCCTCCCTTGGAGACTGACAAGGAAGTACCACAATCCACCCCCTGGTGGAGTCAGGACTATATTCATAAAACCCCTTGAAGATTATCTTTTAAGATCACCAGTGCACCTGAAATTTTCCAAAAATGGCAGAATAATTAACAAACGTAACTGGAGTTGTAGTTTTCATTGACAATATTTTGATATATGGGTCATCGATGGAAGACCCTCAACAAAGTTGTAAAAGATCAGTCAGTCCCAAGTGAAGTTAAACATGCAAAAGTCTGTTTTCCTCCTATATCAAATAGAGTTTTGTGGACAGACAATAAACAAAGATGAAATCAGTCCTAGCCCTGAGAAAGTAAAAGCAATTCAAGCTTAGACTACAACAGCTACAACAAGCCCCCTTGACAGACACACAACTTTAAGAAGTTCTAAGTTACATTAGACGCTTGGGCCAGCTGGCCCTAAAGGACAATAAGGAAGTGGCAAGAGAGAACTTTGCAGTATGTGGACAGTTAAGTGTGTCAAATAGACTCATGATTAAAGGCAATTGAATCATAATTCCAAATGAAATCAGAAGAGAAATCCTAAATCTTATCTATGAAAGACATCAGTGACTAACTAAATGCCAGGAACACACTAACCAGTCAGTGTGGTGGCTGGACAACAACAAGGACATGAAGAATAAAGTATCTGCATGTGAACATTGCACCAGACAGACCTTGGAAGAGACTAGCTGCAGATTTATGCGAATTCAGAAAGCATCATTACCTGATCATAGTAGACTGTTTTTCCAATTATATAGAAATAACATACTTGAAAGACATAATATGTTTAGTGTTACCAAAATCACTCAGTTAGAGAACTGGTAGGCCTAGAACCTGCATTTGTGTCAAACTGCATGGAGAAAACGAATGGAGAACTTCAACTATCATAAAGAAAAAGAATCCAATCCCCAGATCACTTATAATTGAAACTGAGAGTAGAGTGTTCTAAAGAAATCATTGACATCTACAGTTTGTTCCTCAGAAAGAACAATAAACAGAGGAAACTTTACAGACAGCTCATGCAGAACAAGATGACGACTTAGACTCAAAACCGACAAGAGACAGTCATTGTAACTAATGAACAGCCAGATGACCAAGTTGTTACACGTTTGGGTTGTGTAATTAGAAAATCCATACAATTCAGAAACACTTAACAGAATGATATGTACTGAACTTTAAAAATAGCATGATAGTGTACACTTTATAAAATTTTGTAAATGGTAGGAATGTAAAACTTTAAGTGGGAGATATAACAGAATGTTAAACTGTATTATACTAGATGGAACCATGTGTAACATATCTTTATTTGCACATACAGTACAACAGCTCTAGCTGGCAATGCATTAAAGATGTCTTAAAGAGAACTCATCTCCTGTATCTCGGTCTGGGGTGAAAGCTCTGTAACCACTCCATACCTGGTACAAAACAGATATTAGCACTAGAGTACTCTGGAAAAAATTCAGGAGTCCTGAAATATTACATAGATATGTGCTTACAAGGCTGTAGACAGCTACTACTTCAGCTGAGATCTACAGAGAGGTTAGCTCTGAAAAGCCACAGAAGTCCAAGGGTAGCTGAGATGGAAACACTAACATGCAATCTAACCCCTCTTCTAAATGAGTAAAAGTCATAAATTCAGAGTTTAAAGACAGAAGGGACCACCAGAGCATCTAGTCTAACCTCCAGTATATCACAGGACACCAACACCACCCAGCCACCCAACACCAACCCCAATAACTGGAAGTAAAGCACAACATTACAGCCCTCTGGAGACTAAACTATTATACGAGACAGACAAAGAACAGGAGGAGGGACTGAGGTGAACCAATGCCCAAGGCCTCTGCAATGGCAAAGAACTGATTAAGTTAGATAAAGTCAGATGAAACTCACTTGTTCTTGGTTGCTTGTGTGGTTACAGTAACAGAGAACCCAAGGATCCCAGATGTATTTCTACATGTAGGGTACACATGGTAGCTTAAACCAAAAGGAGAAAAAAGTCCACAAGCACAAGTCATTTTACATTTAGCATTCACAACTACTAAATTAGAATATTGTCATTACATATATCAAAGGTTCTAGCAATGAGGCAGCTAACAACTCAAGACTCCCTCTGGAATACAAATATTAAATCTCTTGCATCAAGTGGACTTGGCTTTTCTCGTTCAGCAAATCCCTTTTGGAGGTTTGGCTTAGCAGACAGGCTTAGGTGAGTACTTGTGTTCTGAGAAATCCTGCAATACAGATCTGTGAAATTGCAAGAAGCCCCATAGTTAAGGTTAAGATTCTGTCACAGGTATTTTTGGTAAGAATCAGGGACAGGTCATGAGCAATAAACAAAATTAATGGAAGCCCGCAACCTGTCCTGACTTTTACTAAAAATACCTTGGGGAGGGACTAAGAGTTGAGTGCTGCTGGGGGGACTGACCTCTTGCAGCTACTCCAGCCCCAGCCACTGCTTCAGGCCTGGGGCCGCTACTCCAGCAGCCCCAGGGCTGACAGCTGCTCCAGTCCTCCCACTGGTGAAAAAGTCATCAAAGTCATGGAATCCATGACCTTCATGACAGAAGTCAGGGTTACTGGACCCTTTTAGTTCACAGTAAGGAGCCTAATCAGAAGAGGATGCAGCTGCAATGGTGACAGGAGTTAATTCAAGATCAGCAACCCCCACCCATTACATACAACTCATGGGAAAGTTACATTAGTAGCTATGTGGAAGACAAAGTGAGGGCAGGTTACTTTTAAGGGAGTCTAGCTCCAGAGCTTGAGTCAGTGTTAATCCCCAAGCTAGAAGGACAGTGTTTTGCTTAATCAAATTATGCTACCTTCTGATTATAGACTCTAACCTGGAGGACAAGACCTTGCTAACAACTATTTTTTTCTGATGAGTAACTTGACCAGTTTACAGTAGCTTTACTGCACGCAACCTTGCCATTTTTATATGGCACCAAAGAAATTTCTGGTTTTGGTTGGAGTATGTTACACTATACTTTCAGCCACACTGTGCCAGGAGTTACCACCATGCAGTAGGTAATTTCCATAGTAATACAGACTCATCATATATGATAAAGCAGTTGAACAGGAGCTGTAGACCATGCAGTGAACTTACCCAAGGGTTTGCTTGGTTCGCAGGAAGTTGAAGCAAGGCTCCTCCATGTGCATCTGAATACAGCATGAATTCAGTCAGAAGACATTCCTACTTACAACAGATATCCCAGAATAGCAGCTGTCGCTCAGACTCAGGATCAAGCATGATGAAAACAAAAAACAATGGAAAGCCACTAAACCTCAATGAATCCCCTTGCCCCAGAAAGGAACTAGCATGGAGTAAAACTATAAACTTGTAATTGGATTACAAAAAATCTTGATCTTCAGGAAGTTTAATAGGAAGAAAGTTTACTTCATTCAGTTCATGAGTGAAACAACTCACTGGGTTTTCCTAGCATTATGCTTCGAACAACTATACCCGTTGGGGAAGTAAAAGGCTAATTAGAGTGAGCCACGTGTATCATTAAGATCTGTAATCTCATCTTGACACCACCAGCCATTATTTTCAAGGCATACACTGTCGTGTAGAATACAGGGGCTGTTTCTATTGGTACACATTAATAAACACTCCAGAGTTGTTAGGAAAGGAACAAAACTTACCACAAGCAGCTCCATGAGAGTGTATTCTCTTAAACTCCTAGCCCCAGACTAAAAGAAAAAAAACATTAATTGATTAGGGGTTTCTCATAGAGCTAAGAGTTATGATCCATGTCCCTAGAGGGGCCTTTTTAAGAGAGAGACAACCATTCAGGGTGGATTTCAACTTTAAGTACATTGCAATTTGCAACAAAAAAGCAATCTGAGACTTTCTGGCCTCTTATGTGTCCTCAGAGAAGCCCCCTGAGTGGATGACAATGGTTGCTCATGGAAAAGGGAACAGAATGGGTGAAAACACAATACTGAGGTAATCAAAGAACAGGAGGCATCAACAGGCACAATCTGGGGGAGGGGAAAAGGCAATATCATGATGGAAGTGGATGGACATGCCTACACAAGGCATAAATGATCTAGAACTTACACAAAATAATACAGTCAGTAACTTCATTAAGGTTTTTAGCAACTTGGGCCTTGCTCATGTGTTTGTGGGATCACTAGAATTCAAGACCTATCCTTAAATAATGGTTGGAGAATTGTTGTGCAGTCTGGATTAGGAAAACCATCAGCATAACAAGCAACAGCAGTCGCTTCAAGGAAAATAAATGAGTACACTACCTGATAATAGACTGTCACTTCAGAGTTGGCATCATCTCTGTTAAGAGCTTTCACCTTGCAGAATAGGTGAGTGTTTGGTAGGTCTACCACCCGAAACTGAACAGGACAAGGATGTGGCAAGGGAAAGAACTGCAGTTTTCTGAAGGGAGTCCAAACAGCGAAGTGTCAAACTCCTGCCCATTCCTTATCTCATAACAAAGCACCAATGTTCATAATCCAGATGCCTCAATACTCAAAATAGCCTCAATTCCATCCCACTCCTACAAAACTAAAATTCACATCCTATTTGAAGCACTATCAGATCTGAATACCAAAACCAGAAGATTTCCAGAATATAGTGACAATATAGTTACTACATTTCTTTCTAAAAAAAGGAAATTCCAGTTGTGTTTCCAACATTAATCCTCACTCCACAAAAGAAGAGAAAATGTTAACCAAGGCTCATAACTTTGTAATATAGTTACAGTTCCCCTGCGTGAAAGGTGAAAGAATCAAAGAGAAATACTCACAGAACAATGTAATTCAGAAAATCCTTTGATTCCTAGGAGATAAAACGTAAACAGCTTTATTTAGGAGAATGGGATTATTAGCCCATTAGGCATCAGCTCCAAAACATTCTACAGCGATCCCAAAAGAAGCAAGTAAACACTGAATTGCCGAGTCCTCAGTCTTGCCATACAGTACAGCATTTTGGCAAGGGGTTAGCCCAGCACCAAGTCACACACTTCCCCTATAAGGTGACAGTATGGTCTCATCTATATTAAGTAGTGAGAAGAAACAGACATCTCCAATCCAGTCTCTTCCTTGGAAGTGTGTAGCCTCTCAGCAAGGCCAATATGGAAGACAGGAAAAAAGAAAGGAAATGAGAGAAATGGCTTACAGAGTCTGCTAACTAAGACTAAACTGTAAGGGACATGCACAAAAGGAGTAAGAGGGAATGCTATGAAGGAGCAGCTTGGGCTCATGCTGAGGCAGTGCCAGCAAAGGAGAGAAACAGCAGAGCTTATGATAAGTGCTGGAAGACCCCATGGTGTGACTGCAGGGCATCCAGGTTCCTAAAATGTATTTAACTCACAAACTACAGCACTTAGTGCAAAACGTATCTCAACATAATACACATAGCTAAACCTCAGCTTTCCTTAAAAGCCACTGCCCATATGGCTGTTTGTCATAACAGGAATCCCCACCAATACAGTAGTGAATTTCCCAGAAGGTTTGACAGTCCAAAGACAACCATTACTGATTAGGGAAAACTGATGAGCACAAACTGAAGATAGCAAGTGAGTTCATGCCCCATACTCACTGGCCACATGTTTGTGACACTGCATCAATGGGGCCAAACCCTGTTATCCAGGTTCAAAAGGCCAGTTAGACTAGGTCAGACCTATGGCTGGATCAACCAACCAGTCTTCAGGAAAAAGTCTTCACTGACTTCAGTAGGAGTTTTGTGTGAGAACGATAGCAGGATTGGACCCTAGAGAGGCTTTACATGGTTTGACCTTGCCATGTAGGCTGTATCTACACTTGCAGGTTTAAGGAAGTCTTCAGTTGCATCAGCACCAGGGCAGCTCCCTTGGTAACAAACCCTGAGAGCACAAGTGCGAACAAGCTTTGGCCTTTTTTACCACCATGTCATCCAGACCTGGAGTTTAAAAATTAATGAGTCTGTTTAAACAACGTGAGGGAAAAATCAGCAGCGACTAGTCTATATTCATTATCCCATGGTGTTAACAGGGGAGTTGCAGCTGTGTGAGATATCCCCAAAACTGCTAGTGCAACCAAAAAGTTATAGGCTAGGAAAACAGAGTTATAAATGGGGTTTGTGGCAATTGTGTTTAAACAACTTCTGAAAGTAGTTGGTTTGACCAATGAATATAGAGTTCAAGCTTCAGCTGCTGAGGGTAGTACTCACTCTGCTTGTGAAGTTTCCTTGCACTAGCCCCTCCACATATAGTTGTGATTTGAAGCCCTTAACAAAGGTTAACAGAGATTCGGCGTAAAGGCCCTTCATTAATCTTCTGTATCTATCTATCATAGACCACCTGCCATGCTCCAAAATAAAGGAACACACATCTCTGTAACAAACAAGAAAAAATAATAGTTTAATTACGTCAGTTCAGAATGTGTTGTCCGATAGGGACTGAGAACCCTGCACTTTTTTCTACCCAAGGTCTGTGACAAACATAATTTCAGCTAATCCTAACCAGAAATGCCAAAATACTGGTCAATCTGTCCTAGGGTTTCAGCCCTACCTCAGCTCCAAAATGTTTCTAGTAACCTGAGACTTCTGTGGCACAACTGCTTTGGGATGTCCTTGAGGGAAGACTTAAATCTTGCTTCCGAGATAACTTTATACCGTTTTTGGATTTTGCCAGGGTGTGTCCTAATGCAGATTTTTTTTCTTTTCTAGGCCACTGATTTAACTCTGCATTCCTTGTGACACTGGCTGGATTAGGGGGACCATTGATGGTATTATTTAACATCAATATGTCAAAATCATAATAATTTATATGAGATATGCCATGTCAGGTACCATTAGAAAGGCTATAATTTGCTAAGTAAGATGGTAGTGTTTATGTTCATGTGTTATATGTATATTGGAAGTTATGGATATGTTTGATATATATCTGTGTTTCAACTTGTGCTGTGTTTCTGGGCGACACCCCAGACAGGATGGCTGCAGCCTGCTTAATGGCCCATTTAGGAAACTCACAGGTACAATGGGCCCAGGGGGAGAAGCCAGGGATATACCTGATGAGTTACCAGGACTTACTCATGTGACCCTGGACTCCATCTTACTCCTGTAAATTTCCACAGGCAGCATGGCAAAGGTCAAAGAACATAAAAGGCAGCTGCACCACACCCACATCCATTTTGTCTTCAGTCTTCAGCTACCTCTGGATCAAATCATCTACAACTGAAGTTATGAAACAAAGGACTGAGACCCATCCAGGTACTGGATGTACACCAGAGGGACTATACAAGCCTGCAAACTCCACATTTTTACTGGAAACCTGATGTATATGGACTTTCCAATCATTTATATGTATCTGATTGCTTTAATCATTTAACATTTCTCTTATAATTTGTTTTTTTCCTTTTATAATAAACCTTTAGTTACTAAAGGATTGCTGGTAGCCTGGTATTTTGGGTAAGATCCAAACTTATATCTGGTAATGTGGCTAACACTTTGGGGTCAGGAGAACCTTTCTGGTAAAGAGCATAGAGTTTTAAATAACTTATCTTTTTACTGGACCTAGTGGCTGAAGGGAGCCAGAAACTGAAATGCAGTAAAGGGGGCTGTGTATATATTTTTTAGCTTCTTGATAGCCAGTGTGGTGAATCAAAAGCATTGTTTGTGGCTGGTTGGGAAGTCTGACTTCAGTGTCACCCATCAGTATTGAAAGAATCTGCTCTCCTTTTGCAGCCTGCCCTGACCTTGGCATTTTCAGGTGGCTACCCTAGGTACAGACGGGTCACATTCCTCTATGTTCCTTGGACTCTGTGGACCTCTCTTTATTTCAGACTATTAGTGTTTTAATGCACATTGTTAGCCAGCCAGGTATAGGAACGCCACAAAGTGATCTGTCATCAGAAACAGAATTGGAGAGTAGCACAGGCTGTTTAAACAACAGAAGAACAAATCAGTAAAAAAATTGATATCTTCACTCCATATATTTGAAAACTGAACAGGCAGAGGGTTAATTATAAGGTTCTAATATTAAGGACTAAAGTCAGTCCTACCCACCAGCGTCTTCCAATAATATCAAGCCTGAAGGAAATAGAAGTGAACATGAACATGTGTGGCTAATGTGGTTCTTGGACATATAAGCAACAGAACAGCTACCAGAAGTAGGAAGGAGGTATGCACCATGGATAAGACCATTATTGGAATATTGTGTCCAGTTCTGGTGTCCAAACTTCAAAAAGGATGTTCAAAAATTGGAAAGGGTTCAAAATAGAACTATAGGAATTCTTGGAGCTCTGGAAAACCTGCCTTACAGTGAAAAACTTAAGAAGCTCAATCAAATTAGCTTATCATAGAGAAGGAAAAGACGTGATTTGATCACGGTCTATAAGTGCATACCTGAGAAGGAGATTTCTAAGAACAGACAGGTCTTTCATCTAGAAGACAAAGATACAACAAGCTCCAATGGTTGGAGGCAGAAGCTATATAAATGCAGGCTAGAGGTAACAGCCCTGTAACAGTGACTGAGGCCACTTAAGCCTTCCCTCTCATCCTGGAGGATTCCAAGGATATAAAAAAAGGGAGTGGCCCCAATCGTCCTTCAGTTCCTTCCACTGAGAATTACTACACTAAAAGGTGGCGATGAGTAAAAGCAAGTAACCTTTATGTCTTCTTCGAGTGGCCTCTGCATATTCCTGGCTTGTGCGAGTTTAGCAAGCAGTACAACCTCCAGAAAGGTAGGCTGAGGAGTTCTATATGAACAAGGACAGAGCACTGACAAGCACTGGATTTCAGTACAAGAGTGAATAGAGTATGTTTGACATAAACACCTAAATATTCAGGGAGAAAGTTAAGACAGCCAGGCATTTACTGGAACACTTGCTGTCACAGAAAGGCCCCAGAGTAAGATACAGTTTTATTTATAGAGGTCTTCCTTGATTCCAGCCTGAGGTATATACAGAGATATTGATACATGAAGGTATGAAAGGGATTGTTTTTCAAGATTGTCTGATAATGGCTGCTCCTTGTAGTTTTGAAGTAGCCATGCCATGAAAGGGGGAGTACCTCTGGAACACTTCTGGAAATTAGAAAGAGTTCTGTCTCTAGAACCAAGAGAGGAGTATACCAGAATGCATTGTGCCCCGTGCCACATTCCCTACTGTGGAATAGGTGGCAAGCCTCATTTCCTCTTTGGCCAGGAAACAAACCTTACGCACCATTATGTGTAGATGATGTATGTCTCAACCCTTAGTTGCAATTGCAAGAGATCCAGTCTATTACTTATTTATTTTAAAAACTTTTACAGGCCTCTCAGTTCCTTCGAAGATGGGAGAAACTTAATCTAGGTTTACTGAGATCTTCTGAAATGCTGGAAACTGGAGCAGTGCCAAGGAAGTCTGGTATCAAGTGGTCCTATCATTGATTCTCTGGATTGCTGTGTACTCCATGGGGGAGCCATTCTAGAACTATATTTGAAGGGTGCGTCTTCAATAAAAAATAATGAATTATTAACACGGGTTAGCTAACTCAAAGCAAAACCCTAGTGAAGACCAGGCAGTTTGTCATTTTCACAACTTAACAGGTCAAATTAAAGACTACAAGGGAACCTAGGGTTTATTTTGATCTGCTAACTCAAGTTAAGTACACCCCTTTTTCCTGGTGAAGACAAAGCTAAAAAGTCTCCTTGCTGGCTTAGAACCATTAACTAAATATAACTGGAAGTCAGTAGCCCAGAGCCCAATAAAGTTCTGATAAAACTTCCTCCTTTGGGAAGTCAGACATACGAATCCATCAGCATATTTATGTTGGCAGATCCAGGGAATATCAGAGTGGATCTTGTGGCCCCTTGTATACAATGCTAAATCCAAACTGAACTACAGCACTGTATATTCTCTGTAGAACCTTGGCAATGCACTTTCAACTCCCAGAAGAGAAGAAGGATTCCAGATATCACATCATGACTTCTCATTGGAGGGCTACAGAAAGGCTTTGAATCCAATAGGCAATCCTTTCTAGGGCATCAGATTGATCCTCTGACAGCAGAACCTGTTTTTCCTACAGAGGCCATGTAGTAGAGAATTCTCTGGATGCATGAGATATCTTAAAATCGGTAGAACTGAGGTGGGGAATACCTTCACATCCTAAGTGAGTCTCTGATCCAGATATCAGTTCTTAGTCTGTGAGATCCACAGCAGCTCTCCTCTTGCAAACCTCATCCTAGGCAGCTGAATTTCTGCTAGACAACTTAGCTGTTAGGTTTAGGGCTCGGATCCCAAGAGAACCTTATTAGGTCCTACCCAAAGCCAAGAGAACTAGATTCCTAGCACCCATTAAAATGGCTAAAACTTCTAATGGAGATAGACTCTATGGATCAGTCCCTCTCATCGCATTTTCAGGACAAGGCTCTGATAGATGGAACACTAAAGGGGACAAATTTCTCCCAGACTAGCAAGGCATCAAGTGTGCACATCTGAAAATGGCTAACCAGGAAACATGTTAAAATGCTATCCTCTAACTGAGAGACCTACCATCTTGGATCGAGACGCTCGTAATATGTTTCCCCTTTCAAGTGTTGTGAGGATTTTCCCACTGGATCTGTTTGCTGATGCCACTCTGTTGGGAACATCATCACTACTAAGGCAAACACTTCTCCAAAGATCACAGTATTGAAAGTTCAGCATATCACTCCACTGACTTGGACAGACCCAAGGCTTCGGTGGTACAGAATACAACAAATGACTCTCCTTGGTTAAAGATGTCAGATCCTCAAGCTGGCTAGATAATAGGCAATAAGATGTCTTTTCTGCAATCATGCTTGGCAGCCCTTCATGTTTTGTTGCCAAATTCGGATACAGGCTCCAGCCCAGAATCCACATTTGGCTGCCAAATCCAGATTCAGATACAGACTTGGTTGCCAGCTCTGGATCTGAATCCGTACTTGGCAGCCTAACATCCATATTCAAGCGTCAGATACAGATCTGTGCGCACAGAGGATGGGTATGTGTATGTATATATATATATTTTTGTACGTGGCTCCGGATTCATGCTTAACTGCTGGAACCAGACGTGGGGTTTGCACCTCCAGATGCATACTTTCCTAATGCAATGGTTTTGCATCTTTGGAAAATTGTTCACATTGAACATACGTAGAATTAGCTTGACCAACCAGGCCTGAGGAGTCTCCCTCATCAGGAGCGGTGTATGAGGCAGTCCTCAGGCCTCTCCTCATTTTATTCTTTTAAAAAATGTGATTAAATGATAAGCTAATTCAGTGGTTCTCAACCAGGGGTACACAAACCCATGGAAGTACCTAGAGTCTTCAGGGGGACATCAATTCATCTAGATATTTGCTTAGTTTTATAAACAGGTTACATAAAAAAACACTAGCGAAGTCAGTATAAACTAAAATTTCATACAGATAATGACTTGTTTATACTGCTCTATATACTATTAAGTATAATATTTATATTCCAATTGATTTATTTTATAATTATATGGTAAAAATGAGAAAGTAAGCACTTTTTCAAGTAATAGTGTGCTATGACACTTTTGTATTTTTACATCTGATTTTGTAAGCAAGTAGTTTTTAAGTGAGGTGAAACTTGAGAGTACACAAGACAAATCAGACTCCTGAAAAGGGTACAGGAGTCTGGAAAAGTTGAGAGCCACTGACCAACTAACTATAAACAAATTTTGCCTCCAAAGGGCAGAAAAAAAGAAACAAAAAATTGATGAGGAAATGTCAAGAAAACTGTGTGTGATCCAAGCATACTGCATCTTCAGCAGTCAAAAGGAACTGAAGGGCGGGTGGGGTCACACCCCCTTTTATACTCTTGGGACTCTCCAGGGTAAGAAAGGGAAAGAGGCAAATGGCCTCCAAGGACATTGTTTTCCAGAAGATTCCAGAAGACTGCAGAATAGGGCCTTGATCCCACAAGTGAGAATATGCAGAGCCCACTCATGAACAATAACCACTTTGGGGGAAAGGGCATTGAATGAAAAAGTTTTCTTTTCCCCAATTCTTAATCCAGGAGACTTGATTCTGAGCATGTGCAAGTATGAACATAAAAATGGACATACTGGGTTAGATCAATGATCCATGTAGCCCAGTATCCTGTCTTCTGAAAGTGGCCTGCCTAATTGTACTTCTACATTTGACTTGTGAGAATTTATGCTCCTTTCTATTTTTCTCACTAGGATTTAACTTCCAATTTTTACAGGACGCCTTTTTGCCTCTAACTGCTTCTTTTACTTTGTTGTTTATCCACAGTGGCACTTTTCTGGTCCCCTTGCTATGTTTTTTAATTTGGGGGTATAAATTTAATTTGAACCTCTACTATGGTGTTTTTAAAAAGTTTCAATGCAGCTTTCAGGCATTTCACTTTTGTGATTGTAACTTTCAATTTCCATTTAACTAGCTTCCCCATTTTTGTGTAATACTCCTTTCTGAAGTTAAAGGCTACTGTGGTGGTCTTATTTGGTGTTTTTACCCTCACAAGGATGTTAAATTTCATTATATTATGGTCACTATTACTGAGCAGTTCAGCTATATTCACCTCTTGGTCCAGATCCTGTGCTCCACTTTGGACTAAATCAAGAATTGCGCCTCTCCCTTTATGAATTCTAGAACCTGCTCCAAGAAGCAGTCATTTATGGTGTCAAGAAGCTTTATTTCTGCATCTTGTCCTAAGGTGATATGTGCCTAGTCAATATGGAGATAGTTGAATTCCCCCATTATGACTGAGTTTTCTATTTTTATAGACTCTCTAACCTCCCTGAGCATTTCACAATTACCATCACCATCCTGGTCAGGTGGTTGGTAATATATTCCTACTGCTATATACTTATTATTCAAGCATGGAATTTCTACCCATAGAGATTCCATGTTACAGTTGGATTCATTTAAGATTTTTATTATATTTGACTCTATGCTTTCTTTTACATATATTGCCACACCGCCATCAGCACGACCCACTCTATCATTCCTATATATTTTGTACTCTGGTAATAGAGTGTCCCACTGATAATCAACACTACACCAGATTTCTGTGATGTCAATTATATCAATATCCTTATTAAATACCACACACTCAAGTTCAGCCATTTTAGTATATAGACTTCTAGCATTTGTATACAAGCACTTATAAAATTTGTCATATTTTAGCTGTCTGCCACTATGTAATGTAATTGAATGAGAATTTTTCATCTGTTTCTCTTCAGTTCCTACCTGTACTTAATCAGCTTCCATCCTCACCTTCTTACTAGGATACAGAGAATCCCTGTTAATAGATTCTCCTTTACGGGATGTCTAATTCTGAACCGTTTGACTATTCACACCTGTTGATTTTCCCCCAGCTCTTAATTCTAAAACTTCTCTACAACCTTTCTAATTTTTCTTGCCAGCAATCTGGTTCTATTTTGGCCTAGGTGGAGCCCATCTTTTCTGTATAGAGTCCTCCTTTCCCTAAGGGTTCCCCAGTTCCTAATAAACCTTAACGTCTCCTTCCTAAGCCATCATCTCATGCATAACTAAGGCTTAGCTGTGGCATCTTACAAAAATGGTATTAGATTTATGTTCATGAGATTTATGTGAAGTAATCTTTGGTAATTTATTGTAAGAATTATTTTTCCTCCTTCCAGTTAGTCAGTTTAGGCTTTTTATATAACACCTATAACCATAATGAAATATACTTGCATCACTCTTCAGTCAAGTATTCAGTGTGTCACTGAGAAATCCAGAAAATAGTTCATATATCACTTTCTAACCCAGTAACACTCTCTCTTCCTTTACCATGCATGGTATTAGATACTTTGTAATCTGCCCCATATACCCCCTTATATAAATGAGTAAATATCCACCTCTGCTTTCGCATTTGATCAGTAGCACCAGACACTTATTACAAAGCAGAAGTAGGTTGAAATGTAAGTATTATGCTCTATTTAAATATTATACTGAAATTTGTTTTATTCACCGAGACAGTGCAAAATAATGCACAGTAATTTGTGATTGGAAGAAAGGAAATTTCTGTAGCTGCTACAATGTGCTACCATGACAATATGGCTAAAGCAGAGAAGAATCACTCTGTGTGTACCTCCACCCTAGAACCAGTCTATCAAATTAATCTTCTCAGATACACTCACTTGGCCAGCATCTCTGGCTTGATCAGAATATTAAAGTAAGTCTTTTTTAGCTGCTCTGTTATCATCTCAAAAACCGCTGGAGTAAAACTGAAGTCAGACAGGTGGTCAATGATGAGCTGAAATAGCAGCTGGAAAGAAAAGAAAATATTTTTTCGGAACCATTTTTATCAAATAGAATATTTTTTGCCAAACAGAACTAGTTTGAATTATATCTTATATAAGAAGGAGGCTCGTCTAATAATCCATGGATCAACATGCATTTGAAGGGAGCCTTCTAAAATGCACTGGATATATCTATTAAATATTCTTCATGCAACAAATCAGTTACACACAAAATACAGTAAGCTCTTGAATAAATAAATTAATGATTTAAGAATAAGCTACCAGTCGCCAGGACAACTCCTGGTCACAGCATCTAGATTAACATAGAACTTTGTTAAATCTGTATGGATCTCATGAAGGTTAAAAGAAAATTATCGGTTTCTTATATAGCTAATTTTTTACTAATATAAAATGCATTAACAGTTTGTTTTATTGCAATGTTACAAAATTAAATACATAAACTCAGGAAATGAAAGTTAAGGTTCTTTTAGTATAAAACTCACTCATGCTGCACAAATATTTTGACTGCTGTGTTTGTAATTTAGATGAATTAATGCATTATTCCTAACTTCAAGAGATCAAAACTTGTGAAACAGACACAAAAATCTTGAGAGTTTTTAAAGATTATATATTGTTTTTTAGGTCTGTCTTTTGATTTTTGAACTCCCCTGATGCGTGTGTGTGCGCACGCACGCATGTACAGATGCGTGTGTGCATGCATTTTCCCTTCAAGACCTTTTCCAATCAGCTTATCCAGAACACCTTGTCCAATTCCGGGAGAACACTTCATCCGTTGTATTGGATCCAAAAAACTCAGCTTGACTCCAGATTTCATCACTCAGGTACCTTTATTTGACATAAAGCAAAGCTATGCTGAGGTGTTTAGACTGTCTGTCCTAGGGTTTTCACCCTTCTCTCCTGGAATGGGGGGACTGCAGCAGGGTTCCCTCTTCCTCTTGCAGACTAAGGGATGCAGGCAGGGTGCAGTAGAGTGGGGGGAACAGGAAGAGCAAAGGCACTGTCCTGGCCATTTTTCTCACAGAAGGGGAGCAAGGGAAGGAGCCAGTGCTGCTCCGAAATGCTGGGCTCTTTGCTTCCTCATCCATTCCTGTGAGTAAGGCGAGCAGAGAGAGTCAGTTTTTGGCATGCTGAACTTCATGAGAGGACTGTAGGTTCTCATGAGACAAACTCCAGCACCTTCTGAAATCCCAACATTCACAAAAAAAATAATGGGAGCTGGCACTACTGTTAATATTACCATGGAATAATTTGCTCAATATGCGAGGGTCCCTTCATAAGGGGCTGTGTTTGCAACTAAAATTCAACTCCACCAGTTGATGGAGTTCAGCCCATGTCAAAGGTTCTTCTTGTGGACGGCGGACCCTGTCATACTGAGCAAGTCAGTAGCAGACACAGGCATCAGCAGGTGCCATAGAAGAGCAGTTGTGAACAAACCTGTTGACAACAGGACTGTACTGAGCTGGGCAATGGCAGCAGAGCCAGGAACTGATATGCCCATCAAGCCTGTTGCCCATGCAACCTACCAGCAAATGTGTCACTATGTCCCTCTCTTGCGCGCCTGTTTCATGACCCAAATCTGCATCCTCTCCTTATGGCAGTTAACCCTTCTTTCTCACTCCCACGTTTTTTTCTCTGTCCCACTCCAACTTCACATGACATGTGTCCCCCTCACCTTTTGCCTTGGTCCCTAAGACACTCAGGAGGGAACTTGCACCTTGTCCATCTTTGCCTGGAGCAGCTATGCAGAAGCACAGTTATCAGAGGAGTGCACCTACTGCAGTTCCCCTTGAAGAAGCCACCCTTTCTAATTTTTCCCCCAAATCTCCATGGCTTCCAGACCTTATTATTGAGCACATACCTTTAAAAAAACAACTAATTCCAAAAGATAGTAATATGATTACATTTACACACATCATAAAAGACTGGGCCAGTATTTATTAAAAAAACCTATGGAAAACAAATTATAATTAAGGTTGTTTATAACTCCACATACCCAGTGCTTTAAAGTGAATGAAATTAAAAGTTAAAGTTCTTCACATCTGCATACTTTGCTATTTTAAAAACACATAAAGTATATATCTTTTTAATAAGAGTTCTAAGGCATTAAGTAATGGGATATAATCACATTTATCTATTAAATAAATAATAAACAAACATTCAAATCTTTTTAAGGAAAGTTGAGAGAGAGAGAGAGAGAGAGAGAGAGAGAGAGAGAGAGAACGTGTGTGTATGTGCACAAACGCATGCAAAAAAAGAAGTTAAAGGTTTAAAATCTACATAATATTTTCTGTTATTTGGTATGGTATATAAATATTAAGCCACTGTGAGGCACTTTCAAAATGACAACTTTTCTTCTAAAACCTTTAAAAGACTCCTGCCTTTGTTGTGTTCACATGCTCA
Source organism: Mesoclemmys tuberculata (assembly GCA_007922155.1). Classification (NCBI taxonomy): domain Eukaryota; kingdom Metazoa; phylum Chordata; order Testudines; family Chelidae; genus Mesoclemmys; species Mesoclemmys tuberculata. The sequence continues at coordinate 3,720,748 of ML675643.1, forward strand.
GCTGCCCTTCTGCCTCAAGTTCTGTACCTCACAGAGCAAAGATAGCAACTTCCTGATTCACTGTCAGTTTGCTATTACATGACAAATATATCCTAATCACTACATGCAACTGAAGAATAAACACTTTAAAGACTTTGGTTAAGATCAGATAAAATGTCAGATCTTGTTACTTTTACAATCTTTTAACTGGATTTTCATGCACCAAAGAGACTAGTTCTTTTTCTCCCTTCCCACCCACTTATTATCAATCCTTGTCACAATGTCCCCCTGCTAACCTATACATCTACACTCACTGAGCCTACAAGTTTCTGAGTGACTCTGCAGGAAATCCATGAGTTTATTGTATGGAAAACTAGTAACAATAAATAGTTGTAAGACCATTAATCGATTAATTGAAATTAAGACACCAATATTTCAGGCCTTTGAGTTGTTTAGAAAGTGACATTCACAAAAGACTAGTTGATCTGTAGTAAGGAGGACAAAGTACTTACAGGTAGTTTATGATTGAATCCTTTCACTCGAATGACCAAACCATGATCTCCAGATACCAGTTTATATTCCAACTGAGCAACATCGGCTTCATATGCTGGTTCAGCAATGTTGTGAGAAAGGATGTTTACAAAAGTCTCAAAAAGTACTACACTGTATGAATGAGGAAGATGAGAGTGGGAATCAACAAGGGTGAGCAAAAAGAAACAGCCTTAAAGTCAATAGGTTTGAGAGTACATAGATAAAAAAGGTGTCCAACAGGAATAAACTATTTCACTTGGCAGTTAAAAACATTTAAAAACTTAAGAGTTTAAAACCCAGTACAAAAACATTTATTTCTCTACAGAGAAGTTTCTCCTGGGCAATGCAAAAACTTGAAACACAGGGCTGTGAACCTCTTTATTCAGTAAGCACACAAAACTACTTAATAGTGTGAAAGGAAGAATTTAAACCTCATTTTGTATTCTTAAACTCCATCTTGTATTCTTAGCAGTAATTTGCTAGCCTTACAGTAAAGTCCTTACCCGATAAAGGATTTGCTGGTAAGAAAAAGTAGCAGATAAAGATGGTACAAACTGGCTCTAATAAGCAAGGTTAAAGATAATGGAGGAATGTGCAGCTGCATACAGCCGCTACTGTTCTGGGGTAAAGGTATTGCTACTGAATATTAATTGCTTAATGAAAAATAATTTAGTGTTAATGTAAGTAACATGATGCTCTTTGTCCGTTTTTGTATAAAAACCGCTGCTTTGTAATAGTAAGGCAGAAGTCATTGGGAACCATTTTGGTGACCATCACTTCTCCGAGCTCGTAATAAACCACCTCAAAGTACTACGCACTCAAGTCTTTTGTTCCAGGAGCGTCCTGGGGGTCTCCCAGCCTCAGCTGTCCACAATAGTTATTTGGGGATTAAATTTAAAATCTTTTTGCATCAAAAGAAAAACCTATTCAAATTACAAAGTATTTCAGGATAGTACAACAACCAACCCAACCACTGCAGGATAAAAGTCTACCTGGAATAAATAATGGATTTCTTAAGGCAACATGCCAGCTTCCGGTAAAATTTGTTTATTGAATATTGGGGTGTTAATATAGAAAATTATGTGTTAACGTTATTTGTGTAAAGGCATTTGGGAGACTCATAGCTTTATTTAACATTGGAAGTGCTATAATGGAGAATTAATATGTATAGAATCATAGAATCCAAAAAAGAATAAAAATGATAACACATTTAGAAAACATGACCTACAAGGAATGGTTAAAAGAATTGGGCATATTTAGTTTAGAGAAGAAAAGGATAAAGGGGACATGATAACAGATTTCAAATATGTAAAAGGTTGTTATACAGAGGTTGATGACCAATTGTTCTCTGTGTCCACCAAGGGTAGGACAAGAAGTTATTGGCTTAAGTTTAGCAAGGAAGATTTAGCCTGGATATTAGGGAAAAAAATCTAACTATAAAAGTAGTTAAATCCTGGAATAAATTACCAAGGGAGATCACAGAATCTCCATCACTGGAGGTTCTTATTAACAGATTAGACAAACACCTGTCAGGGATGATCTAGGTATACTTAATCCCTCCTCAGCACAAGGGAATGGATGAGATGACCTCTTGAGGTCCCTTCCAACCCAATATTTCTGTGATTTCTATGATCTTCAGGTTTGTTTCAATTAGAGGAAGGTTTACGGGTTGTTCATGTGTAGAGGAATTTTAACTGTTAATACTATACTAAAATTACAGTTATATCTTGCTCTGCAAGATAGATAAGAGAAAGGTAAATCTATACCTCTTTGCAGACTGCTGTATCAATGGGGAGATCAGATGAAAACGTATATAAGCTGAAATTTTAAAAAGGCTGAAATGAGCAACTGTAGAAACAATGGCAGATTCAAGCATTTTTTCTCCAAACCATTTGTTATCTCCAAACAGTTAACTTATTATGAACTGCACATAAATGCTTGTTCAGAGATGGCAACATATTTTTACCTATATTAAGTTATCATCATAGAAATTTCTTTCCTCCCACACTTACTCAGCATAATTTTTTTAACTGAAGATTTAAAGAGAAGCATAAAGCTGTAGTTTACCTTGCAAAACATTGCTTTGTATTACAGAATACTTAGGAAGCACACATTTTTTATGACAACAGTTACAGTATTTATTCAGGATTAAATTACTCGGGGCAAGCACTGTATTGTTGTATGTTTGCATTATGTTTTCTTACATAAATTAATTTTACTCTTATTTCTAAAACAACCTATAGATGCTGTACAACAACAAAAATATCTAAAACTATACAAACCCTATTTTTAAAAGATTCTTACTGAAAATTAAAATGAGTATGTTTCTGAGCAGAACAGCAAAAATGGAAACAGTTTCCATGTTATTGGCTCTCAATGATTCCAGATCACATTTTCTCAGTTTACAGGGGGAAAAGAGAAGTTTGTTTGTTTTTTCAAGGTACCAGGCCTCCAAACTCAAGGTCAGTTCTTTCTCAAGCATGGTCACCTGTAAATTGCTTTATTATTATATTAGAGGTGCATTATTTTTAACAATCTACACTTGTATAGCACTTACCAATAAGCATTCTCAAAACTCTTTACAAACATTAATGGGCTACACCTCACAACTATCCTATAAGGAAGATAAGTATCCTCTACATTTTATATCTGGTGAAATAAGACCCAAAGAGATCAGATGATTTGTTCAAAGTAATACAAAATCTGTGACAGCACCAGTAAAAGCATCCACATATCTTAATGCCTAGTCTTCCAGTTTGGTTACACTATTTCTTACGCCATGGCTCCAATATTGGTCTTTAGAGATGTTTAGCTCTAACCAGAAAAATCACTCCTTTCAAATACTCAGCGTTTATGTATCATTCTATTGACAGTTCTACATATTTCTCAGAAAACCCCAAGACAACATGGTCTGGTATTCTAGTCAGTGTGTCAGGCAGCTCTCCATAGACAGGAAGAGCATGAAATTTCTTGTGTCTTTGATAGAGTACTAGAAGAACAAACTTTGCCTCTACAATAATCCTATAGAAGCAAAATGGTAAAATTTACTTACCCTGCTGTAATTTTTAGTTCTTTGATGAGGAGACTTGATTTCCATGATCCATTACAACTGAGTTATTTCTCCTTAACATCCAAGCACAATTGCTCCTCTTTAGCTTCACAATCTACTGCAAGCATGTGGAGCTGTTCAGAGAACTGACCACCTCTCTAACTCCTCAGCCAACTACCCTAGCTGAGAATACAAAGGAGAGGTTACTCACCTTGTGCAGTAACTGGAGTTCTTCAAGATGTATTCCCTTTTGGGTGCTCCATTTCAGATGCACCTACATCTTGCACCTTTGATTAGAGATTTTTGGTTGCAATGCCTGTTTGGCCCTCACATACGCCCAACACATCTTTGTGCCCCACGCCAATACTACAATGGGGCTGTGCGAGCAAACTGCCCTCACTTCATTCGCCACTATAAAGACCCACAATGGAGACAATGAAGCAGAGAAGGGGGGGAGGTGGAACACCCACAGGGACGCACCACTCAAAGAACTCCAGTTCCTGCACAAGGTGAGTAACCTCTTCTTCTTCAAGTAGGGACTCTGTGGGTGCTCCACTTCAGGTGACTTCTGAGCAATGCCCCCAGTAAGGAGGTGGGAGGTTGGAGCAGAGACCAATACGGAGGAGAGAACTGCACTGCAAACAGCAGCATCTAATCTTGCCACAGGTATGAACAAAAAACCAAGTTGCTACTCTACAGATGTCTGCAACTGGTACCTCCTCAATTAATGCTATAGACACAGATAGTGCTCTTGTGGAATGTGCAATCATTTTAGAAGGAGGTGAACATTAATTCCGTAATAACAAATCTTAAAATAACCAGAGAACCATTTTGATGCTTTGAAAATACTGAACCCTTGTCTCTGTCCTCAATGGATACGAATAGTATAGAAGATCTTCTAAATGGGTTGGTCCTATCTAGGTAGAAGGCTAATGGCCTCCTGACATTTAGGGAACGGAATACAGCTACTTGAGCAGTCCAGCATGGTTTTGGGTAAAATAAGGGAGATGAATGGTTTGATTAATATGAAATTCTGAGAACACCTTATGTAAAAATCTTGGATGTGCCTACAGCAACACTTTCTCTCTGGTGAATATTGTAAATGTGGGTCTGCCATTAAGGCTCCCAATTCTCCTATCCTTCAAAGCAGAAGTGATTGCTATCAGGAAGACTGTCTTCATTAATAAATCTAAAAATGAGCACGTAGCTAGTGGCTCAAAAAGGTGTTTCATAAAGCAATTAAGGTTCTGAATGGGATCTTTAACCAGTTAAGTAATTGTAGAACACACTGGAGAACAGACAGTAACCTGCACAGACTGTGTTTGTTTGGTTAATAAACTGTTTGAAAACATCCATGTAGACCTCAGAGACATAATCCAGCATGCTGCACTACAAAGACTCAAGATGACATGTGATCCAGCAATTGAAGACAATCTCTTACTGTTACTTGAGGACTTCCCTGAATCTTTGATATGAGATGCACTAGTGCGAGAAATCTACTGAATGGTAGGTATGCTCTGCCTGTCGCTACATCCAGGAAAGCTCCTATGAAATCTAGAGTGCTGTAGTGAAGTCACAATGGACTTTTTGAGGTTGATTTGAAGGCCGAGGCTGTGAAACAGGGAACATATGATCTCTACTGATGTCAACACTTCCTGATATGATTTAATCAACCAATCATCTAGTTACAGGAAAGCAATTTTAACCAAACAACATCGGTCAGGGGCAACTACGGCCAGAATCTTTGAAAATACCCTCAGTGCTAAAGGTAGGCTGAAAGGAAGCACATTGTATTGGCAGTGCTCATTGTTTATTAGAAAATGAAAAATGTGAAGGATGAATAACAACATGAAAATATGCATCTTGTAGGTCAAGTGTCACAAACCTACTTCTAACAAAGGAAATATTGTTGCAAGGGCTACCATCCTGAATTTTTCTTGCTTTATGTATTTGTATAGAGACCTGAGGTGTAAAACTGGCCTCTACCCTCCATTGTTTTTGCAAATTAGGAAGTACTTGGAATTAAATACCCTTCCCCTGTGGTGTACAGGAACTGGTTCTATTGCTCCTAAACATAAATGAGAGGTCACCGCTTGCTCTAGCAATTGATTGTGAGAGAGGTCCCTGAAAAAAGAGACTGAAAAAGAGAATGGGTAAGAGGGACAGATTTTAAATGGATAGCATTACCAGATGATATGGCTTTCAAAACCCATTTGTCCTATGTTATATGCTCCCATCCATCCTGAAAATGGGAGAGGAAGCATCCAAAGGAAAGAAGGGGTCTGCGGGACTTGTTTGGGTGAAACTCCTGCAGACACCATACCTGCCTGTGTGGTGCCATGGCCTCCAGTGCTGAAAGTTATGAGTGCTGCTCTCATGACTCTGACACTAAGACCTCCTGCACCAGGATGTCAGGTGGTTAAGAATCACAGTGCTTCTTCTTTCTCTTACGTTGAGCATACTCAGTGCCAGAGTGCTTACGTTTTTCCTTCTCTTTGGAAGGTGGGTCTTCAGAAACATCCTCCAGGCCAAGAAGTGCCTGGACCTGATGGTATGGTCAATGCCACAGCAGATGTTGCTGATCCCTTAGTAGGGTTTGGGGCAAGGAGCAGGTGTCAATTTAGTTCTTGCCATAAAGGCAGCCAGAGTCACCATAACTGGCTTAGGCACAAAAGTCTGAGTAGGTGCTGGCAGCTCCCCAGCCCAGACTTGAGTTGAAAAGACCTGGCACACCAGCATTTTACGGAGGCTGATGCTAACACAGGTGTGAATATCTGCATCTTTTGCCCCAGAGAATGATAGCTTCAGCACAGAAATAGATCCCTTCTGTTCTTTGCAGTGGTAAAACGGAAATGGGACAGCTGGGGGTGCACATTTCCTTATAATAACGAGGACTTCTGAAGTAAGACAGTGCAATTAGGCACTTGTACATTCCCCAATAGAGATGGCTTGGACAGAGCATTCCACATGCTCACCATAAGGAGTTACACACTTACAAAAGGGAGTTTATAACCAAAATGCCAACTGGCACTTAGGAGAGCTACAAGTCCTAATTCTAAACAAACTGCCAGTACTATTTAGGTGCCAGTATTATCTCATAGGAAAAGCTTTGTTTTGCACATTTTGTTTAATACATCAGCTAATAGGTATTACCTTTGGGGATTTTGAATTTATTGTCCTTCTTGTACCACACACAGCCCTGTTGTGTAGTCAGAATTTTGATTGGGTGCTCTGTGTCAGGGCAATCAGGTGCTTTCAGAGAGAAGTCAGTGGCTAATGCAGAAACAGAATATGTGGGTTAAAATGTCTCAAATCCACAACCATTGGCACAAGTGTGCAACTTTCAAAACTGTAAGCAAACTGCTCTCCTCTCTTCTATTTTACCATAGTGCATTTAATAGCACACTGCCTTCTGGAACTAAAAGGTCATAAATTTAGATCCCATACCAGAACCTTGTCTCGTATCCAGTGCCAACCCTGAAGTGAAGAACGGATAGGTTATTGTCTCATTCAAAAGATACGTTCTTCATTTTTTCACTTCTGATGACAAACCCAGGTGCTATTTAAGAGTCTGTTATTTTTCCCAAATGGGCAGGAATAACCAAACAACACTGCCTCTCCCAGTATACCAGGTTCTAAGGTCTATAGCTGTATGCAATCTACTCAAGGGTGCATCACAGCTACTCTGTTTGGCTACATGGTCCATGCACTAAGAACATCTTAAACAGATATTCTCAGATCAAATTTGGCCCAAAATTTAAACTTATTAAAAGTATGCTTTAACAAAAGCGCAGACAAAAAAACGTTTCCACATTATCTCTCCATTCCAAAAGATAGTTTAAAACCACACATTAATTTAAAAGAAAAAGTCATTTCTCAGACACCCCCCATTGTTAAACTGAGTAGAATAGAGATGAGAAATATGAGAGTCCAACCAGATACTAGTGTCTTACTCACCTATATATTTGTTTTCTTCAGGTAAGTGCAAATCTAGATTTAACTGAAAGTCACTGGCCCATAAATCACGCCAGTATTTGTCAATATCTGTGAAAACCATGGAATAAGTGTATTAATGACAGATAGACTTAATAGGGCAGAAGCTACTGCATCAATACCTAGGATTGCTGACCCCTAGAACAAGATACCTTTTTTCTGATAGTTCTGTCTGTTTGTCTATTTGTAGAATGACTGAGTTGTGTTCCTGATGCCATTTGGCTCATACTCACCCTTTCCTCTTAAGTCTCTTCTTAAAACTTACTTCAAGCAGGCTTAGAAACAATAGTCATGTTTAAAAGTTACTCAAGACCGTGTGCATTAGCATTGCAAGTTACCATATCATCAAGCTGTCTTGATCTTCAATATATGTGTTTTCATAGCCATTCATTATTTATTTGGGATGGGGAGGGAAGCTCATTATGATCCCTCTTTCTCCTTTACTAGAAAGACTCTGCCCTTCAAGCCAGATGGTCTGGACTTAGCTAATGCTAAACAGAAGGGAGTTGCTTTAGCACAAAGGACTCAAGCCCTTACTGACTCAGAATGAAGTCAGGATCAAAACTAAGACTTCATCCGCCCACTCTCACTGCTGTGTGGTTGCATACTGCACTGTCACCTTTTCAATAGCCTCAATGAGCACTTTAAAAGATCTCTAAACACTTCAGAGGATCATTTTACCTTCCACACTGTACTGTGTCCCAAACCATCTCTCCTTTAGATGACATTTTCCCTCATGGGCAGCAGACAACAGAACAAGGTTTGCTCGTAGAGGGCAGAGCTGGTTAAGGACATCAGTAATGATCTACAAAGATAAAGGAATAACTCAGTTCAAATGCAATTTTAGCTACTCTTGTCCAACTGTAATTTTAAATTACTCTGAAAGTTCAGAAAACAAAGGACTGCAAATAAACTCCTAAACCAAGCAATTTGTTTTCTGCTCCTAAAAAAGTTTAGAAGTGATCTAATTAACCTAGAAAACCTGATTCAATATGCCTGAATTCCCTGTACACCCCATTAATAAATAACTTCTCCAGTTCAAAAACACACATTGAGAGCCGTAGTGCTACTTACTTCAGGCTTGTACTCAAGCAGAAGCTGATCACCTGTCAAAAAGTCCTCCTTATGAAAGATATGCATGTTCTCACAAAGACTTTCAACATAATCAATTGGATCAGTCTGTAAAATGAGTAAAATTGTGTTTCACGCATCAGACAACTAAAATGTTAACTCTTTTTGCTGAGTAGAGCTTATGTGCTGCATTGCTGAGTTTTGGTTTTGGTTACTGACTCTAAATGCAATTCATAAACAATTCTGTCCTTATGGAACTCAAGCGCACACACGGCTCCGCAGCCTTGCAAGAGGGGCCATCTTTAAGAAGAAATAATGAAGGACTGGTCCATTCTGTCCATCCAGTGATGAACTATGGAGAAGATATAGGCTCTGATGTTACTTTTACAAAAACAAAGAGAATAACCATATTATCCTTGCTAGAATTATAGTCTTGTCTACACCAAGCAAAAAAAGCATTACAAGACACCATTGGTTGGAACACATATATGCCTCATATTCACAAATAGCAGCCATCTGTGTTGTTGGGTCTTGAAGCAAGAAGGCTTGCAGTCTGTTCTGAAGCTTGTTGTGTGTCCGTGGGGTAAATGTGCTGCAGAGAAAGCACTTTGAAGGGAGTTATCCTCTCTGAGGCATATCAAACAGCCAGTTTAGTCATCCATGCTGGGAAGACTGTTGAGCAACAGATGCTTCTTTTGAATCTAGGTATCTTAGCTTTCAGATTTCCACATGTAAATAGTAGTCAGAACTGAAGACTTAACTACTAACTATCCTAAGAATAAAACTTTATCTAACGAAATAACACTAAAATTACACTAATGATCAATTTTACTAAACTTATGGTACTGATTTCTTCTTGAAAGAAGGAGCCAGGAAGTTTATATTCATCTGCTGCAGCAGTTAGAAGGTTCCTTTTTAGAGCCTCACCCTCAGAACTTTCAGCAATGCAAAGAGATAGGAGGTGTATTGATATGAGAATACTCCTCCATCTGAGCTGCACCCACCAGCTCATCCCAGGAGTGGGAATATGCAGAGGACACTTAGGGTATGTCTGCACTGCAATGTAAACCCAGGTGTGACACACTGAACCACTATGTTCACCCTTATAGTGTAAGTGTGTAGTGCTTAAAGCAATGTCATGTAAGATGTTTTTTGGAATGTTCATGAGGTGCTGAACATTTTTGTTATACTAGTGTGTTTGTTGCAATCTCAGATATAAGGTTATAAGGCTTCGCTATGTAATCTTCCCAGATATGTGTCTCATGGCTTGAGGCAGATCTAGGCAAAACTCTACAGACCTGGAGGGCCATTCACACCTCACTAAGCCTTGTACAGAACAACCCAGCTCAGCATTCCGAAAACAAAGGACCAGCCCAGACGTCAACAAGCAAATCCACAAATAACCACAGCATCTCAGGACGTGAAGAAAACCATGCGCAGATACTGTTTGTCACCTGAAGGGGAGGTGCGAAGGGACACGTTAAAAAAAAGAGACCTGTTGCTGTTCTGTCTCTCTTCCACTCCCATCTACAAACAACATCAAGCAACTGAAGCATTGACCACAGGGGGAGGGCCTACTCTGAGGCAGACCAGCCAGTCTGTGGTGAGAATCATCTCAGATTGTAAGGTTACTGAAAGTGTTCAGGTTAGTTTAGAATTTGATTTGCCTTTTATTTACTTTTGATCAAATCTGACTTGCTTTTCTCTGACTTATAATTACTTAAAATCTTTCTGTACTTAATAAATTTGTTTGCTTGACTTAAAGCAGTGCATGTGGTTTAAGGTGTGTAGAGACTCCATTTGAAGTAACAAGGCAGGTGTATATCAATTACTTTGATAAATTGATGAACCAAAGACCTTGCAATGTGCAGGCAACAATGCAGATCACTAGCTAGCTCCCATGACCACCCTGAATTCTCTGTTCCTGATGTCCCAAGTATTGACTTTGGATCTGTCTTGGATCTTGACTCCTGCTCGAACCCCAAATCACCCACATGAACCCTGAAAAACAGTATGGACCCTCTGCCTGGTCCTCAATCCATCTCTGGCTCTGGCCTTTGGCTTGACCCTCAGCCTGCCTACTCACCCTGATACCGACTCTTAATCTTGGCAGTTGTTCCCGCCAACTGAGCTCCTGCCACTAGTCCCTCCTACTTTCACCCAGGATCCTGACACTAGTCTAGCCTTTTTTTCATGGCACAGTGTGGGAAAACTTGATTGTCCTCCAAACTTGACTGTCAAGAGGACAAAGAATGTCAGCCTGTGGGATACTTTAGGTGGACTCTCAGACTACAAGTCCAGTGGGGGCAGTGACTACACTGCAGATCACCAGCACTTGAACCCTGGGCCCCAGTCTGACTTAGGCTTGGGCCATCCATTCCCATAGGGTCCTAGTACCCTGGCTCCGAGCCCTAAGTTAGTGTTATTTATGCCTACATGGAAGGGGGGATAGGCTTCAGCTTGAGCTGGACCCCTGTGCAGCAAGTTTCAGAGCCAGGATCTACTGATTCAGGATCACAGGGCTCATGCTACAGGGTTAAAAACAGAAGTTTAGATGTTTCCATTCAGGCTGGATCCCGATCTCTGAAACCCAGAGACAGGGGAGGGTCCCAGGCCCTGGGCTTCAGCCCACATTGGAATATCTACATTGCTATGTTTAGCCCTGCAGTATAAGACTCACAAGCCAGCATCATTTTCATGGGTTTTGAGACTCCCTACAACCAGTGTTGTTTTCAGCATAGACATACCCTTAAAGAAAAAATTAGGCTTCCATAATTTTGGATCTGACTAAGATTACAGATCTGAGGGTAATTCAGCACCCACAAGAGTCTGCTTAGCTGGAGGCTTCCCCAGTACTGAAACTCCAGCCAAGGGAACTGCACCAGCCAATCCCATCCTGGGAAAAAGCACGAGAGCACCCAACACTGAAGGTTCGCAGATGCCAGGGCAGCTTCATAGCTGGACTCAGTGTGTTCTGCTGACTTGGAGCTGAATGAAGGTGCCAGTTCTAGCACCAAAGACTTGTTTCCCCACTTTACTAATTGACATTGCAGTAGCACTGAAGATCACCAATCAAGGGTCAGGGCCCAGGCCAGGCACTGTAAAGACATGCAGTAAAGAGACACATTCTGTCCCAAAGGGCTTACAATCAAAGGTTAGCGGGCTTTGAAAAGAACAATGGCCTATTTCTATCCCTAGAGAGATCAGGACCCTGACCAGAGAATGGATTAGGTGATCAGCACATAGAACAAATCCTCCCACAAGGTACATCAAGCAGTGGATGTGTGCATTGTATTTCAAGAACAAGGAGGATAATGAGATACACTGCTTAAACCTATTCTTTAGCATCTGGGATTGGATACAGTGCCTGGAACCAAAATAGAAACAATCCAGTAATCTTAACTATACAACAGTGGAAAAATGATCTGAAAATGTCTAAACTAAAACTAAGAAGTTAAAAGACTTTAGTAAAGAACAAGAAAAAACTGTCTGGTCACACAGCAATGGTCCATCTGCCTGAAATTATCCATTTAAAAGAAATTGAGATGGTTCAGGACCACATGGCTTCTAAAACATCGGCACAAAACATTTGGGGCCATGAAAAGATGCTTATGTGGTTCCAGTGGGCACTGATTTTCTATTAATTCCCCCAAAACTCAGCAGTGCCTGGAGCTACTTTCCAGAAGTTAGAATATGCAGAAACACTCAAAAATCACTATGATTGTTTATAGCACACCATTAAGGTTCATAGCACTTCACACTAGTGTTGATGGATTTAAACTGAAGCAATTTAAATCTCTATTTTATTTATGATTTAAATCAGTAAGCAGGAAATTATATTTTCATTAATCGATTTTAATATTATTTTGCGCATTTGTAATTTTTTGTTATTTTCTGAAAGAAAGGTAGATTCTCATTGGTTGGAACTATCAAAATATGTTGATTTGCAATTAAATATAGCTTTTCACAACATTTGGTGCTTCTTTTTGCTAACCAGGAGGATACAGTATATCTGTATACATTTATTTAAGCAGTTATGCAGCTTAACTTTTATTCAGATTTCTAACTTTATTCATGTTCGAAAATGGTGGATGGATGCATTTCTTATTTACTAGATGATTACTTTTTTACTTCTGATTTGTATCAAGCTCTATTTGGATGGAAATTAAAATTTAATCAAAATGTACAAAAACAGCATTTTTTATTAGTTAAGTAAAACTACATGAAATGTGTTGAATATCTAACAAAGTAAGTTTATCAAAACATGTTTTGCATTTGACACTAACTGATTTATTAAACAAAGGAAGTATTATCCATAGTTAGTGAACTGAACTGATTGTTTCTGGTGATCATATCCTTCAAGATTTTAAAACTAGTAGAGCTCCTCCTCTCAGACCTAGTTTTTATTCAGAGATTGGATGAGCAAAACAAAATTTGCTGCTTTTTCAACCCTTAATTAGTTGAATAGACTAAAATGAAGAAAATATTCTCTCTGAACTGAAACTACCATTGTCAAAAGCTGGCTTGGCACTTCAATAAACTGTGATTTTAGGTACTTACAGCCAGCTCAACGGTTTACCTTTGTTAATACATAGAAGCAAATATGAATCATTTAAGATTTTTGAAATTCATTTAAATAATTTACTAGATTATAGTAAATTTAGGACTTAAAATAGGTTATCATATTTTCAAAAAAGTTTATCTTTTAAAAACACCTGTATTTAATTTTAATAAAAAATCTGATTTAAATAAAATCCATTTTTAAATTTTTTTAAATCTAATTTTTTACACCATGGTTCACAGGCAAATAAGATAAGGCTCCTATAATAAGTATCTTACAATGTAAACTGAATGATAAAGAGAAACTGACTTTAAGGAGCGAGAGAAAACAAAACATGAACAAAAAGAAGAAAGCTTTTGGGAGAGCACCATATACCAAAGAAATCAATTTATAGTTTCATTTTATTAAAGGACAACTTCACAAGTCATAAAGTCTAACATTTCTCTATCTAGAATATAAATTCTTTCTACTTAATAAATGCTCCTTCTTCCTCATTTTATGTAAGAAAGACTAAGGGGTTAGACCTACCTGATTCTTATAATATAAAAAATCTAGGGCTTAACATCTATGGACCCATAGAAAACATTTGAAGATGAACTTAGTACCTGATCCTGGAAATAAAATTCATTAGCTTCAATCTTCTGAATTTCTTCCCAAATTCTGTGGGTAGAAAATTTTTTTTTACCCTGCCACACTTATCAAGAGACTAATCACAAACTATTTCTAGATAAGAAATTAGGCTGAAAATTGAAGCCAGTTTCTCTGCAGAAGTAATAATTTGGATATCTATATGACCTGGATACCATAGCAACAGTGCACAAGAAAATACGCATACAACTCTTTTTGTCTGGGAATCACAAGCATTTAATAATTAATTTAATTTAATAAGCATTTAATAAATTATTAAAAAATAGTAATTTAATAATAGTCTTCCACTAAAGACTTGTCTATACAGGAAAATGTTATCAGTTGTACCTTTATAATTAAACTGGCATAATCCTACATATGGCCACTCTTATTGTGGAATCAGATTGGCTTTTTTCCTGTTTAGTTTAAACTTCTTCCATAGAACATAAACTAAACAGAAAAAAGTCGCTCTTATTCCAAAATAAGAGTGTTCACAAAATGGGTTATACAAGTATGGCTTAGTCAACATTACAAAGTTAGGTCAACGTAAGTCACCTTGCTTTATTTTATTTGTGCATATGTCTACACTCAAATTTGTCTCCAGCTGATATAAGCACCCCATTATGGTGAAGCAGTAAAATCACCTCCCTGAACAGCATTGAGCCATGGTCAATATACTATGCTTGACACAGTGCGACTGTAGATACCGCATGACATAGGCTGACCCTAACAGCTGTCCCACAATGCTCAATAGTGACTGCTCTCGTCACAGTTGTGAACTTCACTGCCCAGGGATCCTGGAGATCGGAAGCCACACCATGCCCTTTAAAAAACTCTGCATAGTTTTGAAATGTCATTTACTGATTGCTCAGCTTGGTAAACATACCTAGTAGTTCTTCCTTGTTGTATGCAACTACCCAACCAACCATGCCAACTACACAACACTCTACAGCTTTGATACTCATATCTCAGTAGTTCAGGACCCAAATTAGCAATCAACATTACTCAAAAGAGTCACAGTAGGGTGAATTGTTTCATTTACTACAGTACTATTCATATTTAAAACAGTATGAGGGGAAATATTTAATTTTTGTGTGTATGTGTATATGTATTTATTTTATTCTCACAGCAAATAAGTTAATTATAGTGCAAATTGATAACTTAATTGGTTAACAACATAGTAAAAGCATCCTGACTGGTTAATAATTAACTCACACAGTGTTTTTACATCATGTGCTGCAAAGAGCAGCAGTGCTGCATGAAAGTGAAGGAACTGCAGCAGGCACCCTAAAGACCAGGGAACGCAAGAGTAGATCAAGAGTGCTATGCCACAATCTGGCTGCTTTTACAAAGAGCTGCACGACATATGAAGTAGAGATCCCTGGCACCCCACAGAGCATGATGAGTACCTCAGTGGAGCCCAAGACAAAGACTCCCCACTGAACGGCTAGAAGGAAAAGTAAGAAAATGAGGAGAGAAATGCAGTGGGGATGGGGGCTCCAGCTATGCCATAACCCAGGATCTTTTTGAAACCCCACCGCAGTCTAGCCAGATCCACCAGCTGAGCACTGCCGAGCCCAATCCAGAAGGAATCTTGTGTAAGTGTGTGCATGCATTCTCCCTGGAAATACTTAAATGTAAAGATGGCACCCAGCACAACCCCAAATTAGCAGGACACAAGTGTCTACTTTTCACTGTTTTCCTCATATGAGGAGAGGTAAAGATACAATAAAAAGAGAAAGAGCTGGAATCTGCTTTTTGTTCCACTTTAGGATTAGGGAGTAAGGGAGGGCACACAGAGCAGTTTGTTTATGTACAAAAGAATGTCACTTGTATCCCCATGACAGATTCTGATGAAACACTCATGGAGATACTCTGAAATCCTTTCCTAACCCTAAAATCACCAACATATGTGGAAAATAGTGTCAGTACTCAGTGCCATTGCCCTATTCTTGTAGTCATGGAAATAAGGCCCCAAATATTATTGTTTTATGCTACAAACAATTCCCTCCTCATTTCCACCCCCATTCTGGCAGACCATACTAACAACGGCTGCAGCTGGAGTGCAGTGCTGTGCTGAAGCACTCCACAGCTGAAGTGTCAATAAGCATGTCTTATTTAAAACTCTTATGGGTATGAGGCAAGGGAGTTCTGAAACTCATCTTTCACTTGCCGTTGTGACTCTAAATGTGATATAGCTGTCTGTTTTGTCTGTAGCTGCCATTGTTGCAGCTTGAAGGCACACTCCCTCCACACCTGCAGAACATCTGACACTGATGAGAAGAAAGACACAGACTAGGGAGGACATGTTCACTGAGATCCTGCAAGCCTGTACTTCACTGGATCATGAAGAGAGCCTGGAGAGTGAATATAGCAGACAGCCTGGAGAAGGAAAGAACAGAGAGGAGAAAGGCCTAGAAATCTCAGCAGGAAAAGGAGAGATTCACCAGGACATAACGGGGCTTCTCAGCAGCAAACAGATTCTTATTAACCTAAAGGTAAAACAGTCATAGGCCTTTGCAGTCAATGGAGAACTCCATTTTAGGAGCTCTTTATATCTCCCAACATTCCACATGGCACTGTGATCCACATCTGTACCCCTACCACTCCATCCTGAGAGGCCGTAAGAAAAACCACAGCTTCACATAAACTGACCTGTGAGAGACACGGTTGGTATATGTTTGGCAGAAATGGACTGCAATGGAGACAAATGTTTTCTACCTTTCTGATTTTAAAATTCTGTTCCATTCATTTATGTTATGACTTTGCACTGTATTGGTATTAATTGCACATAAATATTTTATACTGTTTTTGGTATGCAATAAATTTTATATTTTGGAAATAAATTCATCTTTATAACTTTATAACATACTGCAGAACAAACAAACTCAAAGAACACATTACTCCTAACAGAACAGGACCACAGAACTCAGATTCAGTTGAAAACACAGTATAGTATTATTAATGTACAGTAAGCACTGCATAATGCATGGGTTCATTAAAAGATAGTCTGATATTCATAAATGCACACCAAACATTACATAATTCCTAGCACCCCCAAAATTTCCAGGCTAGGTAGAGCACATTACTGTGGCTCACCATTAAAGTGCTCTTTCAAGGCCTCCCTCAGCCATATAGCTTCACACTGAGCTTTTCCAATGGTCCCCCACCCCAGTGGCAATGTTTTGCCCATCACCTCACAAATATTATGCAGGACATAACAGGCAGCTATAACCACTGGGATATTTTTCTCACTGAGATCTAATCTAGCAAGTAACTACCACCAGCGTCCTTTCAATCTGCCAAAAGCACACCTAACTGTCATTCTATATCTGCCGATCCATTAGTTGAATCTTTCCCTAGAGCTGTCAAGGAAGCCACTGTAAGCTTCATGAGCCAAGATCACTACTGGCATTTCAACATTGCCAATAGTAATTCACTGTCTGGGGAAAAGACAGCCCTGCTTACACCTTCTCTGACCAGCCTACAATGATCACAGTGAGCACCCCCGGTGATCCACCACTACTCGCATAACCATAGAAAAGTAGCCCTTTTTGTTGATGTACTCTGTGGCAAAGTGAGGTCGGGCCAGAACAGGAATTTACGTGATGTCTATTGCCCCACCACAATTCAGGAACTCTGTTGTTGCAAAGCCATCCACTATGTCCTGCACATTTCTTACAGTCATGGTCCTGTGTATCAGGAGTTGATTAATGACCCTACACACTTTCATGAAAATGTCCCCTACTATGGATTTTCACTTCCAGAATGATTTCCCACAGACCAAAAGCAATCCGACATTGCAGGCTTCCAGGGTATGATCACCTCTTGCTTCTCCACTGTCAATGTAGCTCTCATTCTGATTTCTCTGCACTGGAGGGCTGGGCCAAGCTCAGCACACAGATCCAGCAATGTGGCCTTCTGCATCTGAAAGTTCTGCAGCCACTGCTTGTTGTCCCAAACCGACAGTAGGATGCAAACCCAATGCTCATTTTTCAGGCCCAGAAGCAGCACTCCACTATTATTAGCTGCTCTGTGAATGCCACCAACAACCCTGAATTGTTTTTTGTAATGTCCCTTAGCAATGCGTCCTCAAAGAAATCATCATGTTCTTGTTCTTGTTCCTGCAGCTCTGCAAATACCAGAGGATTATCTGTCCTGTGTTTGCAATGTTCGTGACAATAGTGCAAAGCTGTGCAGGCTCCATGCTTCTGTCAGAGATGGCGAACGGTGGTAAGTACTGCATGGGTTTGTGGGATTTTTAAAAAGGTGCAAAAATTATGGGATAGGGATAGCATTATGGGATGGAAAAGCTGCATGATGGGAACTTGACCCCTTGCTTCCAGCCCTCTCTGCAAGACTCATGTGTGGTCCAGAACGCATTACAAAAATTAGCCAAAAGGCATTGTGCCAGAGTGTGGCACATGGCACACTGGAATATCTACCATAGAGCATGGCACCTTGTGTTGACACAAGCCCTATTCCCAGTGAGTATGTGCAGTGCCGATATAAGCTGTCAAATATGCATGCACATGTGCAATACACTAAAGATGGCAGCTTTACACTAACGTAACTTGTGTCGATCAGTTTGTAATGTAGATGTGGACTATATCTAAATTGGTTTAAATTCACACCTTAGCTCATACTGATATAACTTTCCTGTGTAGACAAGCCCTAAAATTAAGAATGTTATTAAGTACTTAATGAGACGAGGTAGGTGAGGTAATATCTTCTATCAGACCAACTTCTGCTGGTAAGAGAGACACGCTTTTGAGCCACACAGAGCTCTTTTTCAGCTCTGGGAAGGATTCTCCCAGCATCACAGCAAAATGAATTTTATAAGGAGGCAGCGGCTACCTTTTCCAGATCTGAAAAGCTCTGTGTGGCTCAAAGGCTTGTCTGTCTCACCAACAGAAGTTGGTTCAATACCAGTTATTATCTCACCCACACTCTCTCTCTAATATCCTGGGACCAACATGACTACAACTACTCTGCATATATTTAGTACTTAGGTCAGACACATGAAAATGAAGCGGGGTAGCAATATTTAAGATTGTGTTTTTGTTAAGCCTGTTGTTACTTCCTTTGCAACATGTGATTCATAGATTCATTCATAGATGTGAGAGTGATTGACAATTCCCAGTAGATGAGTTACCATTTCATTTCTGTTTGTCACACTGCCTTTTGATGGTGACCTAAATTAATTCTTCCATTTTTTTTCATAATCTCATTTTCCATCATTTTCTCAGTGCATCTGTTCTAATAACTGCTTATCGAAAAAGAAAACACACACTATAATGCAGAAAAGAGAAAAGCCTAGTGATATCCAATGTCATGATCACTTGATTCAAAAAAATTACCTTTTATCGGGTCCTCTTTTCTGCAACATTTTCAGATATTGGAAAATAATATGAGCAACCTGAAGACAGAAAGATAAACTGATGAACTCCCGTTAACTTTTGGGCATAGCACAATGGTATGAAATCCAAGCTGTGTTGAAATTTTACCTCATAGAAGTGCTCATAACCTTCATCAGTCAAAGTCACAGAAATGCTGAATATAGAGTAGGTGGAGTTCTGTTCAAATCCTGTCGCACAATTTCCCCCATATAACGCAAGAGCCCAAAATCTATTGAAGAGTTATACCCATTATTAATTAATTAATACTATTCCTTTACTTATATTTAATTTTACTATTCATGCCTAATAAAATCCACTTTAAGGAATTTAAAAGTTAATCCAAAACAAAAAGAAAGAATATATACCTTTCTACAAGTACACAAAGCACTGACATTTAAAAATGCAGGGCATATACCTTTTTAGGATTTATTCAGTGTTAACCAAAATATTTAAAAAAAATAAAATAAGTTTTCAGCAAAAGTACTTCCAGTGTTGCTCTGGAGAGTCTCTTGCAGTTAAATTTCTTGTATATAGTACTAAAGACACAACCGCGTACATTTTCAGAGTATTTTGCAGTACTCAAGTCACATGATTACTACAAGTTTTAAAGAGAGTTTCACTGAGTTTGTCTCAAGCTTTGTAGATCACATTTCTCAATTTTAATTTCAGAAAACATTTCCCCCTTCACTCTTTATTTCAATGCACACAATATTAAAGTCTCACTTTTAAAAGAAATACATACTTTTTCCGAAGAATGGAAAGAACACTGCTTTTGCCTTCATGTCCTACCAGCCAGGAGATATAGTGAAGTGGCTTCACCCTAAAAAGAGTTCAAGAAATATAAAACTACAAGAGAATAAACTCTAATGTAGATTAATAATTAACAAATCAAAAACCAGATATTTAGATAACATCTTTTGTCCAAAGATTCCAAATCACTAGACAAACAACTGTAAATTCACTATGCGTTTCACCTACCACTCAAGTGACATCTTTAAACAGTAATGCTATGAAAAAGAGACTGGTGTCCATTTGAAAATAGAAAGGAATTTAGGTAGGTAGAATAGTTATTGATCTGAAAGTTTGCCAGGCTGCTGAAGTTACAACTACACTTTGGCTGACAATGTCAAAACATTTTAATGAACACAAATAGTCAAGTCCTTGTTTTATGTCTCACTACAAAGACATCACCTCCAGCAGCTTTGTGCCTCCTAGCACTAATTCAAAAGGAAATGCCCAGTAATGACGGTTCAGAACAGAGGGAAGTGTGTTATTCGGTGTATCACTAACACAACTTCATGGGCTACTAGGTTTTCTCTGGAGGTCTTCCATCCATGGACAGAGAAGGCCCAATTTTGTTTATAAGAGTTGATTGGATCACAACCTGAAGTAATATGGATGCAAACATATTACGTTCAATATGTGCGAAGATGATGGTTAAAGTATGACTCTGAAGAAGCCATATGATTGCACACCTTTCCACTCGTTATCCAGCAATATCAAACGTACAACAGAGATTTGTAAGTGCTGTACATCAGAAAATTAACAAGTGAGCAGTCAGTTGCAAAGAGCCTTAAAAAGCATGCAAAAGGAAAGAGAACTGTTCAAAGACGCCTCATCTCTCCCCAGCATAAGATCCTGCAAACCACAAGCTTTAGATGACAGCCTGTACAAAGGAGAGGACCAATAGCAGTAAGATTCTGTGTCTGTTGCTTCTAAAACTAAACAATTTACCATGTGTGACACTGAGCCACAAAGGGTTAAGCCACTAGCAGGCTGCATGACCCAAGGCCAACCTTTAGAAACATATTAGAAGAAGATACAAATGGTAATTACTGCCATGCCTTGTAAATAGCTAACAAAGCCCTGTTATATAGACTAGAACTTTGAAGTTTAGCCTTGTATTGTTAGAAGACTGGAATCACTGTGTATGTCTGTATTCACCTTTAAATAGTAAGAAGTTAACAATGTAACCTGACAATTCAATTCTGTTACTATATTCTATAGATTCAGAGATAAAAAAGGGTATTGACACTCAGATGAAACTTGAATGTAGTAATATTGCTGTCTTTTATTTTTCTTTGTAGTAACGATCTGTGAATGGCTGGAGATAGACAATTACCTTATGCTAATCAGTGCAGCTAATTACCAGTGTGTGCATGTTATTCATGCTACTTCAAAGCCACAGGTAATTACTTATTATCCACTCAAGGAAATACATGCTGTCCAGAGACTTTCAATTATAGGCCAGAGGTCTATAAAAAGGACACTAAGGACCTGATTCTGTATTTTAGATCTCCTTAAGCTTTTGACAGGGGAAGCTGAAATCACAAGACTAAGGTCCCAGCTCTTGTCTGGATCATTCTGCTATTTCTCATGAAAGAAATTATACAGACTCTGCATATGGACTGCATATTTGATTATAATCTATGAACTGATCCTGAAAGAAGCGTTTGCTATTCAACATTTCTACTATGAAACTGATCTAAGGACTTTATTCTTATCTATATGAATAATGATTTTTAAACCAATACTCTCTCTTTTTTCAATAAATAATAGTTTAGTTAATAAGAACTGGCTGTAAGCATATATTTGCATAAGATCTGAAATATTCATTGACCTGATGGTAATGTGTCTGGTCATTTGGGATTGGTAAAACTTTTTTATATGATGAACAAGATTTTCAGCAATCCTCATCATATTTGACTTGGCTGTGTGAGTGAGAGCCCAAGACTGGCTTTAAGGGGACTGTATTTTTGTCTTCTGAGTAACCAGTAAGTTATTAAGAAGCTGTTTTGTTGCTGGATTGGTGAATCTGATTATTAGAAATAACCACTACTTATGGGGATTGCCTGTCCCATTCTTTGCAGTTTGCCCTAATTGAGCGATCTTAATGTAGCCCCTCTCCAGCGGCCAAGGTCACACCATACTATTCCAAAAATCAAAGATCACAGAATGTTTTCATTTTATGCAATGATTCTTTCTTGCTGAATTTAACAGGAGAGAAAGTCTTGTTATTTGATTCTTTACAGATATTCATCTATACTCAGAGTGTGACATCAAAAAAATGTACTGCCAGCTTACCTGTAATGTCTTTCCTGTGGTGGTAGTCCCCAGGCAATACTCAGTGAATGAACATTTCTGATTGGAACAACTGAATAGGAAGAAATGTATAA
This sequence comes from Mesoclemmys tuberculata, assembly GCA_007922155.1. Lineage (NCBI taxonomy): Eukaryota > Metazoa > Chordata > Testudines > Chelidae > Mesoclemmys > Mesoclemmys tuberculata. The sequence continues at coordinate 3,743,134 of ML675643.1, forward strand.
AGTGTAATGCAAATGCATGCTTATTCCTGTCTCCTTGCTCCTAAGAAACAGCAGTGGGCAAGAGATTTTACTTAATGTAAAAAGGGAGGGGAAAATAAACAAAATTATATACATTCAGAACACTTAACACAGAAAACACGTAGTTCACTCACCTCTGTAAAGCTTGTAAAATTCTGGTGTGTCAAAAGGCTGTGTCAGATGGCCAAAGTTTGGTTTGGGTAAACCACTTAAAAAACAAAACAGAATTATAGCATGATGTTTACTGTTCATAATACAGGGCCACAAAAGGGAGAGTATAAGCTGTTCTGTGCCCATATTTTAGACATGATGAAAACCTGAGCTTTTTAGGGAGCCAGAATGTTTCCTCCTTTGATGTGACACTGAACTAGGGCACATCACAAGATCCATCCCATCCTGATAAAAAGAAAACTTAACAACCACTATTTCCCTGATCACCTCCACAAACACACACACTAGTTATGTGCATATCACCTATTCCTCCAGTGCCCTCCACTTGTGACACTGAATCTCCTGAAAATGGCATGACACAGAAGTTTGGAACAAGTGTGGTTAGGGTCACTAAAAGATTCTTGCACTTTGCCTCTTGGAGAGGCCCCAATCAAATGCTTGCAGATTGGTTTGCACAGAAATGCATTAGCAGAACAAAATGCCTTGCTGATTTTTGCCTGTGAAGAGAACAAAATAGCGGTGCATCTGTAGCACATTAGCATGTCTCCTGCACCCCACCAATAAACTATAGAAGATAATAAAGTGTAATACTTTATAATAGGAGGAAAAGTAAGCCCAACGTGTTTATTTTTAAATAAAGAGAAGTGCAATTATGGACAATCTGATGACACTGTGCTGCCACAAGAAGACCCAGTACATGAGTGATGTATATAGTTTCTTAATACTCATGATGAAACAAACTAGAAGGGGAAGTATTTGGTCTGTACCACAATAAATACTCAGCCCTTTTATAGTTTGGCAAATCTAATACCCTGTACTATCAGCCAGCGTCAAGTATTACCCACATTCTGGGAACAAATAATAAATACAGATTCACTGACTTCCCTAGGAGAAAGTGGAACAGATGATAACATATAAGTGACTGCAAGACCAATCTATGGAGAAAGTGGAGTTTCAGAATTAAGTAGATAAGAATCACTAAAACACATACAGATCCCCCCATATATACACTGCTGAGAGTCTGATGGGCTATGAAAGCATCCTTGGGTTTTCCCCATCTTATGATTCCAATAGAAAAGCCAACATGGCACCCTTTTGTTTACTTATACTCTTTAAAAAAGCATGATCTTGTAAGCAGGGATGCACATATTCAGGAAGTGTTTGTTAATCGATTACTTGACTGTGATGTTACAATATAGCAAACTCACACTAAAATAGTAGCTATGAGATGAGGGAATAATGAGAGTAATTTCTGGTTACAAACTGGAAGATTTTGTTTAATGTATAATTGTATGTTGAATTAAGGGGACACATCTTAGAAGCCCAACAAGATAAGTTACGACAAAATTTGGGTTGAGCGCCCATCTTAGACAGCACACTTAAATAAGTAGTACTGCACTGAATTAGTTTAAAAACCCACATTTAAAATCTTTTGCAGCCATATAAAACACTACAAACCACTGAATTTTACTTTGTATTAATTATCTTTTAACATAAGTCATAAGATTTAGTGCAACACGCATTCAGAATATAATTCTCCACCCAGCAAAGGAGGTGTCAGCATAGATGTAGCAGACATCAATCAGATTCTAGCCTCAAGGCCAATATCACACAGCAGATTCTTTTTGTATCAGTAAAGTATCTTACTTATTGGGAATCTGTGAAAAGATTTCCATCACCCACTTCTCCAAAGTGTCCAGAGTTTCTAGTAAAGAAAGAAAAAAGAAAGCTATAAGTATAACTCACAGAAGGGCATAGAGCCAGGTTTCAGGAAAACAAAGGCAGGTTGAAAATCTTCCTTCATTAAGCCAAATTAGTTTGGGGACCCTGAATAAACAGACGCATTAGAGCCTGCAAGTCAGTATTCAGTAATGCTAGATGGCCCCAGAGGACAAAATTCCGGCCTGTTGGTCTGATTCCCCCAATTTTACCAAATCCCATAGATTAGATTATACTTTGATGATGGTCATATGTACCCATTACAGGTACAACTGAGAGATTAGGTTGCACTCATGGCTTTATGATTTGCTAAATCCTTAGAGTATAGTAGGTCTGTTCAACATTCCCAAGCACAGTATAAATAATGCAGATCTCTGAAGGGAACACAACTGATACAGTTGTGCACCTGATTAGCATATGGTGACCCTAGACACCCTTGTATTCACACCCTATTGCAACGATATTTGTACAAAATATGCCTTGTGAGGTATCATAACTAGCGTGTTACTAGCTTTATATGAATATCATTGTAAAATGTGTTGACCTTATATGTGAAGTTATTAACTCCCTCTTTATGAGAACCTGTTTAAGACAAGACAGTCTATCCTAGACAAAGGAATGTGGGTTTAGCTCAATTTATATATTAGCTGTAAACAAACTAAACCAGCCAGGATTATCCTGAACCTGAACTTGAGAGACAGAGAATTAACATGGCTCCTGCACCCCAAAGAGACCCAGGAGGCTGAATCCGCAGGAGGCCTGCCTGACTTGTAAGACAAAGACATTCCTTTGGGAATATAAGAAACAGAGAAAAACTCCATCTTTATCCTTCATCTTAAGGAGACAAAGAAACAAGCAATTTGGTCACTGTGATGAGTCCTGGACAAGATCAGATAATAAATAGCTGGAAAGGAGATAGGGTTGAGAGAAACCATCTTGAACAAAGACTGTATCTTGCTACATTAAGTTTTAGACTTCTAGATGCATAGTTTTTTGGTTCAATTTCCATTTCATTAAATAAATTTAATGCTTCCTTGTCCTCCAGAATTTTATGAAGCTCACATAGCTTTGAAAAAGTGGTAAAGTATTCTTCAACACAATCTGCTTTTTTGTATGCAGGTCACAGCTTGTCCCAGCTGGGTGTTCCATGGAGAGAGACAGTACCTGTGAGCTGTGCCCCATGCCCCTGCCTGTCCATTTTGCTCTGGGAATGCAGCCTTTTCTTCTCTTTCCTTGGGCTTCCTTCTCTTTCAGATCCATAATTTATTGGTGTGCAGCTGCTTCCTTCTCTGGCTACCTCTCAGTGTCCAGGGCCTGGCAATGTGCTTCTTCTTGCTGCTGCTTTTCTGCCCCCCTCTCCTTGGCTCTTACATCAACCTTCTATTTTTGGTGTTCACGCTCTTTGTCTTTCTGCTCACCTAACCAATTTTGATGTTCACACTCTCCTTTTATTCTGTCATTCTCCAGCCTAGCCAGCTCTAACTTTGTGGTTGCTTTGCTGATGGTCATGTTTATACTTTACTTTTGTTGTTTTCCCCTTCCCCCTCAAAAAACAACAGAAAACAAACCCATATCCTCTCTTCAACCTGTTCCCAACCATCTCACTTGTAAGTCACTTAAAACCAGACTGTCAGTGCTGGAAGCATAAACCTTAGTTAACCTACAAACTGTATAAATCTTGCCAGCTATACCACTGTAAATGGAGGTCACTTACTATGACTAGAGGTTCTTTGGGCAAAGGATGCTGGGTTATGCCATATCACCTGGGAAGGTTGGAGAAGCACTCTGTGGATGGGAAGTGTAATGTGTTAAGGTCCCGTTGGTTGGAGGATATCCAGGGTCCTTCACATCCTCAGCCAGAAGGTTGAGGGCTCCTGCCATGTGCCAGAGGAGATCTTGGTAGTGGCCATGATTGTCTTGGGTAACAGAGAAGATGGAACAAACGCCTCATCCGGGGACGAAGGGGCACCAAGCAGAATCAGTGGTTCTGGCAGTGACAGCAGGGCCGACAATGCAGAGGGCATGGCAGCGTCTTGGGATTCCTCACAGACGGGGGGCGGGGGGAAGTGGTGTATACTGGCAAGAGCCAGCAATGAGGATGCAGCAGTGCTCTGTGGCCCCAAAAGGCATCCCAAGATGTGCCAGTACATGTCCACATACAGATCCATGGGTGCTGGTGGCTCTTTGGGGGTATCTAAACCATGGTTCCGAGGGAGGACCATACACTGGCGCATAAGGTACGTGTCATGGCTTTGGGCTGTAGGAGTGTGCCAGCGAAAAAGTGGAGTCCAGTTCTAAGGACCGTTCAGAGTCAGAAGGATGGTTTGGAAAGAGTGGTGCCACTGGAGCAGGTGGAGCCGGCAGTGTCGAGTGGGTTTGTGATGAAGGCCCAGATAGTGGCACCAATAGCGCAAATGTGGGCAGAACAGGGTACTGGCAAAGGAGCAAGGGTTCATCTGCTGGTAACGGAGGCTGCACTATTCTGGGCGATCCATGATGCAGTGGGGAACCAGCATATGGAAGGAATAGCTCAACTGTGGATGTGAGGGGAGATAGTTATTCTGGCGTGTGTGGAACCGGTCACGAGAAGCCAGACAGTCCCAGCAGTGAACAGAGCTGGGGATGAGGGCAGTGGTTCAGTGACTGAAGCTGAAGACGATGCCGACTGGTCTTTGTGATGCATACCCTTGTACTTCATCTTAGACTTCTTGGAGTGCAGCTGCTGGATCAACATGCAATTTCTCACCTGACCTGGCACAGCTCGGGGAGGTAATGCTGTATTTTGAGGTGGTCCCTCTCAGGGAGCTGCCTTTTGCTCATGGTTGTGCTGCTTGTGAGCATGGTGGGGCATAGTCATTGCTGCCAGTGTCGCTGTGGTTAGAGAAGCTCTCACCAGTGGTGAGGCTGGGTGCTCTGGTGGATCCACCAGTGCCAAACTCAAGTGCACACACGGGCCCATTGCCTCCTCCAGAGGTGTTTAGTAAACCTAAGCTCTTGAGCCTCACAGGTCCAAAAGGAGCAGCAGACAGAGCAGCGGGTGACGATGTGGGTTTCCTTGAGGCAATAAAGACAGCATTGGTGCTCATCACCCACTGAGAAGGAGTACAGGCACAGTTTTTTAAACCAGCTTGCCAGGGCATAGGCCCCCACAATGGGTGGGACACCCCATACAGACTAAGGTAATGGAAAAATTAGCTAACTATGAACTACTAATTGCCAACTACATCAAGAACTATATACTCTAAGTTATAAGAACAGGTTTATTTGGACAAAAGATACAACTATGCAGTTCAAAGAATGAGAAGGAACAGGGTTCTGACTCTGGCCATGTGGTGGTAAGAGGGAACTGGAGGGACGTTGATCCACACAGCCTAGTAAGACCCCAGGCACACCGCATGGCTGATGCACATATGGGCTGATGGATACTACTTCAAACAGTTCTGACTCCAGCACATGGCACGCATATGCATCTATGTAGGGAATCCACATAGGGATCAGCACTCAAAGAAGAACATGCTGTTGGAGATACCCTGAGCTATGAACCACTGTATTACCTCTCTGCCTCAGCATGAGTGAGTTATGCCGGTGATTAGACTGCATCAGTTCCCTTCCACACTAGTCTGTCTTCCCCAACAGCAAACTCCTCAAGGCTCCCCCAGCCCAAACTTTGCCTAGAAAATAACAATGAGTGATCTCAAGACCCCAAGCTCCTCAGAAATGTTTCTCTATAACACACAGCTTCTACCACTGTGTATTCACAGAAGATTTTAAGTTTGCTTCTCTGTTAAAGAATCCATACATCACAGCTTAATCTAACTTGGTTAAATACTCCCTTCCCGTCAAACAAAGCACTGAATAGTCAAAATAAAACAAGTTAATAATAAAAGAGCATGGATTAACTGACACTAAGTAAAAGAGATAAAGGTAGAGATAGTTACAAGCAAATAAAAGTGAAAACATATCTAAAAGTCTAAAACTTAATCTAGCAAGATACAGTCTTTGTTCAAGATGTTTTCTCTCCCCAGTTTCCTTTCCAGCTTTTTATTGAATGAACTTTCCAAGACCCACCATAGAGATCAAGTCGCTTGGTTTCTCTGTCACCTTAAAATGAAGGATAAAGATGGAGTGTCTCTGTTCTTTATATTCCCAAAAGGGATGTGTCTGTCTTACAAGCCAGGAAAGCCTCTTGGTGATTCAGCCTGTTGTGTCCCTTTGGGGTGCAGGAGACATACTAATTCACTGTCTTAAATTCAGGCTCAAGATAACCCCAGTGGTTTGGCTTGACAGCTTTGTTTATGGTTAATAGGTAAATTGAGGCAAACCTACATTCCTTTGTTTAGAACAGAGGTTTTTTATCATCTTTGCTTAGGCTACTCTGTTTTATCTAAACATGTTCTAAATAACATCACACAGAGGGAATTCATAACTTCACATATAAGATTAACACATGCATTTTACAATGATATTGATAACTATCATGTTATTAGCTTTTATATGCTATCTCACAAGGCATACTTTGCACAAATATCATTGCAGTAGTGTGTTGGATGTGAATACAGTGGTGCCTAGGGTCACGCATATTATAGAGGGTCAACTAGGAAACATTTTTTCCTTCTAAAGGAAGGAATACAATATATAAAGTTAACTCACAAAAATTATGAGTTAGGGCAAGTGTCAGTAGCAAGAATTCTGCATCCTAGCTAGTACATTAGTGGTTCCTGTAGCATAGCTAAAGTGATTATGTAAATCAAAAAGAAAATATTTTCTTCAACAGATATGGGACGATGAAAATGAGCACTGTGGTTACTGAGTCCCATGCATTTCTTCCCAATGACTAGCCATAGTTGCAGAACTTCTGTGCGCACAGTCCCTGCTTCTTGCAAACATTACCCAAGGGCAATGCACTGAAACATAGTATTAATTATTATTATGGTAGGGTCAAGAGCCCCTAACCAAAACTGGGGTACCATTATCTAAGTACTGTACATACATACAGTACAAAAAAAGTCCATGCCCTGAAGAGCAAACAATGTAAATGGACAAAGAGCATTATCACCCCCATTTTACAGATAGGGAACTGAGAAATATAGAGAGTGAGCAACTTGCCCAAGGCTTCATAGCGAATCATGTTTATTGTGTCCGTCAGCCCAAAGCACAAATTCATTTCTCCACTGAAATGCAGCCACTTCTGCATAGCACACTCCAAAGCTGTATGCAGGGAAGAGTTTTGGGCATGGACAATCCTATTCTTCAATTTAAAAAAAAAGCCATTGGACGACTAATATCAACACAGAGAAGACAACTCCTCTGTATTAAGGTCTCACCCAAAGAGAAAAAAAATAGTAAACTCTTTGGAAATCAGTGAATGGACCACAAAAAGAGTTGAGACAGTCCTGCTGGGATTCAAACTTGTGGTTCCCAGGAGATCAGGTATTTCAGACTTGATGCTTAGATCTTAATCACCACTAATAGGGAATTTAAATAGAAAAAAAAAAGCTAAGCACTGGTATTTTCTACAGGTATATAAACGAATACAGTTGACTACAGAACAGTCATCATTACCTAATGAGCAGTGAGGTTTAAGTTCTGATCTGAAACTGAAACAGTTTGTATTTGTATTTAAGCAAGAAATGATGTTACCTTTAGACTGGATAACTAAGTTCATATAGTGAGCAGAGTAATAGTGTTGCCAAAAATCCCTCAATCTGGAGTAGGTATCAATATTATTCTTTTTAGGCTCATGCTTTAGTGTCTCTGCATTACCTGTAAATGTTAAAAAAGTAGCTATTTGGTTTCACATTACTAGTGCTTTTCTGATCACAAGATCTAATAATAGAATCGAATGTTCCTTTATGCACAAAAACTTCCCAATAAAGTTGGCAGGAGCTTTGGATGTGCAGGGAATGCAAGATGGAACACAAAATGTTCAGGCCATGAAAACATGAAAAAATACTGAGATAAAATACATACATATGAAGAAAAGTTTTAACTAATATTAATATCATAGTTAAACACAATGACTATCAGGAAATTCAGAGTTCAAGGGACAGCAATTTTTAAAATTACTTTTTGAAATTTTTTTACCTCCTATTATTACAAGTAACTCTTAAGAGTACTATAACAAAGACTAGAGAAAATATATTTTCTGTATTTTGCAGTTTGTTCATTTTGTGCACTGTGCAAACGTTTGTGTATAGCCATTTTTACTGCTTATCCTGTATGTATGAGTCTTTCATAATACAGCAGAGAAAAAACATGATTATAGGAAAATATTACTATGAATCACAAACAGTGTCAAGAGAGATTCAGAAGTAGGTGTAGCACCTAAAACTCAACTGTTTTAAAAAATGACTAGACAGCAAGTTGACAGGATATAAAGCTGATTCTACCTTGTAATTTATGAAAAACAGTGCACATGGGGTTTGGCTCTACAGGGACTGTATGGGGTGGAAGAAAGAAGGTGAATTCTCCCTTCACCCATCTCTACTCACAAGGCTGTACAATGGCAGTGAAGCTGTCACTCAGCTACTACTGCAGCTCTGAGGTTGCATCAACGGCTTTGAAAAATCTTCCTTGTGAACCCATAGGTACCTTTTCTTTTATATTCAAGATGCAAATAGTATTTTTCCAAGATTTATAAAGGAAAAGACAGGTTTTGTGAACCTCAGATGCCCTAGATAGTATTACCAGTACACAAACAATAAGTTACCATGAATGGGCATGAGACAAATAGCAAGGCTGGAGTTGAAAATATCTTGAACTCATGTAGAACTTTTTATCCTAAAGTGTTTTACTGTATTCAAAATGAAGAACTGTTTTCACACATTTCAGCTAGCACCAGTTTGGTGAAATATTAAAGAATCTCATATTATTAAGACATCACCTTATTGCATATAGACATATGCATATTTATTAGTCTTAGAATATTATGGCAAGACTCACCCCAGAAAAACTTCTTCATTGGATGTCCAGGTCTGGCAAGACTCCCAAGTAACAGTTCTCTCCTGTTTGCATCAGAGGGCCTTGCTATCTGATACTCTGTTCATTTTAAAGAAATAGCACTGTATTAAACATCAGACAATGTTCCAATGTAACTAACATCAATTTTCAGAGGGACCATACATAATACATGGAACAGCACTGGAAGTGCTTCTTTTCAGGTATACAAAGTAGTAGCGAATTAGTTAAATTACATCACTTGTCACCAATGCTCACAAAGGGAAGACAAGAGTAGAGGGGAAAGAAAAAAAGACCACTCAAGCCCATTGCTGAGAAACAGAATATGGAGAGGAAAGAAAAAGGGTAATAACTTATCTGTACTGTAACTGTTGTTCTTCGAGAGTTGAGTGCAAACATGTATTCCACTCAGGTGTGTGCATGCCCATTGTATTGAAGCCAGAGAATTTTGTCTCAGAGCACTCATAGGGGCTATATGCCTGCCTTGTGGCTCCCCTAGCTATTCTCCCTGGCTATTTAAGAGCAGCACTACCCCAACTGCATCTGTTTCTTCACACCGAACGTCAAGAATAAAGACTCTGATGCAGAGATGACAAAGGATGGGTCATGGAAAACATGCATGCACCCACATCTCAAAGAACAACAGTTACAAGAAGGGCAAGTAACTGTCTTCTCTTCTTTAAATGGCTGCAGGCATGTATTCCATTCAGGTGACTCACAAGCAGATCTTGTAGGAGCAGGGACTCAGAGTGTACTAAAAGAATAACTGCAGGACAGCCTTCCCAAAGTTTGCATCTGACTTAGACACCATGGTAATCACATAGTGCCTGGAAAACATAAGTGGAGTTTGACCGCTTAATCTGGGGGGGCAGCCACCATGGGAGACTCATGAACCACCTCAGCCTGTTCAGGGAGACTAGTCCCTGGTCCTGCCCCTTCCGCCCCCTCTCCCATCACAGCCCCAGGCCCGACCTGAATGGCCCAAGCACCAGGCACCAGCCAGACCAGCTGTAGCTGCGGTGCTGGAGCGCTCCAGCATCAGTTGCAGGCAGCCTGTGCACCCCCAGAGCCCACGCCCCAGCGCTGCGCTGTAACACCCCATCCACCCCAGCCTCAGGCTGGCTGGTCTGCCCCAGCCCCTGAGAGCCGCCAGTCCAAGCGCTCCCGGGTGCCAGAGCACCACCAGCCCGCATCGCGCTGGTGTCCCTGCCCCAAGTTGTCCTGTAGCCGGATGGCCCATCAACCCACCTTAGCCCCGGGCTGACCAGTCCACTCCAGGTAGCCACCCACCTCCTGGCTGGTCCCCGCTTTCAGCAGGGAGGCAGGCTGCAGCTACTCACCTCCTGCCCAGTCCCTGCTCCCAGGCAGGAGGTGAGCAGGCGGGCTGCAGCCGTCTGCCTCCTGGCCGGTCCCAACACAAAGCTGAGACCCTGGTGGCCTCAGCCTCCTCCTGCATGGTCCTGATGCGCAGCCGGGAGGCAGGCTGCAGTCTCCCGGCTGGTCCCCACTCCAAGCCTTCATAAATTTGGGGGGGTATTGCCCCCCATGCCCTCCAAACTCCACCTATGCTGGTAAAAGAACATACAGAAGACCAGACAACAGCTCTTCAAATGTTCATTACTGACATATGACTAAGGAATGCTATCGACATCGCTTAGGCTCTCGTCAAATGAGTTTGCAACCTCTGTGAAGGCCTGGTCTGAGCTACTGCATATGCTGATGTAATGTAAGAAGTTATCCACCTGGAAACCATTTCCACAGAGCCTGTCTGTCACCTCATCCAATCCACACAGAAGACAAACAGAAGAAGTGATGACTGAAAAGTCTTAAGTCTCTCCAGGTAGAATGCCACGCATTGTCTCACATTCCATGTGTGAAATTGCTGTTCATTCACATTCGAATGCAGTAAAGGAAAGAACATCAAAAAACAAATCATTTGGTTAAGGTGAAACTGCAAAACCACTTTTGACAAAAATTTTGCATGTGGTCATAGGGTCACTTTATCCTTGAAAAACTGCATGTACAGGGGCTCTGCAATTAAGGCCTGCAACTTGCATAATCTCCTTGCAGGTGTTATAGCTACAAGAAAGGCTGTCTTCTGGCATAGGAGGGACAGAGGACAGGTTGCCAGTGGCTCAAATGGAGGATCAATAAGGACACAACTGTATGAAGCATCCATAAGGCTTTCACAGGCAGATGGAGACGAATGTTTCCCCTTAAAAACCTCATCACCATGAGTTTGTGAAAATGGACGTCCCTTGAGTGTGCAGATGAAATGCTAAGACTGCTGCCAAGTGAACCTTCAATGAGCTGGCCAAGACACCAGAAGACTGAAGGTGTAATATGTATTCCAAATAAACCTGAATACAGGCCAACATTATCTGAATTTCCTGAGCAAGCAACCAAACTGAAAAATGTTTGCACTTGGCCAAATAAGTCACCCTAGCAGAGGATTTGCAGCTGTTAGGGAATGCTTGTTAAACAGATTCCACACATTGTTCTTCCTCCTCATCTAGTTATGTAGCATCCATGCCCTGAGATGGACAGTGATGAGTGTTGGATGCAAAACTCGACTGTGGTGCTGAGCCAGTAAGGTTGGGATGAAGAGAAAAATACGAGAGACTGAACTGATACACTGAGAAGGCTAGAAGCCAAGTTCGAGCAATAAGAATCAGTTTGGCATGATCCAACTTCAGCTTGAGAATGACCTGTGGGATGATTGGGATTGGAGGGAATGTGTATATCAGAGTCAATCCCCAACTGATATGAAAGGCATCAGTTATGGAGCCTGGACTGAGACCCTCCTAAGTGCAAAAGAGAGGAATACTCACCTTGTGCAGTAACTGAGGTTCTTCGAGATGTATATCCCTATGAGTGCTCCACTTTAGGTGTTATCTTGTCCTGCATCCTTGATCGGAGATCTTTACAGGAGTACTCGTCTGGGTTGCACGAGTGCGGCTCTCATCTCACAGTACCACTGCCACCTGTTTTGGTGTGCGCGACCCAACCCCCTCAGTTCCTTCTCTACTGTAGAGTTTCATGCTAGAACTCTGAAGTAGAAGGGAGGAGAGAGGGAAGTGGAACACCCACAGGGGCACAAATGTCAAAGAACCTCATTTACTGCACAAACGTGAATAATCCTCTCTTCTACCTCAAGAGATGTTTCCCTGTGGGTGCTCCACTTGAGATGACTATAGAGCAGTGTCCTTCCTTTGGTACAGGGACTTTGGTATCACTTGTTTGTACAGATGAAAGAACTGTTAGTCCTAGTATAGCATTCCTACTAGATGCATGATCAATTGCAAAATGCCTTGTGAAAGTGTGTGCAGAGGCCCATCTAGCTAGCTGCCTTGCATATTTCTTTGGTGGGAATGTTGTTAAGGAATGCTATAGAAGTAGACATTGCTTTGGTTGAGTACGTTCTGGTTCCTGCAGGAGCTTGCAAGTTCTTTTGTTTATAGCATAGCTGGATACATTCTGTTATCTATTTGGATAGCCTTTGACTAGATGTAGCCTGTCCTTTTGTGCGTTCCGCGACTGATACAAAGAGCTTATCTGATTTTCTAAATGTTTTTGTTCTCTGTAGGTAAAAGGCTAGCACTCATCTGACATCAAGTGTGTGGAGTGCTGCTTTCTGTGCATTATTATGAGGTTTTGGATAAAGTGTATAGGTTGGTTAATGTGGAAGTCTAACACTCTTTTATTAAAACTTTGGGTGAGGCCTAAAAGTGATCTTGTGAAAATTCATGCAGGGTGGGTGGGCCATGAGTGCGTTAATCTTCCTTACGAGTCTGGCTGATTTGATGGCTACTAAAAATGACACTTTCAGAGACATGTGGAAAAGTGAACATGTTGCTAGGGGTTTGAATGGTGTCTTAGTAATGGCCTTTAATATCAGATTTAGGTTCCATGGTGTAGTAGGGGTACATATGACTGTGAATAACCTTTGTAGCCCTTCCAAAAAATGCTTTACCATCAGGTGAGTGAATACCATTGTGTGATTGATCTTGTCATAGAAGACAGTAATTGCTGGTAGATGGACCTTTATGGAGTTAATTGATGGGCCTGGGATGAGTAGGAATCATTACAGAAGCTCCTTGCTCCAGGTGAAGAGAAATGAATCAACCATTGAGCTTGGGCAGTCTTGCCCTTGAGCAGAAATTATGGCATTTGCAATTTTGTTTTGTGGCAAAAAGATCAAAAGTTGGAAACCCCACTGATGAAAGATGTTTTTCAGGACTTCACTGTTCAGTTCCCACTAATGAGTCTGGCTAAGGTTATCTTTGGGGATTTTTTTTGGGGGGGGATGTTGGGAAGGGGAAAAGGAAGGTAGGTAAGATCAAAAACTGACTAAACTAAGGTAATTATGACTAAACTATTCTCTAATTATGTTCTTAGTAGGATGAGTGAAATCCATACCTGCTGCGTTTGCTCCATCTCGGACCATGGATGATTGAGAAGAAACTGAGGGGATTGAGTCACATGTGCACCAGAACAGGCGCCAACAGTGCCACAAGACAAGAGCTGCACACACGCCACCCGGACGAGTACTGCTGTAAAGATCCCCAATCAAGGACGCAGGACACACAGACACCTAAAGTGGAGCACCAACAGGGACATCACTCAAAGAAGAATGATGGGACTTCCTCTTGTCCTTCACTGCAAAGATAGTTTGAATGCCCCTTTCTGCAAAGATGGACCTCAACATGGACTTCAGAGACCAGTCATGATCCTTGGAGAAATTCCTGCTGAGGTGATTTGCCAAGTGATTCTGGACCACAGGTAAAGTGAGCAGTTGTGGAGATGATGCTTTCCCTGATGTGGAACTGACACAACTTTATTGCCTTCTGACACAACTGTGTGGAGCAAGCTTCTTGTTGCTTGTTCATATAATACACTGCTGTGGTATTTTTTGTGATCCCAAAGGGCTAGGCAGGCATTGTAAATGGCCCTGAGCTCCAGGACACTGATATGAAGGGAAACTTCCTGTTTCATGTACAAGCATTAAATTTTCAACACCCCTAGATGCACTCCCCAGCCTATTGAAGAGGCATCAGTCGCTATACTCCTGGTCAGTAGGGAAAATACAAAGGAACACCCTGGCATATGCTGCTCTGAATTGTTCCCCATTAAAAGGATCTCTGGAAGCACCATGACAAGCCTGTCCAACAAAATGATAACTGTGGAAATAGGCCAACTTCAACCATGCTTGAAGAGGGCCAAGGCATAGCACTGCATGCGAACAATAAAAATGCATGTAGCCATATGGCCTAGTATCATTCACCATACACAGACTATAGTAGCAGGTTGAAATAGTAATGACAGACACAGGTGCTGAATTGTTTGAAATCATTCATTCAGCAGAAATGCTCTTGTTCTCACAGAATCTAATAGGGCCTGTGACAAGACCATCTGCTCCTCCTTTTGGACTACAACAAACAGTCTGGACACTTCCAAGTTTGTAAGCACCATTGTGTTATTTATTAGATCCCCTCCACCAGTTCATCAGAACAGCTTTGTAAAGGAACATACAAGTGGGCATAGACTTACCTCTTAGCCCGCTCTTTGGGGATGGAGAGGGAAAGATCTCCTCATTATGAGATCCTGTATCCACTGGTCCCTGCAAGCCTCCTCCCCTTACACTTCCTTCTTCTCCTTTTAGTGTTACCAGCTGATGGGTTGATTGTTCTCATTAGCTTATCAGCCTTCTGCCCGATTAAGCGATAGAGCACCTAGATCCCAATTAAGTCCACTCCAAGAGGAAATAGCTAGTGCCTTAGTGAACAGAGTGCTCGGTCAGCTCTAGACTCCTGCTACTGTATCACAAGGCCCCAAAGAACTTGATATTTTGAGCTGGTGCTAATGTTGACTTTTCTCTGTTCATGGGAGTGGACTTATTCTTTGAATTTGCCTCTCACTAACCAATTGTCCATGAATACCTCTTTTTTTCTGAGATAAGCTGAAACTACAGCCATGCATTTTGTAAAATTATGAGATTTTGAAAACAGACTAAAGGGAAGCAAAGTGAACTGATAACATTGACCCACCATGATAAATCTCAGGAACCTCCTGTCATTTGAATTCCTTAAAAGAACAGAATGTTTTGTTGGTCTTTTCTGAAAACAAAAAGCGACTGCCAAAAAATAAGTCCTCTTTGTTCTGCTGAACATCAAAATTCTACAACAAGGCCCTCCTCATGGTCACAGCAGATGCCATAATTCTCGGCAAAGTGTCTGCCACATTCAGAACCATCAGCAACAAAGTTTTAGCCACCAATGGGCCCTCTAAAATCAAATCTTTAAACTCCTTCCTGGAGACCTCTGGTAACTTCTCTGTGAATCTTGACATAGCGTTCTAATTAATGAAGTCATATTTAGATAATAGTGCCTGCTGATTTGCAATGTACATCTGCAATGATGATGTAGTACAAATTTTCCTCCCCATCAAGTCCAGTCTTTGGATTCTGTCTTTAGGGGTGGACTTGCATCTCCTGTCATGATCTGCCATTTGCTGCTGTCACAACAAAAGTTAGAAGCTGGATGGGAGTAAAAACACTTGAAGCCCAGCATAGGGACATAATATCACGTTTCAAAATGCTTAGTTGTAGGTTGTGATGAAACTGGGATATTCCAAAGGCACTTGGCAGGCTCCAGAAGCACTTCATTTACTGGAAGAGCCACTCTCCCTGTAGCTGAGGATTGGAAGATATCCAGCAACTTACGTGTGTTCTCCTGTATGAACTTGGCCTGGATCCCCAAGAAGAAAGCCATACCCTGAGAAGATCCTGGTTTGACTTAAAGTCCGCAGACATTGATGAGGAAGAGTCTGGTATTGAAGAGTCATCCAGAAGGAAGAAGAAGAAAGGTGAAGGGCCAATGGAGACTGCTGTGGGTGAAAAGTTCCTGCAGGAAAGGGTCAATCTGGACCAGCTCAGGAAGAATGACTCCAAACTGCACCTGTAATAGATGTGGCCTCAGGAATAGAAACAGATCTTGCCCTGGGACTGCACCGAAGAGTGGGATCTCCTACATGGAGGCACAACCCAAGAATTCCAAGAACACTGGGAACAGGGGCAAGGCACTGGTGGCCTGTAGATAACTAAGGCAGTGATATCTATCCCTGCTGTGGGAACAATGCTGATCCCAGTATCGATGGTGATACAAGGATCAGGAGTGGTGCTTCGAAGGCAAGGTGGAAGAGGAAGAAATCCCCAAACCGGATCTCGAGGAGATGAGGAAGACACCAAGTGGGAATGGAGTAGCCACCCCCCCAGAAGCAAACAAACAGTCAGTCTCATCCGGAACCCAATACAAAGGAAGCTCTGGTGCTGAGTAGTCTATATCATCAATTCCGGAAGAGGCATCATCCTTGTAATTGGCACAAAGCAAAAGACAGTGCTGAGACTGAGACCAGTGCCAAACCTGCTGTAGGGGTCTATAGTAAGGACATCATCTATGCCAAAGACAGTGTCCGTGCCAAGAACCATTCAGTACTGCAAAGGACGTTGGTTGCGACTCTGCAGTGTAAGCCCCAGACAGTGCAGAATGCAGTGCTGACAAGTGAGACAGCTCTGTGACTTCAGCAGACAGTACGAACAGTGGCCCTACAGAAGATGACAACGTAGAAGCCCCTAAAATACAGGGGAATCAGGAAGGTAAAGACAAAGCAGCTCTGACACTCCCCAATATGCCAGTAGTGTGGAGACAGTTGGTGCCAATGCTCCCATCATAGGCACTGGGCTCAACAAATGCCCCATGGCCAGTACTGGAGTCAATGGTATAGAGAGGTTAGACGGGCCAGCTCCTTTATGTTTTCTAGAGGACAGACAGGATGAAAAGGAGTTCCCCAAGTCCTGGAACAGTCCCAATTGGTCTTATGGGACCTCTTCCTCAGAGGACCTGAGGAAGGAGAATGATCTCTCTTCCTAGAGGGGAAGCACTGGTCTAACTAGGAGCCACATCTCATATCATCTCCAAGGAGAATGGGTCAGATGATCAGAAGATATTCCTAGTGCTAAAGTAGGCTTCACAGCCTGCTCTAAAAGGTGCTGTTTCAAACACAAGTCTCTGACCACCTGCATCCTCTTCTTAAACGACTTGCATATACAACACATTTCCTAAATGCGCTCCTCTCCCAGCCACAAAAAACACTATATATGGGGGGTCACTATTGAGGACTCTACACAACAAACAATGCTGAAACCTCGGTGAGGACCCAGGGCAACTATCTATCCTAACTACTATAACTACATCTAAGGGCACTGCTGAGCTACACTAACAATGAGCTACATACAATAAATTCCCAGAGAAATTGAGAAAAACAGTGTGAGGTAGATCACAGAATGCTCCAACTCTAGCTGCAGGCAGTGAAAAGGAACTGAGGGATCAGGGCAGGACCACCCTTAAGTAGGAAAGGGGCTAGAGCCACAGGGTGCAAGCACCACCCCTTCAGGTACTTGTAGGCAAAATTCTCCAGCTTAGGTGTGCTAGGCATGCACACACCTTAGTGGAATACATGTCTGCAACCACTCGAAGAAGAACAAAGACATTTAGGTATCTGATCCTGCAGTTTTTGAGGGACTTTAACCCCAATGATTTGAACGGAAATAGAGGACCCTCAACACTTTGCAGAAAACACTCAGCACCTTACACAATCAAGGCCTTAAAAGCAAATACAACAGAACAGCATAAATACACCTAATTCTTTGCATTTTATATAAGATGTTTATGTCTTATCTATTCTGGAAATCTAGAGGGATTATGACCTCAAAAGGAATGAATGAATGTTAAACAGTTGACAACAGAAGTGTTTCTTAGGTCTGGTTATAACCGAAGTTGCACTTTGTCAACAGTGGTATACCATGGATCTCCAATGCCCAGGGACCAAGCCTACATTTGCACACCCCCCCCGCCTCACTCACCCCTCTCAGCAGAACAGGAGGGGTCCCGGTGCTGCCTCCCAGCTGCCCCGGGGAGGGGGGAGTCTCTACCTGCATGGGGGGGGAGTGCAAATGCAGGGTTGGCTCTGCCTCTGCCCCCCCTTGCACTTACCTGCCACACAGCACCCACCTCTCTCACTCCAGCCCCGCAGCCCAGTGCCAGCTCAGACTGGGCAGCCTCACCCCCTAGCCGGGGGAGGGGGATCCAAGCCAATCCTTCATGATGCATAGGGGGAGACTCTGAGAGGCACCCCTCAGAGTCTCCTGCAGCCCCCGCCCATCGCGAAGGACCAACCTGGCACCCCCCACACTTACCCACCACTCCAGCCCGGCAGCCCAGTGCCAGTTTAGATGGGGCAGCCTCACCCCCCGCCAGCCTGGGGGGAGGCGTGCCAGGCCAGCCCTTTACAATGCACAGGGCCTCCTGCTCACCATGAAAGGCTGGTCTGGTGCACCCCTGCCAACTGGCACCCGGGGGCCTGGTCTCCTCCCCCCGCTCAACACACCACTGCTTTTCAACTAAAGGTGTGATGTTGTAGTGATTTAGTTAAATTAGTGCAACTTTGTGTGTGGACACTCTTACATAAATTTAAATCTGGTTTACATCAGTTTAGCATGCCCCTGTAAAATAATAGGAATATATAACAAAATGTCCACACACAAAGTTGCATCAATTTAACTAAATCAGTGTAACAGCACCCCTTCAGTTACACAGGTGCAACCTCAGTGTGTCAATAAGCCCTTGTACTGTTAAAAACTGTTATTTAGTTTTGCTAACAATTATTTAACTCAGCTCCCTTAGCTTTTCTGAGGTCTTTATGACTCTCCTACCCAACCCTTCAACTAAGGGCAGAGAAAGCTCACAATGCACATCTGAGGTGTTTAACTCATCCTCCAACCAAACCAGGGAAGACCAGACATGACATTCTTCATATACCTAACTTTAACTTAAAATATAAGCAGGAAAACAATTGTTTTTTAAAATCTTCTCTTAAAATCTATATTTTTAACCCTTCTTTACTTACCAGGAAGCATCAAAAAAGGCTCCAACCCATTTTTGCCCCTTTGCAGATCACCATTAACCTAGTTCTATTTTATTCTTTGCATCAGTTTTTTTCTTGTGCCAGTAGATTGGTGAAATTTCTCAGGTGCTTTTTTGATCAGAGGAAATTTCTCCTCATTTTCAGACTGCTTCTTACTCTAATTATTCTCCCACAAAATACACTATTTTCAGAAGACTAGTCTCCATATCAGTGTTAATACTGTTTGCTCTGCATTGAGGGGTAAACACAACATAATTTGACTTGCACTCACATAAATGTATATATTTCATTAAGCTCAAAGAACTAATAAAGTCTCATTGACATAATTTTCAGACCCTAGTTAAATTTTACTTTTGAACTGAAGTTGAATAAAGGACATATTCAATATTATGCATCAGACTTCACAGCACTGAATACCAGAGAATCTTGTCAATGACTTCAGTACAGTCATACACTGAAGCTCAAAAAAAAAAGACTTTCATGACAAAAATATTATTCTTACCACTATCTACAGCCTCAATTTCACGATCAATAGCATCCCTGATCATTAGTGGGTGAATGAAGAACTGTGCCCACCTAAACAAAGAGAAAAACAGCAAGTCTTTTCTGTTGTCTGCTTGTAGTACAGAAAGATTGTTTTTTTAAACTAAAAACTGCTTTTGTAACAAACAACAATATTCACTCTTTTTAAGGTTTTGCAGGATTTGCAGTAACTCAGAAATAATTATACAATTCTGGACTTTTTTGCCACTAGTTCCTAAAGCTGCAGAATTAAAATGAATAAACCCAATTATTTAATATTCTCAGAAAGACAAAAGGCAAGGACCCTGCTCTTTAGAATAACAGTGACTGGTTACAGCCCACGAAAGCTTATGCCTGCAAAAATTAAATTTGTTAGTCTTTAAAGTGCTACAGGACTCTCGTTGTGTTTTTTTAGTGACTGGTAGAACATGGTACCAAAGGATGCAAGATCATCTGCCTTCAGTACATAAGAATTGTCATACCAGATCTGACCACCACTGGTCACTGGCCACTGGCCAAACAGTGGTGCCTGTCTCAAACAGTGGCCAATACCAGATGATTTAGAGAAAGATGGAAAAAAATTTCAATAATAAACAATTAATGAACAACCTGCCCACTGGGGAAGTTTCTTCCTAACCTCTAGCGGTTAATGGTTGACTTGTTCCTTAAAGAATAAGGGATTACATCTATTACAATGTATTTTATATATTTACATAGATAACATTATTCACAATTAATTTTTCTCCTCACACATAGGTTATGGATGATGGATAGGCAGAATAGTGGCATGTATGGAACATTGGTGCACTAGTGAGGATTCTATGTGGGGGTGGAAGTTTGAAAGGTGAGAGTAGAGAGGGTGGTGGTTAAATTTTGGATATACCTACATGGTTGCCAGGGAACCTTGCCAGGATACCTTGGGATTGCCAGGGAATCTCAGATCGTCTCACAGTGGTCCCTTCTGGCCTTGGAATTTTGGAAAATCCTACTAAGTTCTTTGCCTCAACAGTACCTTCTGACAGAGTTCCAAAGGTCGATTACGTATGGTATAAAAAAAAATTTCTTCATCAATCTTAAATTTGTTGCCTTTCAATTTAATTAACTGCACACATGTTCTTGTATGAATAATGATAAATAGTGTGCCCATTTACCTCCCACATACCATTCATTATTTTATAGAATTAGTGTCATCTCAGCTTTGAAAAAGCTAGGACTAGTTCAGAGGAGAGTCTCTACTCATATTGAAGTGTTGCTATATCTCTAAATATTTTTGCTACCCTTTGGGAACCTTTAAAATAGCCAAAACTAGTCTGATTCCCACCTTTAGAAGGCTGAATTCTGCCCTCATATGTTTTACACGTGGCTATTATAGAAGCAGCACTCCCATTGTGTACACATTCTAGGGCAGATTATAGGTCAATCACCATATAAACGGTTTTGATAAAAATGCCTATTTGCATTGCAACCTACTTTCTGCCCAAGTAGTTTTGTCAGTATCAAAAATATTTAACTTACCCTTCCATCAAAGTGTGTTTAATTTCCCTATGGAAGAAGTGGAGCTTTATTGTCTTGACATAGCCTATGACATGGCGTGAGTTAATTAATGATCCTTCCTGGCACTGAACATATATTTTATTGAATAAAGCTGTGGATCATTTTATTGCACTTTTTTGGTGGTATACTGCCATATAAGAATCAATACTTTTTTAAAACAGAGACTGTTATTAAAAAATTAAACAGCCTAAAGGGCCACATATTTAAGATAAACCGGCTAATAAAAGATTCTTCTTTCAGTAGCTGGATGAATGGAATGAACTAGCAATTGCAACAGTAGGAGAATTTATGATAGTCCTAAAATATAACCAAGAAGTAATCTGGCATACATACATATTGAAGTCTGTCCTATTTTCTTAGCAGGTACATAAATCACACCACTCCTAAGAGAATATACACTACAAGGGTACTGCTGCTCCCTTAAAAGACAGTAAGAGATTTAAGGGAAAGTCAGTTTCCTTTCATCTATAATGTTCTCCATTGCACTAAGGAGACTTATGGAAGTTCAGCAACTGCAGGCTCTCTTCAATCAAGACAAGGCAGTACAAAGTTATATATGCAGTTTCTTCAGACAGTCAAACATTATGTTAATCTATTTGCTTTATTTGGTGTGATCAAGGTTACCTATCAAGTGCTTCTTTGAAGTATTTCTGCTGGATATCAAAATGGAAAACTGTCCGTTCACAGTCAGTTGAAGCATTGTCATTGCCCCCATGTTTCTTCAGGAATGCATCAAACCCATTCTCATCTGGATACTTCAGACTGCCCATAAATACCACTGAAATAAAATCCATCAACATTAAGGAGATGTTATAGACATGATTGCAGAAAGGCCTACATATAGCTATGATTTTCCACTTGTGGGCATTTACACTTGTACATTACTATGTGATTTGATAGTATTTTATGTCCATGCACAGGTGTAAATGACCACACAAGATGTAAGACAGTGGGAAATCTGGCTTGTGGCAATTGACCAGCCAAAATGCAAGTTATTGAATGGAATCATTCCAGAATATGGAAAACATTTGGTTTCAAGTATGATTTTAAGTTATATCTTAAAACTGATCACATCAACCTCAATTTAATACTCAATAGGTCAACACAGAAAAACAGACATATAAGCACTCAAATGTCTCTAACTCACTATGCTTAAAGTTGAAGGAAATGGTAGGAAACAAGCAATTACTACTTTAGTCCATTTAATGGAAACAAATGATTCATCTAGAGTGCACTGTCGGAGGGGGAATTATCTCCAAGGCTAGCAGTACCACCTAATGGTGATATTCCAGACTACATTGCCCAGTGGTGAGAGTCAGTGGCTGCCTTGCCCAAAAGCTTGAGTCTGTAATATTGTTACCCAGCAGCGAGAGCCAGTGGCTGCCATACCTAGTGGCTAGAGTCTGTGACCACCTGGCCTAGCAGCTACAGTCAGTGGAAATATCACTTAATAGCAAGAGTCTGTGCCTGTCTTGCTTAGTGGCTAACTCCAGTGGCAGTGTCGCCCAATGGTGAGAGTCAGTGGCTGGGGGTAGGGGAATCTAGGCCCATCCTGCTCCACCAGGTGCCAACCCAGGGTCCTTCAAAACAACAGTCTAGATATGTAGTCTACGGACAGGCACTCTGTGCCCTGGATCACTTCCCATCCCTGCTTCTGTTCCTCCATCTGCATCACAGGTCTGCCGTAGGGTCCCCTTGGTGTCTCCGGAGCATAAGGTCACTCTCCAGAGCATCTTCCCGTATCAGCAGAGTGATGCATCATCCTCAGCCCCCGCAATTGAAAGGCCTTTGGTGGCTTGACTATGAAGCCTGGTCCCAACCACTTAAAGCCTTTTAATGCAGTTTCTCTGCAGGCAGATGCAGCATCCAACTGGTCTCCTGCTTGGTCCACCTAGATTGAGCTCAGCTGCTCCCTTTTATATTCTCCCTCCACTGGGAGCATGCCCAGTAGAAGCAGCAGGATGTGGCTTCCTGTGTCCATAGCAACTGCTTAACCCTCAGCTCACCAGTATGGAATTTGTACACTCCATCATATGCACATACAGTCAATAGTTGTTTAATAAGAGAGAACATGTGCTTCTTTCCAGAAGTGCAGAAAATCAGTTTCTGTGCCAATTACATTAAACCATATCCATGGTGATAAGTCTGTTTCAGGCCCTCCAGCAACTCTTCAGCATTATTCTGCTACCATCAGTTGCATGGCTGGCTGACTTAAAAAGGAAGCCTGATAACCTAAGCTTCACAAATTACACCTGGAAGATGGGTTTCTCTGTATTTACATTAAATTATTAAATATAGGATATTTTGCACTGAGCATTAAAAAATTGACCTGAAGCCTCCTTGCCAATTTATGTAAAACATACATACTATGTTGTCTGTTAAGACTCTCGGGATCAACAGGAGGAAATGAGTGGAGGCATTCCTGAATGCCCTGATTTTGAGGAAGTTGATGTGGAGGGACACCTCTGTGGATGACCATTTGCCTTGTGTAGTATGGTCATTCAGATGCACACCCTATGAGGGATGCTTTGGTGGTGAGAAGTAATTCTGGGGGAGTTTGCAAAAAGGGGATCCCCTTGCAAATGGTTCCTTGGTTTCTCCACCAGTTCAGGGAGTTTTTTTTACCATTGTAAGCATTGACACAGATTTGTCTAGTCGGTCTCTGTTTAGTGTGTAGATCGAGCAAAACCATATCTGGAGTATCGCATGTGAAACCTGGCATGAGGTATCACCTCTGTGCCTGCCGGCATATGCCCCAGGAATTGGAGGCAGTGTCTGGCTGATATTTGGGGGTTGTTTTGTACTGTCTCTATGAGCAAGACCACGGAGATGAACCTGTGCTGAGGCAGGAACACTTTGGCTTATAACAAGTCAAAGTCGGTCCCTATGAACTCCAGGCACTGTAAAGGGGTGAAGGGTGATTTCTGGACTTTGATACGCAAACCCATTTCCAAGTCTACTGCAGTATTAATAACCCAGAAGGTCTCATTGAAAAGAGGAGACAATCATCCAGATGGGGTAGATCAAGATCCCCTGGGAGCACAGGTGACTGGTCACTACCAAGAGAACCTTGGAGAATATTCTCAGAGCTAATGATAGCCCAATGTAGCTCTGTACAGTTAGTGGTCTTGTCCTAAGATAAATCTGAGGAACCCATCTGTGGGATGGTAAAATTGAAATAGGGAAATAGGGGTCCTGAAGGTCAAGGGCCGAAAACCAGTCTCCCTGTTCCAATGCTGGAATAATCGTTGCTAAAGTAAGCATTTTGATTTTTTGAGCTTTGACTAAATCGAGTGCTCTGAGGTCGAGTATGGGTCTCCAACCTCCCTTCTTCTTGGGTATTAGGAAATAGCAAGAGTAAAAACCTTTGCCTCGTAGATGTTCAGGTACTGGTTCTAAGGCTCCTAACCATGATCTATTTCTTGTTGTAGTAAACTCTCGTGAGAAGAGTACCGAAAGAGGGACAGGAAAGGGTGTTGTGGGGGGGAAAGGCAGGTGAAGTGGATGGAGTACCCAGTGCAAATTATTTCCAAAAACCTTTGGTCCGATGTTATATGTTTCCAGGTGCTGTGGAACGTGGTAAGGCAGTAGCCAAACAGGTAGGAAAGATTGACCAGCTGCAGAGATTGAGGAGTGTGGGGTGTCAACACCTCAACCAACAAATCAAAATTAATGTGTTGAGGTGGATGGTTGCAACATGGAAGGTTGTGGGGCCTCATGGTTTCTCTGAGGTTCGTAGAAGTGTTAAGTTGGGTATTGGGAGGTACAAGATTTATGTTGGGGCTGTGGACTAAATTTTCTCTTTTGTCCAGGCACATAGATCCCTAATGAGCTGATAGTGGTCATGGAATCTTTAAGAGTATGGAGGGATGCATCAGTCTTTTCAGCAAACAACTTGGTGCCTTCAAAGGGAAGGTCTTCAATAGTCATCTGCACCTCTTCAGGGAAGCCAGAAAGGTGAAACCACAATGCACATCGCATAACCACTGCCATGGAGATGGACTGGGCCACTGTATTGGTTGCATTGAGGGCTAACAGGAGCTCAGAACTGATCACACTGTGACTCTGGGAGCTGATCAATAAAGGTGTAGAGCTTCAAATAATTGACATGGTCATATTTTGCCATTAACACTTGATCATTTGTGATTAAAAATTGCAATGTGGCAGAGAAGTAGGCCTTTCTACTGAAGAGGTCCAGGCATTTTCAATCCCTCTCAAAGGGGGTGTATCTCATTTCGTGCTGGTGGTCCCAGGAATTTACAGCACCTATGACAATAGAGTTTGGGGGAGGGTGGGAAAAAAGGAATTCCATCTCCCTAACTGGAAGAAATATTTTTATGACCTGTTTACAAGTAAGTGTCATCAACGCTCGGGTTTGCCATGTAGTTTTTGTGTACCTTTTTAACCTTTGATAGGTTTTCATCATTTGCAGCTGTCTCTTATGGTTTGCCATTGATAGTCTTGGGATTAAGCAAGGCTAAACAATCAAGCCTTGCACAGCATCACCAACTAAACAAAGCAGGGAGACAACTCGCTCCTGCATGAATGGGCCACCACCAAAACATATTATCCCCTGGTGACTAATTTTTTACTCCAAGTCTCTAAAGTATACTTTCAATATAAATTCATTATTCCTTAAATATTACCGATATATACATCTTGCAATTACATGAATTAGACAAGTTATTAGCTTTTTGGAAACCTCTTAGATGTTACTCTTTATGGATAAATATCCTGAAAGGCACATGTTGGTGTACTGAGTTTGTAAGGTCTGAAGTTGTTTGCAAAGAACAGGGGATCCTTTGCCTAGGAGCCTCTTTGTCACAATCACCTCACCCACTCTTCACTCTTTCAGTCTCTATCACAGCAAGCACAGCTTTTGGTTCTCACCTTTAAGGCTTTTCATCATTGAGCTCCACCCTATCTTCCAATTTTTTTTATTAAGTTGACCTCCCTTCCCCCCCCTGAACACCTTTATGCCACCAGTGACACCAGCCCCTGAACATTCACTTGCCCATTTTTTCCATGTTCACGTCCATGCATTCTTTATGCAACCTCTTACACTTGGGAAGAATTCCTTGTAATAATTAATTAATTCCCCATCTTAGCCTCTAACATCCTCTTAAAACCTCTTTGATGTGGTACCTACATATCACACCCATTTGGCATTCTGCTTCTAGAATATTTTATATAAATCAATAAATCCCAAATAACGTCATTACATTTTCCACTTTGGAAGAAAAGACTGAAAGATAAGCAGATACCTACTATGTTCCAGTAAGTGTGCCAACCCAGGCAGATCTTCAGGGTCACAGAAACTGCCAACAGTAACACAAAGGGCAGCTGCAGACTGCAAATTAAACATAACATAGACACTGAGGATTCACTTCTAAAAAAAAATAGCAGTTATTTTACCTAGTAGGTGAAAACTTAGTTCTAACAATCTCACAGA
The DNA here is from genome assembly GCA_007922155.1 of Mesoclemmys tuberculata. Lineage (NCBI taxonomy): Eukaryota > Metazoa > Chordata > Testudines > Chelidae > Mesoclemmys > Mesoclemmys tuberculata. The sequence continues at coordinate 3,769,508 of ML675643.1, forward strand.
GCTACCCTACACCCAACAAACAAGAATGCAACAGGTCAAAATGTTTCATTCTACTGCAAATACTAACAGTGAATCCATAAGTGATGAAAACATAGGCTCAACCTTGAGAGCGGAAAGTGCTCGGAAACCAGAGATGGGGGCCACATAAGTAACTAGACAGATAGGACAAACAGGAATGGAGGAATAACCTGTTTGTCAGGCCACAATATTTAGGAATTTAGGACCACGACAGTAGTTCTCCACTTAACAAGCTTTCACTCTGTAGCATTAGCACATACCAACTTCTCTGTAACACTTCTCTTCTTTGCTTCCTCTTTTTCTGTTAGCTCTTCCATTTCTATATCATCAGAATTATTGGGATCCTCCTCCACATCTTCATCATTGTCATCATCCTCATAATTTTCCTTGTCATCTTCCATCTCTGCTCCTGAGTCATCATTTTCATCAGTTTCAATCTCAGTTTCATCATTATCCTCCCCATCTGAAGACTCTTCAGAAGGAACACCATCCATGTTATTTGCATCCGAAATCAGTAGTGCACACAAGCCATTTTGTAATTTGAGATACCTGTGAAATTAATTATGTTACAGTTTTGAATCTTCAGTTCTCCACAAAAGGTCACTGACCCCTCACAGGTCTGAAAAATTCTGAATTTTCCATTCTTGTTCTAGGCTTTTGAACAGTGTTCCCCTCCCCACAGTGATGTTCTTGAAGATCTACTACACATGAAAGGTAGTTTGAGAGCAGAAAAGTAAAAACAAAAAAAATGTCAATTTTTGCCATTTAATTATATTCACAGACATAAATAGGCTAAAATGAAATAAGTTTGAAAATACATCAGTAATTTTGAGTAAAAAGCACGACAGAGATGTGGTAATTATCCTCCTCCCCCTGAAAAAAACAAGCAGCATTATAAAATCAGGCATTCAGAGTTGTTTAAATGTAAGAGAAATCCAAACATTTTATTCTGTATTATATAGGTTCTTATACCATGCTCATTACCACAGTATCTGAGCACCTTTTAGTACTGAACTGAGTGATGTGATTAACACCTATCACATGCTGTTTGTTCTCACATCCTCTTCCTGAGGAAGAATTCTGTGTGTATGTGGGTATTTTGTTTTAGTAGTGTATTTTGCTTTAAATTTATATACACACATATATATGCACACACACACCCCATACACACACAAGTATGTGTTTATATTGGAGAAGGTAAGGTCAAAGAAGTGCAATATGCACATGGAGGAGAGAAGTGGTGAAGTTTGTGATGGTCCTTTGTTCCTGTGAGAGTTCATTACGCAGCCTCAGATCAACCTGAAAAAGATGTCTCCTACATAGATGAGCGTTTCCTTTACTTGTAGAAAGGTCCATTGTGCCAGAAGAGCAGAGTTGTTGACCATAGTCTTCAACTTGGACTTCTAGGTGATATTTTAGATACCCTGGGCCCAAGCCATTGAGCATCTTGATGAAAAGGACCAAGACCTTGAACTTGACTTGACATTTTATAGGAAGCCAGCACAGAGAGTAGAGGACAGGTTTGATGTGCTTTGTGATAGCCTATGTCATTAAGGAGAAGCACTCTAAGCACTGAAGGCTTCATGCCCAGCTGTAGTACATTGCTTTAGTCCTGATGAGAGGTGACAAAGGCATATATAAGTGAGCAAAGTCATCGGCCAACAAGCTGGGGTGAAATCTCCTAACCAACTAAAACTAGATAGCATTAGTTAGATGCAGATATCTGAACACCTAGTGCCAGCAAGTAAACCAAGAACACTCCTAAACCCCAGCTGAACTGACCAATTATCAGTGTGTGACTTTAAATAAAGGAGACTGCAACTTTTCAAAATACTGTCCTCTACCCATCAGTGTAACCTCCGTCTTACACAGTGAATAACTTCAACCTGCTATTTTTCATATCTGAGAGGACTTTGTCCAAGCCCTGGCCACCTTGGTGGTAGTGGTATGGACTTATGTAGTAAAATATAAGTAGAGCTGTGTGCCTTCTGCATATTGCTGGCACGTGTGTCCATGTCACTTAACTAGTTCATCTAGTGGTTACACAGAGATGTTGAAAAGATCCGCTGAAAGAAGTGATCCTTATGGGACTCCTCAAGTGAGGGGGGTTGTGATAATTGGTCCTACAAATTTACTCTCATTGTAAGCTCAAATGTAAAAAGTGAAAGTTCATAAACTGTCACAATGACCTGTTATATAGAATTGTTTAATAAAAGCCATACAAGAGACAGTAAGGCTGAACTAATTTTAAAAAGAGTTTTACTAATACCACTTCAAGGACTGTGTTACAATTATGACTGGTACACAAGAGGAACAGAAGACTGAAAATGAATGAACCAAAATGGGGGTGTGAGAAATGAGGCCTATTAGTGGACACAATACTGAGAGAATAGATTATTCCACCCAACAGTACCTTCTTGGGTGTCTTAAAAAGAAAAGACTTTTAAGAAAAACTAGCAGAAGAAGCCTCTATCTGCCAACAATAGCTGTAGCAAGCTTTATCATCATGGCTGCAGCCCCCCAGTCTCCTGGGACCACAGATATTCTTCATCCTAATCCTGCGAGATGTCCTGACCAGACCAGGCCAGAGAGAAGGAACCAGATGACACTGTCACCTCCCCCGGCTCTGGCTAAATTCTGAACACAAGCTGGGATGTGAGACTTCATCTTTTCCCCCACATTCCCCATGAGTCCTTTTCTTTCACAACCTTCTTCCTTAGAATCTGGCTTTGATGGCTGTCACGTACCACTTGTACACGAAAAATTGCAGGACAGCTACAAGTAGATCAGGCTTCTGTACCAGTTTTGGACTGGCTACAGAGCATCCAACATGAAGAGAGATACGAGATGTGTTGTTTAAGATACTTTAATTAACTGTCACGTATGGCTATTACCAGCTCAGGTAAAGTATGTTACACATAGTGCACCTAATGGCTGAACATTATAAGTTTTAGTGCTCCATCACATCTCCCTTTTAAGTTTTATATTCATACCATATACAAAATTCTACACCACCATGCAAACTTCAAAATTCAGTAAATATCAATCTGTTCAGTGTTGCTGAATCATACTGGTTTTCTAATTACATGACTCAAACACATAACTTTGTCATTTGGCTGTCCATTAGCTGCAACAACTGGCTGTGGTTAGTTTGGAATTGTTGAATCTTATTCTTCTTGTTCTGCATCTGCCATTTAAAGAGTTTGCTCTGTGGATTGTTCCGAGGAAGGAACTGAAGATGTGACCATTTCTGTTGGGCTGTGAATTTTTCCATATCTTGTGCACTAAGACTGAAAAATTTTGTAGTTAGAAACTTGTCCCTCTTTCCTCGGGCAGGGGGGGGGAATTATAATTACTTTTAGCAGTCATGCTGTGTCTCTTTACTGCTTCTAAACATATTTGTTTTTTCAAGTTGCTCCTGCTTTTTGTTTCACTAGTTCACTCTACTTTATTATCTGGATAACTGTGTATGATTAAATCTGTCTTTAATTGTACCTGCTGTGAAAGTCTTTTGTCTGTAAGCCCAAAATCAGTCTATTTCTGATATGTTCATGTTTTACAATCCCCAAATCTGTTTTCTGTGAAGGTATGCAAAAATCTCTCTTATAAAAGATTTCAACACATTCCCATTTCTTGAGTACTCTAGTGGAAACACGTCCTTTCACAAACCACATTTCTCTAAGATATAAAGCATGCATCAAATGTAGCCAGAACTCTTTCATAGTCATCCTTGTGACCGTCATCAGTTAAGGCAAAGAATTTAAAGATATCTTTTCCTGCTTCCCCATAACATAAATTAAAGACAATACCCATGTCTTGTGGAGTTTAGTAGCAACCGTCCTGCAAAAGCACTTCTTCCAGTCTGTTCATTCTGAACATTTGTCAAAACTGAGTTCTCTGGGGCATCGAAGAGATATATACTGATGAGATCAATCCCACAACCTTGTTGCTTTTCTTCTTGTTTGAAACCTTTGTTGCTGTTTTCCAAGACTGCATATTTGCAACACTGCTGTAAACCTGTGACCAGAAAGAGGCAACTAAGAACAATGTCCTAAGCAGCCTGATGCTGGTACAAGTTTCCCAAGTCACAGAGTACATGACAAGACTGTGTATTAGGCCTGTGTTTTCCCAAGAATGAAGCTGCAAGTGAAAGTCAATACTAGACAAAACTGCATTTTCTATCCTTGCTATTCTTTACTGTCCCTTTTTGTGTGTTTGTCTCTTTTTATCTTTGTAGGAAACAGGATCAGATTTTAACTATACCAGCAATAAAAAAGTTCCAGCTTATCTCAACTAACTTCTTCTCCTTTCCCTTCCACGAAAAAAAAACCATTACATTAAATTTTAAAAAATCTGACAGAGCACTACTTTGTTTGAAGGACCTAGTTTTAAACTAAATTTAATTCCAACTAATTAATAGATTTAAATTATCAGAATATTCACTCAAAGTGCTATGATTCTGAGGATACAGTTTATTCTTCACACATAGCAAAAGTCAAATCCCTGTTTTATGTGTAAAATTCAACTCAAACTTAACTATAGAACAGTATTTGGCTCCTTCAGTCAGAAGTGATTGAAAAATGCAGACCATTATTTTATCAAAAATTTAAATGTAAAAATATTCAATTATTTTATAAGATGGTCATAAAACATCAAATTTGCACAAAAAATATCAGACCAATTAAAATAGGCCCTTTTAAGCTTCATAAGCCTGATTTTAATAAAACAAGCCTACTCATATTTAACTCCTACATTTTTTACTAGATAGCAATAACAAGGCTCACTCTCCAATTCACACTGTATCTGTGTGAATGTGAGTTTATAAAGCATGGAAGAGCAGTTCATGTTAACCCTAGCTGTGTTGTGTTTTACTCAGAGCTGGATTAAGGCTATCAGGAGCACTATACACATCACAAAATGAGGGTCCTGTGGCTTCACTCTTTCCCCAGTTGGAGTGGCAGATCCTCATTGAGATACATATGGAAGTTCACAGGTCTCAAAGCTATGGGTTCAGATTGTGTGGAGATTTAGGCAAATATAGCTGCATCAGTTACACTCAGGTCAACTTTTTTTAAAAGGAAAGCTGAAAAGCCAATGTAATTACATGACTCCATTAGCTGGGACCCTAGGCAAAGGCCTACAGTACCTGATACAAGACAGTTCCAAAGATAATTTTTACAGGCATCACATTATTATATACCTAAACAATTTTTTTTAAACACTTGAAATCTGATTTGTCAAGTGTTCACAGTCTGATATGTTATGGTAATCTATATGGAAAGCTATTCAAGAAATACCAAATTATTACAGAAATTGGAAGAGCATTCTGAAAGAGTGAAGAGAAAATAAAGCAAGACTTCTGTAGGAGTTTAGAGTGAAATAAAAACTCAGAAACATTCCACTAGAGTTGAATATTTTAACATTTATATTAAAAAATGTGTATTTGGGGAAGGGTGATTGACTTTATTAAAAGTTTGTTTTATTGGATTTATTAAGAAATTGCATCTATTGTTACCACTTAGTCAAGTTACACATATTGAACTTTCAATCCTTCTTCATAAATCGGTTCCTTCAGGCTTCTAATCACTGTTACTCTGAATTCTCTCCAGTTTGTTTGATAACAAGAAATCCAGAAATAAATAGATTAGTGCATGTGCAAGACTGTCAGCATAACCTACTGTATAGGGCACTAGATTGGGAGTCAGGAGAATAAGCTTTATTCCCAGCTCATCCACTGTCCTACTGCATCACTTTAGGCAAGTCACTTCATCTCTATGTACTTGTGTTCTTCCCCCTCCTGCCCTTTATGGGTCTTGCCTATTTAGATTGTAAGCTCTTCAGGGCATGAACTGTTTCTTACTATGCTTGTGCAGTGCCTAGAAAATGGGTTCCCAAGCTTGGTTTTAGCTGAACAATGGAGAAAAAATGCATCACTTCTTTGCTCCATGACTTTACCCACTGCATCTTAAATCAATTAATCACATTATTTTAGCTGTCATAATGCAATGCTATTTATAACTAGTTTACAAGAGTGTGTTATATATTCAGCTTTCTTCAAAAGATTAGTTTGTTGAATCTCATTGTATTTTCTGCTCAATTGTTTAAAAAAACCTAACCTAGTATGATTTTACATGGTAAAAGGAAATTAAGAAGGCACTAAGGGGTGAGGGGAGGCCTCCCTGCTCTCAGCAACAGTGGGCAGAGCTGCTGTGGACAGAAGGGGGATCCTGCAGCTCAGAGCCACCACAGGTGGTTGGGGACCTCGCAGCCCCCAGCCTCCCTTCCCTAGCTGCCACAGGAAACCCTGGAGCTCAAAGCCACGATGCTCGTCAGGGGGACCCCGAACCTGGAGGTGCGGCAGGCCCTTCCCACTCCTGCAGTAGGACTAGAGTTCTCTCCCACAACCCCAAGCTTCAGTAATGCCCAGCCAGCCTCCCTCCCACCCGCCATTGCTTTAAGTAAAAGTCACAGACAGGTCACAGGCTACCGTGAATTTTTGTGTATTGCCCATGACCTGTCCATGACTGCTACTAAAAAGAACCATAACAAAGTATTAATCTTTAGGGCACGTGTGTGCTTGGCTGCTTGCATCACCGTTTTCCATACTCACCAGGATGCTTGTGATGATGCAAAGTGCAGGGAACCACAAATACATATTACACTGTGCAGTCTGAAGTCGTGAAGTCTTTTGCGAACTTTTTGCAAGGAGTTGCAGAAAAGAAATGAGTTGGCTGAGGATCTCTGAGAGCTACAGGTCAAGTTCCCAGCATGCAACTTTCTCCATTCCATAAATGCAATCCATATTCCATCATTTTTGTGCTTTTGAAAAATTCCACAAACCCATGCAGCACTTTTTGCTGTCTGCCATCTCTAGCAGAAGCACAGAGCCTGCAAAACTCTGTACTGTTGTCATGAACATTGCAAACAGAGGATCCACAATTCCACTATATTTGTACACCTGCAGGAAATACCATAATGAGGGCCCTGACAATTACTTTGAGGACAGTTTGCTAAGTGACATAGCAAAAAACAATTCAAGGTTGCTGATGACATTCACAAAGCAGCTGCAGTGCAGACTATGACGTGCCACTTCTGAGCCTGAGAAATGAGCACTGACTGGTGAGATTGAAACACAGTGCAGATTTGGGGCAATGGGCAGTGGCTGCAGAACTTTCAGATGCTAAAAGCCACATTTCCGGATCTGTGTGCTAAGCTTATTCCAGCCCTCCAGTTGTGGCACTAGACTGAGAGCTGCACTGACAGCAGAGCAGCAGTGGCAATTGTACTCTGGAAGCTTGCAACACTGGATCACTACCCATCAGTGGGAAATCATTTTGGAGTGGAAAATCCACAGTGGGGGCCATATTCATGCAAGCATGTAGGGCCATTAACCATCTGCTACAAAGGACCACGACTCAGGAAATGTACAGGACATAGTGTATGGTTTTGCAATAATGGAGTTCCTGAATTGTGGTGGGGAGACGGATAGCATGTAAATCTCTAATTTGGCCTCACCCCACCTTGAGACTGGGTACATCAACGGAAAAGGCTATTTTTCTATGGTTATCCAAGAATTGGAGGATCACCAGGGATGCTTCACTGAGATCAGTGTGTGCTGGTCAGGGAAGATGCCTGACACAGACATCTTAAGAACACAAGATGGTTCAGAAAGCTGCAAGCATTTTTTCCCCACTGGTGAATTACCACTGGCACTATTGAAATACGGTAGTGAATCTGTGGGATCCAGCTTACCCCTTGCTCCCAAAACCATACACTGGCCACTTCAACAGCAACAAAGAAAGACAACAGGTATAGAATGACAGTTGCATGTGCTGTTGGTAAAGTGAAAGGACACTGATGGTGTTTACTCACTGTATTCAATCTCAGTGAGAAAAATATCCCACGGGTTATAGCTACCTGTTGTGTCCTGCATGCTGTTTGTGAGGCAAAGGCAAAGCTGCTGCCAGGGTAGAGGACAGAGTGAGAGCAGACATTGAATAGGCAGGGACAAGACTCAACATGAAATATAGTTGAATGACGCTTTAAAAGAGCACTTTAACAGTCAGCCACAGCTGTGCTCTGTACTGGACTGTTCTGTGGCCCCTGAAGCTTTGGGTGCTCTTGGGAAATGTGTAGTGCTTTCTATATATTTACAAACATTAGACTATGTTTTATTGAAGCTGTGAATTTTCTGGTGCTTCCGGTACATTTGTAAATATGATTAGGTGTTTTCCAAAATCTCTGAGTTCTGTGGCACTGTACATTTACAAGTACTGTACGCTTTGAGTATTTAGTGCATTCTGAAATGTGTGAACTAATAATGAGATTATTATATATATAGAGAGAGAGCACACGCGTGGCAAACAGTGCAGAAAAGCAATGCGCAAAAAACAGCAGGCAATGCACTACAAACTTTGACCTAAACTTTTAGAATTGGAAAGGCAGCAAACATTTCTGTCCATTTCAATGCACAAATTTGTCCCTTGTAGCTATACTTACATCGACCTCTGTTGGTGAATGTTAAGCTGTGGTTTTCCTTGCTGTTCCCCAGCGTGGAATGACAGGGCTAAGGATGCTGCTCGTGATGTCACATAATGTGCTGTGGGGTGTCAAGACTGACACCGTGGGGCTCTCTAAGGACTACAAAGGGTGGGGAATCAGGGATTTTGAGGCCTGTAGGTCAATGAGCATCTGCAGCATTTGAGTTTGCTGCCTAAGAAGCCCCATTATGTCCTAGTGCACCTCCCTCTCCTCTTCCTGCTGGGACTCCTAGGGCTGTCCCCTATCTGCTTTTTCATTCTCCATACCCATGTCATGCTTGCCTTCCAGGACCTTTGTTCATGGTCAGAAGCAGCTATGGTTTGCAAGATCTTCTGAACTAGTCCTCTTCATTCTCCTCAACAAGTCAGGTGTTCTAGGGTGTGCAGGGGGCACCCCTTAAGGCCACAATAGCAGTTGCTGATAAAAACAATCAGGTGCATCACTGGATTTATAGTCAAAACAAAAAGGGAATGATAAGCTTCAAAACCCCCTTCCCGTATTCCCATTAAAACTTTTAATAAGACTTGCTTATTCACCCTTCAGCTTTGAAATGCCTCTGCATAGCACCACTCTCCAGTCCCAGCCATGGAGAGTATGGGTCCCACCAGGGACAGGGGAGGAATTCTGGTTGCATGAAAATCAAATTTCAGTGCCTATTCTGCTGCAGACATATAGAGCAATGGCACTGAATACTGCCACTATTTTCCATAGGCGATGGTTTTAGCTGACATCTCACTCCTGAGTGAAACGAAGCCACAGATATAGCACAGCTTCTCCTGGCATCCTGAAGCCACCATTACCAATATGCCACTAGCCTGCTTAGTGCAATGGTGCCAGCTGAACTCATCACTGTTTTGTATGAGAAAGTGTCTTCTGCAGAAGCAATGAGGCAGCCATCCCTAGAAACCTTCGGGAGAGGACTGCAGAGTATCGCCAAGAAAGTTTCATTGAGATCTCTCAGTAGGCTACAAGAGATATCCTTCTGTACATAAACAAACTGCTCTGAATGGCCCCCTTCCATCCCAAATCTAATCCAACAGGGGAATGAAAAAAAACAGATACCACATTTATCTCTACTAACAGAACAAAAGTTGATACCAACATCTTAGCTTGAGGATGGACTGGGAGACATCTTAATACTGTAAGGAAAAATGAGTGCACACTCTTACTCAAGACCTCTTTCCCCTTCACTGGGTTCATCCACATTTGGCTGCCAGGATTGACTATACTGTGGTGGAGTCTGCGAGTCTTGATTTGTTGTATGAGTGGACTTCTCTAGCCACATCTCTCCTCTCCTCCTCCCTCCTGTTCATGTCTCAGGCTCCACCAAGATAACCACAGTGATTTGAGGAATGCTGGTGGGTCTCTGCCAAATACGGCATACAGCTCATTGTAAAAGCAGCAGGTCAGCAATTCACCACCTGATTGACTATTTGCCTCCCTTGCCTCTTAGTATGCCTGCTGCAGTTCCTTCACTTTCAGGCAACACTATAGCTGATCCATTGTATTCCTTTGCCTGCTTCCCCCAGTGTAATCTGCTGATAGCTGTCACCTTTTCTACAGCTGGTCCACAGCTGTGCTTGCATGGCCTTTTCTCCCCATAATCGAGGAGGTCCGACAGCTCTTATATGCTCCAGGCAGAAGCATATCTGGTGTGTGGAGCCAGTCTGGTTAGTTGTACATAAGGGAGAGTTCCTAGGTATGCTCACCAAAATGGGCAATCAGCAAAAGGCATTACAAAAATAAATAGGGAACTTTAAAGGAGGTGTGGCTTTCAGACTTTGTGACCCCTGGACAGTGTAATTTACAGTTGTTACAAGTGTGGTGACTATTTCAGCAAATGGGGCATTATGGGATAGCTACCAGAGGACTGTTAGGGTCAACACCCATCATGCAGCATCTACATTCACACGCAATAGATCAGTCATTTCTCTATGCTGTTCAGGCAGGATTTTGCTGCCCTGCAACAATGAAGTGCTTATGTCTGTCAAAGACAAATTTGAGTACAGACATGCATAAATAGGCTGACACAAGGCGACTTACACTGACCTAACTTTGTATTGTAGATCAGGTCCTGTTTGCCAAAGTGAGCTTTGACTAGATAATGTAAAGATAGAATAATTTGATGATTTTTTTTCTATCAGCAGACAAGCACATTACTTTGCAGCTGCTAGTAAGGACTGCAAATATAATTTTATGCCAATTATTCGGGCTCAGAATTTCAAGTTAGAAGCAACTTGCCCAATGTAAAAAAAATCAGTAACCCTGGCTGACGGAAACAAGCCCCTACAGGCTGTATAACAATCACACAACAGTGTTAACATTTCTTAATATTATCAGGGTACAGGACTGGGGCTCTATGTCCACCAGACAAAGCAGGGAGAAGGCGGCTGGGGGGTGGGGGAGAGGTTGGGTTTGAAAGGGCTACATTCCTTGTAATGCACTGCTCTGCTTTCTCACCCCCAGTCACACTAAGAGAGGGCAGGGCCACAAAGCACCGGGCACCATCACTGCGAGGCTTTTAAATTATCCGTTCAACCCCTGAATTCACCTGTCGCGGTTGACATGGAACCAACTAGAAGTGCGGGGGGGGAGGCCAGTTTGCCTCAGTTTCTTTCTTCTTCCAGGGTTACTACAAGGCAGGGGAAGCTCTTAGCCCCTCTGCCCCATTTCCCGGCTGCTTGGGGGGATCTCTCCCCCTATCCCCCACACTGGGCCCCTCCCCCTCACCTGTACTGCTGGGGGTCACTGGGGGACTTGACGATGGCGGGGTCCCCCAGGTTGGGGTTTGCCCTGCGGCCCCTTCCTTCCTCCTCAGACTCCTCCTGAGGCAGTTGGGCCGGAGCACCTCGGCCGCCCGCTCCGACCCGCTGCCCCGCCGCCAGCTCGGGGCAGCTGCAGCTGGACACGGACTTACTCTTGCCGGCCATGGCGGCGGCGGTGACCAGCGCCCCGGTCACCCCCTCCTCAGCGAGCCCCGCCGCCAGCCCGCGAGGAGGCTAACCCCGCCCACCCCGCGCGGACGGTTGGAAGGAATAACTGACTAGAACCTGCGGACCAGCCCGACGTCCTCCCCAACCAATCAACGCACAGCTGCGTGATGACGTACCCCACCGCTCTATGACAGTTAAATCCAGCGCGACCGTTTAACAGCAGCACCGCCTCCCATAGCCAGGGTTCGGACTGGTGTACTGCCCCCTGCCACCGACATCCCGCGAGAGACTCTTGCTTACTCCTTCTCCCCTCCCCACACTTCCTTTCTCATTGGTCAATGGGGCTGTCGCTCACCCGCCCGTTGTCGCTCGCCAGACTAATTGGTTAGAGCGCTCTCGCGCATGCGTGGAAGATGCCATTGCCAATGACATCAGGGGGGATGGGAGACGTTCAAGAGGAGCGTTCCACGCGGGGAATCCAGGGTCCGAGGGGTGTTACCTGGCTGCAATGTAACAGGCCAGATTTCAAGCAGCAGGCACGGCTGCGGGCGAGGTGGATACCACCTGCCAGTGCGAGGGTCCACTCCCGTCCTATAGGTGTCTAGCCAGCAGGTGGCGCGCGAGCGTTGGGCTGCGCAACCCTCCGCAGAAGAGCTCGTCAGGCAGCGGTTTGCAGTGGCAGAGGCACACGCGTTGTGGCTTTGCAGGCAAAGGTGCGGGAGCCAGCGTTTGGTAAAGCGCAGGCCACTTTCATAGCCACGAGACATCTGGGGAGCACCACGCAGCGTCTGGCTTTTGCCTTTCTGCATCAGAAAGGAAAGCACGCTGCAGAACTCCCCGCGAAGCAGCAGTAACCCTCCCTCGCACCCGGAAAACCTGCACTTTCCAGGGGCGAGAATGGATGCTTGGCAACAGGCAACCCCTTCATTGCGCAGTGCTGCACGGAAAGAGTAATCGAGCGGTGGCGAGAGCCCCGGCGGCGTGGTTTAAACGCATGCCGGCATCCAGCAGGCTCTCAGGAGCCTGGTCTGACAGGCAGCGAGAAGTTCAAACCCAAACGATCTCACTTTACAGCTAACCAGCGCCGCTTCGTGGTCGAACGAAGCGCAGCCTCACCTGAAGGGAATGCGCTGGGAAGTGGGGTCTCCCCGATACTAAGGCTGCCAACGGACTTCGTCATGGGCGCAACAATTCTGCAGCTAGGCCCAAAAGGGGGAAAAGCGGCCTGTTGCTGTCCGTACTTTAACTAATGCAGCTTGTGACAAACGTTGTCTCTGCCTCGTCACAAAGCGAGTGAGGAAGGCGCTGAACCAACCCGCGGAGAACAAAGAATCCCCCCCCCCCCGCAGCAGGGAGGGTCTAGCTGCTCGAGGAGCCGATGGTTTACTCCTGAGACGCCTGCTCGGTGGTTACACGGAACAGCTTCCTCCTCGGCTCCGCACTGGCCCCGTGGTTCTGCCGGTCACGGACACCCCGGAAAGCAAAGGGAACAGAACAGCCCTGGGGGCCTTTCACTGTGACGCCTCCGCTAACTTCTACGGGGACCGAATCGCGCCCGCCCCAACCAACCGCGCATTCCTCGTTTCGCTTCCCCCGGCAGCGAGCGGCCCCAGTTCCCTTAGCGCTCCCGCTGGGCCTGGTTCCCCTGCCTCCCGATCCGGATTCCCGCCCCTTCCGCCCCGCTTTAACCGGTCTCTAGACCAGCCCCTCGCGGCCGCCGTCATCGCTTTGGGGTGTGCCACCGGGGGAGGGGCTGAATTAATCCGCGCATGAGCGGACGTGACGTAACGTCGTGCGCCGCCCGCCAGCGTTGTGCAGTTACTCTGCGCCCTCGGCCCTCCGCTCGCGCCGCGGTGCAGTGCTGTTCCGTGCCGCGCGGCTGCTCTCCCGTCCCGGCCCGACTCTGGAGGCGCGGTGCACGCCGGTCTCTCGGCGGTCAGAGAGAGCGGCGGAGGCGGGGGCCATGGCGAGCGATTTCTACCTGCGCTATTACGTGGGGCACAAGGGCAAGTTCGGCCACGAGTTCCTGGAGTTCGAGTTCCGGCCGGACGGTGAGGGCCCGGGCCCGGGGGCGGCCGGGGTCTGGGCCAGAGCGGCACGCGCACTGGCAGAACGGCGGGGAGGGGGCGGCCCATGGCTGCGGGTGCCGGGCTGGCCGACGCAGCGGGCGGCCTCGGGCGGGATCCGGGAACGGGGAGGCGCTGCCGTCTGGGCCCGGCCCGGCCCCCAGGGTTCGGGTCGGACACGGGGCGTGCAGCGGGGCGAGGAGGGCGCGCACGGACCCGCAAAGCGGGTGTCGCAGGCGCTGCTCGGACAGTAACCGGCCGCCAGGTCCCTGGCTGTCCAGCTCGCTTCGTTCGTGGACGGTGGCTGTTAGGCGGCCGCCAGCTTGGAGCTCCGACGACGTTGAACAGGAATAGAAAAGCCGTTTCGGGCACAGAGCTGCTCCCAGGATGCTGCCAGGTGCCGTGTTTTCACTGGTACCGTTTCTCCTCTTTAAAGGTCTTTCTCTTCCCCTGCTGCTTTGTGAAAGCTCCTCACAAACTGGGGAAAGGGACTCGCCAGGGGAAAAGGGCCATATAGGGAGTGCTGTCAAATACAGGCTATAAGCAGCCTAAAGTACTGGACTTGGCTTAGGAGAGCTGGATTCAATGCCTGGCACTGCCACAGAATCCTCCAGTGTGACCTAGAGCAAGTCACTTTACCTTCCTGTGTCTCCATTCCCCATCAGGAACAGAGAGAGAATACTGCCTTTTCTCCATCCTTTGACTGTTTGGGGTCTTTTTAAACTCTAATACTCTGTATGTACTATGTCCAGGAAGTTCTAAATTGCATTTGGTAGAGTTGGGTGCCAGTCGTGGCTGGACCAGTAGGTACTATTCTAATACAAAATAATAAAAAGAGAGCTTCTAAAAATTCAGAAGTGATATTTGTTTTCACAAGGTGACATTACTTAAAATAGACAATCTGATTTCTGTAACTAAATGTTGTCCATGTTCATCAGAATCTGTTTTCTTATTAGCCAATTCAGATGTTGTAATTAAAGTTAATATTGCTAGTGCAGTTAATCACCATATTTCTCAGTATAACTGCAGTGCAAGCCCTCTAATCAGTTGCATAGTTTTGAAATAATAAAAAATACAAATTACATAAATTGCACCTATTTAAGCATTTACAATTCCTGCCTTCCAATGCTTTATGCATCAGTAATAGTCTAAAAAATTGATTTATCAACACATTTAATTTCTTAGTAAAAGTTTAATACACAGATGCATTTGATTTCTCTTACTGGGTTCTGCTGCCACAGGAGGTACTAAATTGTACACAATATGAATCTGCTGAGACAGCTGCACCTGGCAAGGTAAGGGCAGCTTTAGATGATAGATGGGGCTCTTAAAGAATCCAATAGGAGCATACGCTTCCTGGAGATATCCTGAATCTGCATGTTCTTGGGTATCCTGGCTACATCCCTTCCCTGGCCAGGACTGCCCACTTTGAGGCTGTAATTGTTAGTTACAGCCCTTCTGTTCAGTGAAGTAGACACTGGAGAGTCTTGTGCAGCTGCAACACTCCTATAGATGAGCATTCAGCCAACAGCTACCTTGTGAATGGGTCCACTTACATGAACTCTAAAACAGTGGTCCTGAACTTTTCCAGACCTTTCAGGAGTCTGATTTTGTGTGTGTGTGTGTGTGCGCGCATACCCCAAGATTCACCTCACTTAAAAACTACTTGTGGAGAAAATGAAACAAAAAATGTGTCATAGCACACTATTACTGAAAATTGCTTTTTTCTCTTTTTCTCAATTATACAATCCACTGGAAGATACATTTTATACTATCATTTCAGTGTGATACGTCAGCCTCTTTTTCACATGAGCCATGTGTGAAGCCCAAGCCCTATGCAGCGGGGCTCAAGCAACTAACTTAGCTTTGTGGGGCCCCCTATGGTGTGGGGCCCCAGGCAGTCGCCCTGCACCTACGATCCCCCTAAACCTGTCCTGTGACCCTCCATGAGGGCTGCAACCTCCACACTGAGAAACACTGATCTAGATGAGTTGAGTATCCCCCTTGAAGGCTCATGTACTTGCTGAGAAACACTGCCGTAGAATAAACTGAGTCACTTGGTTGAAAAACTTCAGGAACAAAAGATGGTCTACATGTATACAGCTGCTTTCATGTACAGGATCCCAAAACGACTTTCAAATGATCCAGAATCAAAATACAGCAACCTCTGAGTTGGGGAGATGGCAGCCAGGCCAACATTAAATGTTCTTCCCCACAACAAGGCAGGGGGATAAAATAGAAATTTTAGAAAAGGGCATTGGAGAAAATCTTTATGCAACAATTCAATTGGTTTATTTTTATATCTGTTTAATTAGGAAGTATTAGCAATTTTATAAAATTACTACCATGTAAGTACCAAAAATACAACCTTTACCATTATATAATAGGACCTCAAATTGTTGAGGTGTTGTCCAGTTTAAGCATCAGAAAGATAAAATGCTGACAACCTACTTAATGCAACTAACAGCAGTTCTCTTTTTCCTTTTGTATGGTTTTCTGCACAAACATACATGTACTTTTCATTATTTTACTAGATTTTAAAATAATTAAATATTGACCATTTCAGTATTTTGCCTATTGTTGTTTAAATCTAAAATTAATCTTTACTTTAACAGGAAAATTGAGATATGCCAACAACAGCAATTACAAAAATGATGTAATGATCAGAAAAGAGGTAGGCTATTTGTGTATTTTAGTAAAAAAATAGCTTTGAATCCTATGCAAATAAAGCTGAACCAAATAAATGGTTTTCATTAATTTATATGATGGGCTTTTAACACTTAATAAAAGTGAGCATTCCTTTTAAACTGTTTTCTAGCAATAGTTGCCTATCTAGATACTCCCTGGCTCTATCACCATAATGTCTAATCACCTCTCAAACATTAATTAATTAAAAAAATTCATGCACTTACTATTCCTATGAGAGATTATCACCATTTTACATATGAGGAACAGAGGCAGAAAAATTACAGGCCTTATTCAAAGCCCATTGCAGTCGCTGGGAAGTTTCCAGATGACTTTGGGCACTGGATCAGGTAACACTGTTTTGCCAAAGCAATGTGTTAAATCCTTGTTACCTGAATCCCAATCCAGTGCTTTGTTTTACGTGTGTCCTTTTCTAGTTCCACCTTTTTATGTTCTCATTAACTTTAGGAATTTGTGCTCTGTCATTTGTGCTCTGTCAATCCTAGCTATTAAAAGAAAGAATAACGTTCCTAAATAGATGAGACATGACAATTTTCCTGTACCCAATTTTTGGAGTAGAAATAATAGCCTTGTTCTGCAAACCCTTACATGTCTGAGTACTCCTTAACTCTGTGTATTTCAATTGATTTAATGTCCAAGTAAGGGCTACTCAACTGAATAAAGGTTTTCAGGACTGGGACTTATGGTCATGTATATTTGAAATATGAAGAGCTGAACTGACAGTTCCTCTAATTATGAGAGTTGATCGTTCATCTTGTTAGCTGTATGGATATGATTATCGAAAATCCTCATAAGTGTGTGTTCTTGTTCAGAGATTCAGGGGCCTGAAATACTTTAAAAATGTCTTTAAAATATTAACTTTCAAATATTAAGTACTTTTCTACGCTTATTCATCAGCTCTTTGATATATATTAAGATATGTTTAAATATTGCTTGTAGGCCTATGTACACAAGAGTGTAATGGAGGAACTGAAAAGAATAATTGATGACAGTGAAATCACAAAAGAAGATGATGCTTTATGGCCTCCACCTGACAGAGTTGGTCGGCAGGTTAGTATTTAGTAGCTTTTCCACTTGCATTATTAAAATTGTTTTAATTTGGACTTGGTTGCTTATCATAAGTGTAACAGCGTATATAACATTTTTGCTAGTAAAGTGAAAAGTCCACTGAAACCCTTTTTAACAGATCTGTTTATGTGAAACTTAAAATTTATATACAGTAGTATAGCAATATACTCAAAGTGACAGTGCCTGGGTGTTTGTCACATATAAGGAGATTTGTTGTTTTTAAATGTAAAACCGTTTTATCTCATGGCTTAAACTGTTCCTATAATCCAGCACAATGTTCAAGCAGTTTTGCTATTGGACTGATTTTTTTAAAAATTATTTTCTAGGAGCTTGAAATTGTAATCGGTGATGAGCACATCTCTTTTACCACATCAAAAATCGGATCACTTATTGATGTAAATCAATCCAAGTACGTAAGTCTGTGTAGAATAATTCTTGTTTTGCCAAAATGGTGTCATTGATGAGGAATCTCTACTGTAACTACAACCAATTTGTAAATCTATATTGGGAGCACTCATTAATACATGTTTCTGAATGATAATCATCATCTTTTCTTGTCTCAAAATGCTTCTTTTGGAGGATCCTCTTAATTATTATACTGCAGAATCTCATTCTTTTGTAGTGTAGCAAAATGACCTGTAAACTATTTTTGACATTACCTCTCTGAATTGTAAAATATTAATTATCTGTCCATAAAACTCCCAAAATATATTAACAGAATCAGAAAAAGCAAGAATTTATAAACTCTTAGAGTGAAATCCTCGCCCCATTAAGTCTATGACAAAACTCCCATTTACTTCAACAGGGCCATTTCACCCCTAAACTAAACTGAAAAGAGCTGAACACATGTTCTTAGAAGTCTTAGTGACAATATTACACTAATATATGCAACAAAGATTGTACATCTTAAAAGTAAAGCAATGAATGTGGACCAGACTTATATGCTTAGACTGAAGTTCATATACTGTAATGTTTATCAACTTACAGCAGTCCACAACTGTACCAGACTGACCCAGGGTGTTTTAAGCCAGTCTCTAAAGAAATAGATTAGAACAATTTTGGCACTGTGGTGTTTTGTGTGTGTACATGTAGTGTACTTTCAGAAACTCCTTTTAAAAGCTTGCAAACTAATGTTTTGGGTTGGCTTGTTTGTTTTTTTCCTTTAGGGATCCGGAAGGGTTACGAGTGTTTTACTATCTGGTCCAGGACCTTAAATGTCTAGTCTTCAGTCTCATTGGATTACATTTCAAGATTAAGCCAATTTAAATTGTATTATTTTGAATTTGTATTGTAATGTTGTGAAGGGTGAGACTTTCATTTCTTATCTCTTTTTGGACAGAACTTTTATGTATGTTAGCATTTTTTTACAGTGTAAGTAAATGTCTTTAATAAAAATGATGAAACCTGTATTTTTTAATTTAAAAGTTGTTCACATAATTAAGACTTCAGTCTTTGAACACCAGTTACTTTCATTACTGTATATACAAGAGAAGTGGCTTTTAGTTCATATAGGTCAATACAATACCTAGTTTTAGAAAAAGCGAGATTTTAACTGTTCAATCCACATAGCATTTGGGGGGAGGAGCAAATGAAGTTTTATAGATCTATGGTATTAAACTCTTGTCAGACCCCTCAAGATAAATTTGTGTCCTCATTTTTAAGTGGATGCTTTGAATATCAATTAACAGTGATCAGATAGCACAGAACATGGCTTCAGTTCTTAGCTTCTGATGACTGGCTTTGTTTTAGCTGTCTCAGGGATTGAGACACCGTCAAAACCGATATTTTATAACTCCACTCTTTTCTGATAGCAGCTCTTAAATCTCTGAATGGAAGCTTTAAAAGATTTGCTTTTTATGTGAAGCATTGATTGATCCATACTGAAGAAATCAGTTCCCCTTTTCTGTAGTCACATTCTGATCAGTATCTTAAACATATTTTAAAAATACTCTTGTATACTCCATAAGTCTGTGGACTTCTTTGCTAAGGATGGAATTGTGAATCTAATGCACAATAGCTAAGTTTGAGATAGCTTTGCCCGGGCAAATAAAGTATACTTTAAGCAAATTATAATATGGCCATAGATGCGAAGAATGTACATGGTTTGCCTAGTTGCATATTTTAGGTTGAAAATGTGAGCATCTTTTACAATGGTCAATCAGATGGTGAATGACTTAAAAGCTATCTTTTTTTAAAATGTATTTTAAATGTAAAAATTAAGATGGCCTGGTATGTAAACAATGATGTTTTTTAAAAAAAAAAATCCTATTTCTGTATAAGCTTTCTTTCGTAGCTTTCCTTAAACTATAGTATTGCATATTTATCTAAGACACAATGAGATAAGAATTGAATGATTCTCCAAAAATCTATTTGACTCTAACTTCTCTTTCAAGACAACTATTTAAAGAAATAAGAAATACGGTGTAGAACATGAACTTTTAATGCTTACAGCGCTAAAAACTGAAAGCTATGTAGGTATCTTAAAAACAAGTTTTTTTTTTTACTATAGTTCATTCCTTTTATACTATACTCAGAAGAAAACAAACACTTTCCCTCTACCCTTGCAAAATTGAATCTGTTGCCCAACAGGACTAACATGGTCAATATTAAAATTTAACAGTTGCCAAATATAGTGACAGTTGACTGACTAATTACACTCTTGGTTAATCTGCTATACAATTCCCATAGAGCTCAAAATATAGTTCCACAATGGATCAATTGCTTTATGTTATTCTTTACACTTCAGGAAACCAATGGCAAAGATGCTCCTAAATACACTAAGGGATCTGAATACAAATAATAGAAAACAAATACACAACAACTCACTTGGCTTTTGCTGACTATTTTCTTTTCTTTCCCAGAAGTTTTATTTTTCAGGAAAAAGGCAATAACTAAGTGTTTTCATGGCAGTGTTCTACTACAGACCTTTTTTTATAGGAGGTAGAGCTAAGATCCTATTTCGGCTTCTGATTCCTGTGCTTTAAGTGGTTAAAGGGAGTAATTAGAACTATCTTTGAAACAAAAAAGCAGCATGCTAATGCTCTGCAAGACCTAAGAATAGCATTAAATCCTTAGAAATTTCTTTAGGGTTAAAGTGTGTTCTGTTTGCAGACATTCCCTTTCTGGTGCATCATCTTACTGAAACAGAGGAGCTAGTCTGCAGAAACTTTTGTGAATTCTTTAATTACTCCAACAATCAGTGTTCAGTACTGACTCAAGAATTCAAACCAGTATGTGATAACAAATCCAAAAACATAACACTGTTTTTGTCAGACAAATGCCCCACAAAAAGGCCCCTTTCACAATATATCTTAGAAGCAGAAGGAGTTGGAAATTTAGCTATGGAGGTCATGCAGTTCCTCTGCCCAAAATCCATAGCCCATACAATATAGTAGGCCAGAGAAGAGAGTGCAATAAAGACGAGAGATGTTGTAAACCCCTATTGCCAGTGGCTGGAGAATTCTCTCCTTCCACCTGTAATTCTCTTATGCACACCCTGTTTACTTAAACTGTACCCAGGAATCACAATTATTCCTCACTTTGAAACTCTATAAAAGCAATTTAGGAAGTAATGTGCATGAACACTTGAATAAAAAGGTACATTGAGTTAATAACTTTCACGTTTCAATTAGTTCTAGTGATCACCCTGTGAGAGAAAAAGGAACCATACATCTGCCTGGGGAGCAGAAGAAATTATCATCATGTACCTGTGCACATTTAGATTTAGATCCTTCTCACTATAGGAGTTGTCCTGTTCAAATCAATAGGTTTATTTGTGTGAGTAAAATTAATGGCATTTGGCCTTCATTTGTTAAAATCTGTGAATTATGCAAAAACAAAAAAGATGATTGAAGTGGGTTGGTTCCTTCAAATGTAATCAAGTGAGAATGTAAAACTTAGGGGAAATATTTCTAGCTTCTGTTGCTACATACATTTCTCTGCCTGCTTGACATCCTGTGTATATTTTGCTCACTTTGCCATTAGTCTCTTTTGAGACAGGAATCCTGTTCTCTAGCAATATTGTAATATGCCAAATATATATGGACCTGATCCTGTACTATTGAAGTCGCTGGACCGTATGTTATCTTCAATGGGAGTAGTAATAGAAAACGATTAATAAAATATTTTAAAGTCACATCTAGAACATGCTAGAGTGCCAAATTGCTAGGTAACTTGATAAAGAAAATGGCACGTGATCACTGTCCACACACAAGCCTGAATGCGTCGGGAACAGTCCCTATTATTACTAAGGGAGACCTGTAAGGGAGTTGCAGCTTCTATTTCGGCTGTGACTAAAAGTGCTAGCATAATACAGCTGCACTTCTGCCACGCTCATGCACGTGGCTGCTTCTGACGCTGATGGAAGGTGAGCTGCTGAGGTAGTTCAACCAGCTCTCCAAGACCTAAGACCTGGCAGCATCTCCACTGGGGTTAGGTCACCCTAAGCACGACGCTGGGGCTATGACATTTTTCACGGCCCTGAGCAATGTAGGGAGGTCAATCTAATGTTGCATTGAGCCAGGCCCTGCACCCCCCTCATCGCTGCAGTCGAGCTGCCCTTCTAGCATCCCCTGCCTCCACTGTCACTATCTGGGCCACTCGTTCGCCACCTGTGCGCCCCAACGTGCCCCAGCGAGCACAGTCTTTCCCTCCCCCCTTGCAGAGTCCCTCCTCTCTTCGCCCTATTCCACTGCCGCTTCCCCGCCCTGCATTTCCCGGGCAGCACCCGCCTCCCCCTGCCCCTCTCGGCGCCTGGGGTCGCGCCACACCATGGAAGGCGGCGGCCATCATTACTAGGGGCAGCCTGGCGGAGTGGAGGGAATCGGCGGCCATCTTGTCTGAGGCTTCAGTCCCATTGAAAGGAACGGCCAGCGGCCATCTTGGCGAAGGGCTTTGCGTCCCCGCGACAGTAAAGGGAAGAGGTGACCGTTTTGTCTAAGGGCAAAGGTCACCGGGGGGGGGGCGGCAAATGCGACGAACGGCTTTTAAAGGCGGCCAGCGCTCGCGCGATTGGGTGGCCGGTCACCGTTGGGGGAGGGGAGGAGCCAAGCTGCTCGCGGAGGGCTGAGCTCGCGGCTGGCCCCGCCCCTCGACACCTCAGCGGCGCGGAGCCTGCCAGGCGGCTGCACCCGCCGCTATGGGGGTAGGTGAGGGGCGGCGCGGCCTGGGCCTGGCCGGGGGGGTCAGGGGCTGTGCCAACAACCCGCGCTGACTCTCCTCTGCCCCTCGCTTTGCAGAAGGTCGGGCTGCAGCTGAGAGCGACGCTGGAAAACGTCACCCACCTCCGGCCGGTGGGGGAGGACTTCCGCTGGTACCTGAAGGTAGGGCGGGCCGGGGAGGGAAAGGGGCCACCGGCCTGCCGCGCTAGGCAGAGCCAAAGGCGACGCAGCGCGCTTCACAGCGCCCCGCTCGTCCGCCTTGTTTGTTCACAAGGCCGTGGCGCTAAGTAGCCCACAGCGCGAACCGCCGTGCAGGGAGGGGCTGGTATGAAACTGGCCGGGCGGGAAGGGACCAGGGGCCCCCAAGCTTTCCGGCCCGGGCAGCGCTCTCCGTCGTTGTGCATAGCCACGCCTTCCCCCTTGCTTCAAACGACTTGTTTTCCGACGCGGACAGTTATAAACGTGTCCCAGCACACGACACTGAACGGTTACGGTCTCCGTTCTAACCAGTATTCAACTGGAAATGCGAATACCTTCCAGTGTATACAGCAATATAAACCACTGCCACGTTTTAGTTTGCACTGATGTTGCTAGTGCTGTCTAGGTAGCCTGTTGTAAAACTAGGCAAATACATAAAGGAGGTGATGAACCCCCTGGTTGAGAACTACTGTTCTAGTCTCCCGGCCACTGATGTAATTGCAAACTTAAAATAACTTGTATAAATTTGTATCAGCGGTGGGCAGGACTAGAGGACCTCTGAAGGCCTCTGTTGGCCCTGCCTTTCTATGACTTTTAGTTGTATGGTTTTCTATTGCAGGTTTTTATTGCATTATTTTACATTGCATTCTATAATGGTTTGTATTGCAGATGTCCATTACACAGATTATTGGTCTATAATGGAATCGTGCAGCGCAAACCACTGTAGAAGGCAACACAAACTGTTCTGCAACAAAAACCTGCCAACTATAATGCAATTAAAATAAGCTGTATATGCATATTTTCCCTCTTCCTAGGTACCTTGTTTATTTTATACATACATTCACACACTGCAATAAAATCTAGTTTCTGTCTGATCTCTCTAGGTAGGTTTCTATACCATCATTGTGGTATTTCATTGCCATATCAAAAGTATCCTGTTGGTTATATATACAATGTTAGTGGTATCATGGCACATTTCAAGCACGGTTATTTGCGTAATCTAAAATCAAAGTAAGATTAATATATTTGATCCAAAAATTGTTACAGGGTTTTTGTTGTTTGTGTTTATTTTAAGCAATTTCTGGAAGTTGCGTAACTGTTAGATGTATGTATATTTACACTATAGCATCAGTTATGATGAAGTAAAATCATGGCTATTCCTCAGCCAAATAACCCTCTTTCTTGTGATTTTAAACTTTTTAATTATAATTGGTGGAAGACTAACTTGGGTATCAAACTGGTGGGATGTATTATTCCCAGCTTTATTTTTTGGCTTCTGCATGTGATTTGTTTCCTTTCCATCTAAGATTCCTTGTGACAGATCCTCAACTTATGTGAATTGTGATAGCTCAAGTGAAGCTAATGGAGCTATGAAAATAGACCTCAACTGAGGTTCTAGCTCCCTCATTTTTCAGGGTTAGCTGTCCCATGACCTTTCAACTAGACAAGGGCTATACTTAAGTCTAAGAATGGCTTGAGCTATTTTATTGACCAACTTTGAATCTTTGGTGTATGTTTTTCTTTTCCAGATGAAATGTGGGAACTGTGGTGAGATTTCTGAAAAATGGCAATACCTGCGGTTAATGGTAAGCTGCCGAATTGCGACATGTGCATTAAAAACAAAGAAACCAAAAAACCCAGTACATATTACATAGAATTGACTTGGATGGAAATGGGAGATGCTCTAACTTAAATGCTGCATTAAGCAGCCTTTTATCTCCATCAGGAGGTACTGTCAGATTTGATGTTGACAAAGTATTTTGAGATCCTTGAAAGAAATATGCTTTAGGAACAGTTGGTGGTGGTGCTTATTTTAAGTCCATCCTGAAAAGCTACCCCTCAGTAAAGCCAGTAAGTTTTCACAGCTAAGAAAATGGATTTAAAGTTTTTATTAGAATAGGGTTTTGCCAGGAGTGTATTTCCTTTCTGCTAATGATAAAACAAGTTTTCTGGAAGTATAGTAACTTGAGAGGAGGAAGGGAAATAGTGACAATACATTAACTTATGAAAGGTACTGGTGGTGTTTATAGCTTTTCTGTCATGCTTACTACCATATCTGACTGCCTCATAACATTAATTAATTCAAAGAGAGAAGTGTTATCCCCACTTTACAGATGGGGAAACTGAGGCAAAGAAGTGCAGTGATTTGCCCAAAGTAATACAAGAAGTCTGTGGCTTAGTTTGGAATTAGAACCGCAGACTCTCATCCTTAACCACAAGACCATTCTTTCTCTGCCCTTGCAGGTCCCAGTCCTACAACCTGTTGCATGTAGCACAACAGCCTGCAGGATCAGGACTCTAATCAGTAACTGCATGCTGGTTGAGGGTTGAATAGATAGAATGTGTCTATTGTCAAGACACAGTCTATACATAATGTACTATTTAAAATTTAGTATATAATGTAAACTATTCCTTGATTACCATAGTATTGTGAATAATAAGTGTTCTTTGTAAAGGGAAGGTAGGTTTCTTTTGGGACAACATAAAATCATGTTATTTTGCCATTGTCCTTGTGAAAACTACTTTGTCGCTTCAGAGGCTTTGGTTGCTCAATTAAAACATGAAAAAGCTGACAAAAAATGATGGCTCCATTTGTAATTTTTTTAGGACAGTGCTCCTCTTAAGGGAGGCAGAGGGAGTGCCACTATGGTGCAGAAATGCAAGCTGTGCTCCAGAGAGAATTCCATTGGTAGGCTCTTTCACATGTATTGTAGGGATTTAAGGGATGCTGTCAACTTGATTTTTTTTTTTTAAACTAATTTACAAAACCATTCTAATAAAGCTTCTTTTCTATAGTATGTCCTGAATTTCTGTTAAGTTGCTTTTTACCTGTGTTTATCGGGGTTTACTTTCCCCCATTTGCTAGTTCTTGTCTTAAAGCAACAGTATGTTAGTCCTCAAGTTTGTGCATGAGACGGGAAATGCAACTGACCATCAGCAAAAGAATGGGACTGACTACACACACTCTGCTCTCAATGCAAAAAGAGTGTAAACACTGGGGAAATAAAAGTTAGCAAAAATTGTCTTTAGTTTTAGGAATAGTAGATGCTACAACAATAGCATGTTCAAGTTTTTCCAACAGGAACATGATTCACAGGTTAATGGCATCCCTGCTAAAATGGTTGATTTTCTTCTATAAAGTTGTTTGGAAACAAATTACTGTATGCTGAATCATTAAGTTTGAGTGTTCCCTTAAGATGCTAAACCAGGGGTCGGTGAGCCTCAGCTCCGGAGCCGCATGCGGCTCTTCAGCCGCAATAGGTTGCCGACCCCTGTGCTAAACTTTTGGGAAAAAATGGGATGCCAGTTATCTTTAAGAAGAGAATGAAAAGTAATAGAAGTAGCCCAGTGTTTCCTAGGTAATTTCTTTACTTACTAGACATTTTTCATTCAATTACCAAACTGTCTTTTTGTTGTTTAATGGAGGAATTCACAGAGCAGAAAAGACCATGTAGCCAGTATCTGACCAGTGCTGATGGTTCTTAAGGAACCCTCCCCCCCATAATATTGCTTTTTTTTATGGACATCTAACTCTGGGATGGAAAGTTGATTTTATTAATCTATTTGCTTCGGTATTATCCCCTAGCAGAGTTCCACAGGTTGACTGTCTATTACATTAATGTATATTTTCATTTATCTTTTTAAAGTATTTTTGCCTCTTTCATTGTGTGACCTTTTGTTCTCGTATTGGGGAGGGTAAAAAGAGCACCTGACTTACCCATTATTATATTACCAGTGCACTTTACCTTCTCAACCAAGATAGTCCTATTCATTGCCTCTTAATCACTTAACTTTTTTCATAAAAATAAAGTATTAATCCTGAGACCCTTCTACTTGCATAAGTATACTTATTGACGTCAGAACTACTTTTAGAATTGAGGGTTTCAGGATTGGGCCCCAAAAATATAAAAGCCTGTCTGGTATTTGGAAAATAGACTTGTGTGGATGCTATCAATGTCATGTGTTCGTTTTCCTCTCTAGATATTAGAAACTAGCTTCATCCAAGGACCTGCCAGCTGTTTAGCCTGGTTCTTAGGGAGTTCTTATAAAGTACTGTCCATTGCATTGGCATTGGTTACTGTCCATTACATTGGATTAGATCCCACCTCCCCAAAATGATTGCACTACAATATTGTAAAGTTTAGAGCCATGTAAATTCTTACTGCAGTAACATGGAAAAAAAAAAGAAATTGGTATTAAGAAATGTCTGATATGCAAGGCACTTCCTATGGAATAAATACAACCATGATAAACTAGTTAAATATACTGGGAGATATTCATAGGATCTCTGTTGTCCTATACAGTGACTAACACCCATACATGTAGATTTGAGGGGGAGACAAATAATGGGGTCCTGTGACCTCAATCCTGTAAGTAATTTGCATGCAAAGATCCCATTGTCTTTGGAAGATCTGTATAAGCAAATATTTGTAACATGACTAAGGTCCAATCTTACAAGAATGTGTTGCTTTTTCTTCCTTCAGGGGAAAACAAAGCAGCAGCAAAACAGGAGATGAAATTCTTGGTAGTACTGGGAAAAACAGGGTCTTAGATTTTGATGGACTAACTAGTAACGTTGGTTATTATTTGAACAAACAGTTTTGGAGGGAGGGCTCTTGGGTTGGTGTTGATGGCTGGTAAATTTGAAGATTTATTGCCACTGCTTTTTATTCTAATGCTTTCTTTCTAGATATCTTAAGAGACACAATCAAGCCTTATAATGTAAGTGTTCTCTCTATGATATTGCAGATGTAAGCATCATCTTATGCAAATAAGCATCAGTAACGTGGTGGTAGTTTATTACAAGGCTTCACAATTTTTGCGGTCATGTTCCTTCCAGAAGTACAGGGGAGAAAAATACCCAGGTATCTCCTGATAGAAACATACTGCAAATGGATGCTGGGTGCTACAAAAGTGAAGCTGTGCATGTGGAAAGTATATTTTTAATAATGTGGATTGCGACAGCACATTAATATCTTGCTTTGCCCTTACTGCTTCAGACTAAGATATTGAAATCTGTTAAATATTTCACAGTCAATATCAGGCATTGATTTAGTCAGATTCTAAGCAAATATAATAGTTTTACCTTTGTCTTGTAGAGCCTCACTTTGAAGGACTCAGTTTTCCTCATGGAGGCCAGTCTCTGAATATAAGAAATTCTGATTACTTAGCAACCATCTAAAATAATTCACACTTTTTGGTCCAGAGATTGGTCATACTGCTTCTAAAAATTTTACTGTTTTATACCTAGAGTAAAAGCTGTCAATTTCCTTTCATTAGATAAAAACTAAATGCTATTCTGATTCAATTCTAGGTTGAAGACAGTGAGAAGTTTAAGACAATAGTGGAATTTGAGTGCCGAGGTCTTGAGCCAGTTGACTTTCAACCACAGGCAAGTTCTTTTTAATGATCTGTTTGACAGCTCTTGGGGGCCTTTCTACAGAAATCTATATTGATAAAGCACACTCTTGTGAGAATTGCACTGATGATTTTGAAACACCCTGTGACTCACCCAGTAGTCTTCCCTCTCTGCAGTTGTCTCTCTTACCTCATCCCATCCACCTAATTAAAGTTACTCACCCTTCCGAGCAGTGCTAGCTGAAGCTCTAGTGCACTGGAGATCAGATTCATTTGGAGGATCTTCAGAAAAGGGCAGCAGCAGGAGTGGGGTCATAAAGCGGAGTTGCAGCTTGGATTGCCTAAATAACTAGTCACAGATGGGAAGAAGAGGTCTGGATGGGTTACTGTACAAGTTAGAGAGTTAACAAGCCTGATTTTGGACACTGTTCAGCATTTGACTGCTGTGCCCAACCAACCTCTGATGTCCAGCCATCTCTACAAATACAGATGTGTATCTACAGCAAAATGTGACTGAAAGACAAAACAAGACTTGCTGAAGGCATTGATAGTCTCTGTTGCAAAACACAGTTGAAGGTACTGATTTAAAGGGTCTCTCTGAGCTATAAACTGAGACACCTAGGAGTTGCAGAGCGGATAGCTGTAGATTCTGCTTGGAGGTAGTGAGTTGGTGAGTGGTTCACTTGGTTTGAGTTATTTGTTTGACTGTTTGTTCTATGTGTACAGGCTGTGTAGCGGGGCCATGGGCCCTAGTAAGCAGCTGGGACAGGTCCGTTTGGTGTCTTAGTGAGGTTGTGGGGTTCTGACCCTTGAAACATTACGTGAAGTCTGATGGTGAAACTGAGCTATGCAGATAGATTCGGGGAAAAGTCACTTGCTAGGCAATAGAGAGCCACTAACTGAGACAACTAAAGAGTTTCAGAGGGAGTTGGCAGGGAGAGCTTTCCTTCCAGGTTCAGCTCTATGTGCAATTTCAAGACAGCTAGCAATGTAATAGTGATGGTGACCTGCAACAGGTATGCTATGTTTTCTTTCCTGCCTGAAGCCAGAAAGGACTTTCTCTGCAGGAAATGCAAGCTGATGGCTATAATGGAGAAAAGGATTCTTGAACTGGAAGGGCAAGTAGAGCTGCTACTTAGAATCAGAGAAGCTGAGGAATTCCTAGCCAGATTTGGGAAATATCAGTACCCCAGGTTCAAGGAAGAAAAGAGCTGATCACCAAGGAGTTGGAGAAAGAAGAAGTTGGAAAAGAGGCTTGGCAGTTCATAATAACCAGAGGCAAGAGCCAACGTGGCCATTCTAATGGCTGGAGACAGATGAGGATGGGCAGGCCAGGCCATTACCACAAAGAAGCGGACTGGGAGGAATTCCACACAATTAGAAGTTTCCAATCACTAGTAGGTCCTCAATATGGAAACCAGAAGGGATCTCTAAAGAGCCACCCTGTCCAAAGGAACAGAGAGGTGGACGGAACACATCTATCTGTAGATGGTAGCTCAAGACACCCCTGTAAGAAAATTAAGCTTGCTTACCAAGATATCTCCAACCACCCAAGCAAAACAGACAATCCTTCTTGGGGGTTCAATACTCAGAAGAACAGAATATTCTACAAAGGACAGACAATAGGACAGCATGCTGTCTTCCCAGAACCAAGACATAAGATGCCATTCTAAGATTGGATAGGCTTCTAAAATCAACTGACAGGGATATACAGATGGTTCAATATCACTCATGTGTTTGTCACTGATAATAGGTAGCTTAAGGGAACTTGGAAGCATGCTGAAGGAAAAAAAATCTCCAAGAGATCTTCTTGTCGCTCCTTTCTGTCCCACAAGTGAAGGGAGAAAGAAGGCAGAAGATCCTGGAAGTGAACTGCTGGCCAGCTAAGTTGTGGAGGTTTTGATTTTGTGGAACATTGGCTCACATTCTGTGAGGAGGGGGAGCTATATGGTTTGGACACAGCAGAAGAATCTTTTCAGAGACAAGCGGACTAGAATAGACGGGAGGGCATTAAACTAACAAAAGGGGAGGGTAAAAAGAGGTAAGATATGAGCACTCTTACCACAAAATGGAGACTTTGAGAATAAAATCAAGGACCCAAAAGACATGGAGGAAATAAATTCTTTAATAGCTGGTACAACAATGCTAGGCACTTGAGTAACAAACCAGAGCCTTTGGAATGGAGTATAAATTTGATTTAGTATTACTGAAAGCTGATGGGATTAATTTTATGATGGGAAGGTTAAAATCAATTATAATAAAGACCTATTTAGGAAGGAATGAATGGACAAAAAGGAAGGAGTAAAAACTGACAACTCAAGAGAAAATGATCTTGAATGCTTATGGATCAGTGTCGTAACAGACAAAGCACAAGATGGGTTATTAGTTGTTGGTGTCTGCTACAGACCACCAAATCACTTTAGGGAACAGGATAATCAGCTCAAGCACCTATCTGTAATGTGAAAGAAGAAAAGTAGTGTGATCTGGGGGACTTCAGTTTCAGTGACATCTTGGAGGTCTCATGCTGCCAGTACTAAAACATCCCTGGAATTTCCTTCTATTATAGATGAGTTTTCCTAACCCAAAGTATTGCAATCAACATAGGGGAGTTTTATATTAGACCTCATCTTGACAGATAAAGAGAAATGGATCTGACAACTAAAAATTAATGGTAACTTAGGTACAGGTGATCACATTTATAATGAGCAAACAATAAAGGCTAAACTAGTGATTAAAAATATAGTTGGTGCTGTGGCAAACATCCAGCTTCGCTCTAGCAGGTGTCTCACTTCTGCCTCTCATAGTGGGCCAGGGTGTCACCAGTTACCCTGTCTCCCCAGGGAGGGGGGTAGGGACCTGGGCTCGCCTGCTTCTTTGGGTTCCAGCCCAGGAGCCCAATGAGCAGCAGTTTTGGGCTGCTGGCACCGTATTCACAGCTGCAGTCTTTTTCCCTGGGCTACTTTCCCCCTATCCTTCTGGCTCCTCAGGTCTTGCTCCCTTGCTACCTGGGGCTGGCTTCCTTACCTAGGCCCCTGTGCCTGGGGGATATCACAGCCCTGCTTGGGCAAGCTTCCCCCTTCTGGGCCCAGTACCTTTCTCTGTACCTCCACACAGTTCTGAACTCCACCATCACACAACTCTGAATTCCTTTCTGCCTCTTCACACAGCACACTTTCACTTCCAGCTCACACACCATCTGGAGCAGAGGGTTTTTATCAGGCACCTGGCTGGGCCTTAATTGGCCTCAGCTGGTCCTAATTGTCCTCTATGGACTCTGGCTAATTTGCTGGGAACAGAGCCCTGGGCATTCTGGGGCTTACATACTGCCCTTGAACCTCCTTCTGAGGTTCTGGCTGCACTTCTCCCTGTACCTGTTCATCTACATGCATCCCATCCGTGACCCCACAAAGTCAGGGGACCTCCTCGTCAACCTCCTCCTGGCCCTGGCCAAAATGGCCATCTACAAGACCAGGGAAAGGAGGTTTGGGGGCAGGAGGGTCGCTCTGTGACTGTGGGGCCTACTTCCGTTCCCTTGTGCACTCACGCATCTGGGCAGAGTTCCTCTAGGCAGCGTTTGCTGGCTCCCTAGACACCTTTCAGGAGCAGTGGGTGCTGCCTGGGGTTCGCTGCTCGGTGTCCCTCTCTGGGTCTCTTCATTTAAACCTGTGACCCTCACGCCCCTCCTTTTTTCTCATTTGTTGTCCCCCATAATCTATTGAGCCCCAGGTCCAGTGGCTCCTCCCCTTAGGCTGGGGAAGGGGCCTTTAGCAGTGGGCGGGTGCCCTGGATTACAAATAGACCACTCTCCTGCCATCTGCCCTTGCTATATCACAGTGCTTTAAAAGGGTTCAGTTTACAAAGCTGAAAACAACTGAGAGCCACATGGGCTGGGAGGAAGATATTAATCAGGAAAACGTGAATGAACATTGGGAATTGTTTAGGAACACTTTACTAGATGCCCAAAAAGCCACAATACTGCAACTGGGGAAGAAGGCCATGCTGCTTAAAAAATTGACTGGATTTAAAAAGGAGTTAAAAGCAACCATAGAAAAATAATATATAACAAATGGAAAAAAGGGGAAGTTGATAATAACAAATACAAATCAGAAACTAGGAATCGTAGACAATAGATAAGGGAAACAAATGAACACAAGGAGAAAACTGGCTAGGAGAGTTAATAGCAATAAGGAGTTTAAGTATATTCTGAACAAAAAGAATGGTATTTGTCCATTACTGGATGGAAATGGTAGAATTATCTGTAATAATCCAGAAAAGACAAGTGTTCAATAAATATTTCTAGTCTATATTTGGGGAAAAAACAGATGTAGTATCATATGATAACTCTTTCCATTCCAATAGTATCTCAGAAAGATATGAAACAGCAGCTAATAAAGTTAGACTTTTTAAAAGAGCAGGTCCAGATAATGAGACTGATAAAATAGTCTGGGGAAAAGAGTGGTAAATAATGAAGAGGACAGGTTCTCGATACAGATTGATTTATAATCAGCTGAACATGAACTCCCAATGCAATGCTGTGGTCAAAAGATATAATGCATTCTTTGAATGCATAAAGGGGACTCTCAAGTAGGCGTAGAGAGGTTATTTTATCACTATGTTTGGCACTAGTGCGACCACTGCTGGAATAGTGTCCATATCGGGTGTCCTCATTTCAAGAATGATGTTGATAAATTGGAGTGGGTTCAGAAAAGAGCCCCAAGAATGAATAAAAGATTGGGAAAACATGCCTTATAGTTACAGACTCCAAGAGCTCAACTGATTTAGCTTAACAGAGTAAAGATTAATGGGTGACTTGATCTACAACTACCTACATGGGCAATAAGAATTTGATAATGAACTCTTCAATCTAGCAGAGAATGGTATAACACAATCTAAAGGCTACAAGTTGAAGCTAGACAAATTCAGAGTGGAAATAAGGTGTTTTAGCAGGGATGGTAATTAACCATTGAAACAATTTACAAATAATTGTGGTGTATTTTCCATCACTGACCACTTTTAAATCACGATTGTATGTTTTTTTTTAAAAAAAACATGATCTAGGAAGTATTTGGTGATGTTTGATGGCCAGTGTTATACAGGTCAGAGTAGATGATCACAATGATTCCCTCAGGCCTTGGAATCTATTGTTCTCCTCTAGCTCTCAGCTATTGGTTTGTTTGTGTGTAGTCATGGTCTACATAAGCTAACTCCCTGCTATATTTAACCTATTATTCCAGTAAGATTAGGAGTAAGTTGCACAGACTGACACATACAAACCTCTCTCTGCTTTATCCCTCCTGCAGACTGCTGTGACATTGTGCTAAATGTATTATAATGGCTTGTTTTCTAGGATGGGGGAGGGGCAAAATAAAGTATCTAAAAACAGTTATGCTGTTTATATGCAAAACTAAGCATATGTAAAAGATGCTCCTGCAGTGTGTGTTGTGACTAGTACAGCCTTCACTAGAAGCCCACCATTCTAGGAGACCAACTAAATAGTCAATTGTTTGTTCCTGTTGGTTTTACAGTCAGAACTAGGATGCTTATTTACATGTCTGCATGGCGCTCAATATCCACAGTCTACCTCCATCCTCCCTGGAACCTCACTTCAGGTAGTTAAAGGCTGCTATCAAATCCCCCCTCACGCTTCTCTTCTGCAGACTAAACAAGCTCAGTTCCCTCAGCCTCTCTTGTCTAAGAGATCAAGTTTGAGTTCTATTATAAACAGCAATTCAACAGGATAGGCCCTATCCGATAGGGCATTGAAAAACTGAAATTTTAAAAAATTAACTTCAACTAGGTTTTAATTATGAGAATTATTTCCATTAAAATGTTTGCCTCCCTATAAAATCACCAGAATTCTCCATGAACTCTTAAAAGGGAAAACATCCTTTCGTTTCTGTCTTGACAAAAAGAAGCATTCTCTCCTTGGAATAATCCTATGGGTGGTTTTTTTTTGTTTGTTTGTTTTGTTTTTTTTTAAACAAGCGAGGAAAAAAATCTGATAAAAATGCTTGTATATTTCTTATCTGGTACGAAGTCTTAGTTCATAATTATCCTTTTCATTTTAAGTTGCAATGCCAATATACACCTCTTTACCTGTATTAGTTTTGTATGGTATCCCCAAACAAAAGTATTATCCTTCAACTGAAAAATAGATCTCTTCAAAGTTGCTTTTCATACAATCATAGTTGCCTTGCTTTGTGGCAGAAATGACACTTTAAAGTGGTAAGCAGAATAACTGCGTGGTGATCCATGATGTTGGAAAGTTGGGTAATAATTCCTGTTTTGCTTGCTAGGTGTGTTCTAAGATTCAGCTACTGTTGCTTCTTAGCCTGTCAATAGAGGGCAGACAAGTCACTTTATTACTCAGATCCGTTTAGCAGAGATTAAATGAGTATCAGCTGTGATGCCACAAACTGTAAGAGGGCAAGTCC
This sequence comes from Mesoclemmys tuberculata, assembly GCA_007922155.1. Taxonomy (NCBI): domain Eukaryota; kingdom Metazoa; phylum Chordata; order Testudines; family Chelidae; genus Mesoclemmys; species Mesoclemmys tuberculata. The sequence goes on from ML675643.1 coordinate 3,803,989, forward strand.
TGCTGAAACTACAGCAGCCTGTAATTCCAGTCTCATGGTCAAATGTTCCATGAATCTCTCCTGAATGTTTACTGGGTGATGTTGTCTCTGCATCCCTTCCCGCTTCCATTCTTTGCTCTTTTGCAGTTCTGTATGGCTGCCAGTGGAGATGCATCTGCTCCTGTACCCTTTTCCCTTCACCCTCACGTGGGCTTGTGATTCTGCTCACATAAAGGCTGCCTACAATGTCTGATCTAAATGCACAACTCCTTTTGACTTTTTTGTCTCACTGTGTGGGATTATGACTAAATTCTTAATCTTCACATATCCCAAAACAATTTAATGTTTGTGATCAGGTAGCACACTCCTTGTATACTCAAACTTCTCATAGCAGCAGGTAGGGATTTGTCTCCAGAGAATCTGGGAGCAGGTACTGTTTGCAAAACCACGGAAGAGTTGCCCTTACAACATAGCCAGTCATTTGTTTACTCATTTAAAAATAAAAAGAACCCATGTAGCTCACAGGAAGGCTTCTTACACTGTGCATTCTTTATTTTATGCCATTGTTCTTAAATTAAGGATTTTTTTGATCAGCAAAACAATGTAATTTTTTTACCCCAACTCTGAAATGTGTGTTCTGTACCTTCCTTGGAAATTCATCCATAGCTTTCTTAAGTGCTGGATCCTAGAGCTGCAGTCACCTTGGTTGACCTCTTTATTCCCCAGTAATTCCTTTTCGAGTCAGTGTTCGGAGAGGGGGGAAGGGAACGGGACTGAGAGACTAGATTAGGGGGAAGAAGGGTGTTGCCACTGCTTGTACACATGGAGACTTAAGTGTAGTTATCTCAAATCAGTTTATACTAGAAAGGGTAGATTATGTAGACAAACAAGTGCAGATCTCACTCTGAAATTCTGTTGCTTGGGTGGAGTGTCTAACGTGATTACTCATTTAAAATCTAGTTGATTCTTCTCGTGGTGGTTTGCATGTCTCCTCTGTACCTAAATGAATTACACAGGATGATGTGTAGTTACAGCCACTTGGCACCTTTGCAAGAGATGTCTGGGTTCTCATGCTGTTTAAACCAAAACTGTGAAGGACTTGTCTCTTTTCTTCTCTTGCTTTCCATTGTTAGCTTGTTATTAAACCAGAGGGCACTATTTCTAAAATGCCTTGAAATATTTTAATGACAATTTTAATGCATTCACTGCTAACAGACATACTGGATACAGTCAATCTGTGATGCCAGAGATTTGGGGAGGGGTGGAGGAGAAAGAAATAAGTTAAAAAAAAAAATTTGCAGGAAAAACATAGGGGTGTTCTGGAAAACTGATGCCTCCTTATTTTACTGTATTACTGGCATAGTATTAGTAATGTTTGTATAACTACAGGATACAACCAAACTCTACATCTGTTGTATACTTTGGAATCCAACATATGTAAAAATAAAACTTGGGCATTTCAACCACGTGAACAGGCAGGCTTAAACTCTCCTTGATTATAAACCTCTATTGAAATCATAGGTCAGGTAATAATTTGACCACTCTTTATATCCATTTGTGGGACAGCTAGCTCCACTACAGTGATAAATGCTTGTACGGGATAATCCTTTTTTGCAGAACTACTGTTAACAATGTTTGAGATTTATGACTAGTTCTGTTCTTGTTACAACTTATACCTAATTTTATTGTAATTCTGCTTTTGTAGGCTGGGTTTGCTGCTGAAGGCGCAGAGTCTGGCACACCTTTTAATGAAATAAATTTGCTGGAAAAGGTACAGCATATTTTCCCCCTGTTTCCCTGTCCCCAGAAGTAGAAGTCACTCATTTAAAAGGATGGTCTTACATTCTGTAAAGGGGTGTGGGTGCACATATCTTAAGTAGAGGAGGAAACATGAATTTCAAACATGAGTGATTAGCCTTAGCATGCACCTCAGGGTGCTTATTTTGGAAGTGTTTAGAGTAGGCATGGTATAATTGGAGCCTGCTCTTAAAGCCAGTTGAGACCCGCAAGCCATGGACTCTTGACTAACTTGGGGATCATTATTATAGGGGCACTGATTTTCTTTTGATTTGAAACTTCTCAGGAGTGCCCCAGTACTCTTCCAGGTGTTGAATAGTGGTGTGCTGTCATCTTTGAAGCTTAGCATATGACTTTTGGGGCTTGCGCACACAAATTTAAGGCACAGCAGGCTAGGACATGAACCACAGCACAGGAGTCAGCTGGGCACATCCTGCTACTGCACACTAAAAATTCCATTGTGCATTTTGACCTGCTGTTTCAAATAGCACACAGTCTCGGGGTAGATAAGTCCATAGATGCTCCAAATCTTCACTGGCCATGAGCTGGAATCTCAAGGTGAGTGTCTCTTTGGTATTCCAATTGGCAGGAAGGTCATTTTGTCTGACTCACCAGATGGGGTATTGTAAATAATCCTTTCCCCCACCATGGTTTCTGTTATTGGCTACAGACTTCACCCACAGAAAATCTGATTCCTTAAGCTAAAAATACTAAGAAGCTTGAAGCTAATTTAATTTGTTTGGTGTTCTCAAATCTGTTGGACATAAAACTGGACAGGTTAGGGGCATAAATGCTTCCTGCAGAAGTATAGAACCCAAATTTGGAATTGATTAAAATCACATTAATTTCATGTGATCTGAACACTCCCCCATTCTGTTATGTTAATGCTGTAAAATTTGAATTCCTGCAGGATTGGAATGACTATGATGAAAAAATAAAGGAGTCTGTTGGAATCTACGAAGTTACCCATAAGTTTCTAAAATGCTGATATTACTTTCAGTAAAATCTTGGCACCCTGGGCAAGGAAGAGGCTTTAACCATTATAGAAGCAGTTCCTCTGGAGTGACTTTCTGCACGGCTATACTTAAAAAAAAAAAAAATCAAATGTGGTATAAACAGTTGTACTTCCTGTCCCAAGAATAAAGTCATTTTCTACAAGTCTGGTTGGTTGCGTTCAAGTAGTTCACTCAAATGAACTCAGTATAGCCAAACTCAATATTGGAAGGCCTTCTTCTATTTCTTGACTAACACCTCAACCCCCTGGCATATGTTATTAAAACTCAATCTCCAAATAATCATTGCCCTAAGGGTATTTTGCCAGTGATTAAATCCTCCTTTCAGATAAGTAACTTTCAATCTTGCTCATCATTTATTTGGCACCTTAGGCAATTGAGTGTAAATACAAAGCCTGCAGTATTTTACCTGCGGTATTTATTTAGACTGCGGTATTTTTACTTGTTTTTTTTACCCAACTCAGCATGCAAATATTTCCACTCTTCAATTGAGCGGACACTTATCTTCCTTAAAAGAAAACTGCCAACTACTTAAATTCAAAACTTCTGATTAACACCTTCCCAACCTGAAAAAGGCCTTATCTTTCCTTGTCTGTTCTGTAAGGTTTTTTCCCCCCAAACCCAAATGTACACTTCAGCCCCAGGAAATCATAATTTACAAAAGTCTCAACAGCAAAGTAATTGCAGCACATCATGTAGCGTCCTGCCTTCTAGCATCAGCCTGAAGAGGGATAAAAAGCCTTGCTCTATACTGACAGGTAAGAGATTTAGCAGAGGCCTGTGTTTTAGAAGTTTAAGGATGTCTTCTATCTCTCTGGTACTTGTAATGCATTCTATACATAAAATAGGGAACACTGAAGAGGCCCTATGTGCACTCATACGGCATTACTTTCTGTTAAAGCAAAAGGGGGGGGTATCTAGAAGTCAAGCTACACAAAGAAAAACTGAAGGCCATTAAACTCTCTGTGACATCTTAGGACCATGCACTCAGAATGTACCTTCTACCACGGTGTTAATTGTGGCACTGTTTACACAGCTGTGAAATGGACAAACTATCAGTTTCACTTTTAGTGATATTTTGAAAAGCTGGCAAGAGAGAGGGGAACCACTGCTATTCAACAGTGAAGGGGATAGAGGCAGGAGATAGGATTGAGGTAATAGAGACCCTTCCCTCTCAGAGCAGCCATAAACCATTGGGGGGAGGGGACTTAAACACATGTGTTGAAGCTGCTACAAAAGATAAAGCCCTAAAGTAGTACTGTTAACAATCCCAACAATTGGGTGGAGGGCTGAGGTTCTCACATCTTTTGTGAGAACTCTGCTGCATTGCATGTTGCATCAGATTCTTGGCATCAGTCTGACACTCTAAGTTACAAGATCTTAATAAAGCTAGCACATACCACTCCTGTTCTTCACAAAATTCTACTGTGCCTGGTGGAAAGCTCCTTAAACCTCTCCCCCCATGAGCCCAAAGCCTTCATTTCAGACATCTTACATCTGCAGACACTAAGAAACACCTGCCACTTGCCTTGGCAAATAGGCTGAAAGGTTCCTGCTAATACTCATGGTACCATGGAAGAAGTCTGGAGAGTTCTAGAGGAAATAGTCAACAAGGAGAGTGCCTGGTGGCGCTTCTCTCTCTGCAGTAGGAGTGTGTTATTTGGAAAAGAAAAGCAACAGCGGCCTATGGAGAAGTTAATGAGAAATGATTTTTCAGGCTTATGCAAGGAATTAACACACATTACAGGGCAGATTTAAAAACAAAGGAAAAGCTGAAACACACTTAATTTATAAAGTAGTATATGCATTTGACTGTATTCCTCTCTCAGCCTTTGTATGCCTTTTATCTTGAAAGCGTAAACTACACCTGGAACCCCAAATCCTGAGAGACTATTGAAACATTTCCGCAGCTGTCACAGGTAGCTTTATTTAAGCATTTGTTTCTAATCAATTTCTTAACAGTTTGAAAATTTAACATGATTAGTTGCCAGTATTATTAAAGTCTCCCATTTTCAAGTTCTCTTTTAAACCAAGCAATGCTTCCAACAGAAGCAGCACAGTTTGACACTGATTCAAATGTAATAAGAAAAATAAAGGTGAGAAATCTAGTAAGTGACCATATCACACTTGTGCAGGATTTACAGTCAGTCATTTTTGTACTTAGTTTTAATACAACTTATGTAGATGTTAAGAAAAACCAAACATTGTTCAAATAGTTCCACAGCCCCACTAAAAACCTGAACACTCGTAGATCTTAACTACTGTAGTTTAATCAGTACAATATGAAAGTTTATTTCTAGAAATGAATGTTTAAGGCCTTTCTTATATTTTAAGAACACATTATAATCCATTACTTAAAAGTTCATAATATCAGAATTAAGTATTTCTGAATATCACATGCATGAGACTGCACTTGATTTCTTTATAATGGCTAAGATTTTAAAAAGCACCAAACTCCCACTGAAATTCAGTGCACGTTGGGCACTTAACTCTCTAGACTCCTTTGAAAATCCCAGTCAAAATGCTTGTATTTACAGTAGCAACATTCTTCCATGTTCAGCCACAAAAGATCAGAAGTGGTTTTGATCCAAATATTTTATATTGTGCATTACAAAGTATCCCATCCCTGTTGTGCCTAACTACTGATATGCTTACCTTCTAAAATTTGAAAAATATCTTCCAGTGACTTATGCACACACTGGAGGAATTCATGCACATTCCTGGCTGGATAAGAGGAGGCAACACAGCCAATCAAATTGTCATGCACTCCATAGCCTATACCAAAACCATCTGGCACCACTGGAGCAAATCCTCCTATGTTCACAGCTGGGCTGGTCAACGTGCTTGTGGACAGAATATTGTGATTAAGTTGCGCATAGGCTTTGTCCTGGTAGATGTCAGGTAATGGGATACCATTAGATGCTGCCAAATAACGCAAACTAAACAAATGCCGGTCAAATCCTTGACCTGTTAAAATAAAATAAGAACATAAGACTGGCCATAATGGATCAGACAAATGGTTCATCTAGGCCAGTATTCTATCTACCAACAGTGCCCAATGCTAGATGTTTCAGAGGGAATAAACAAAAGAGGACAATTATCAAATGAGTCAGCTCCTGTCATCCAGTCCCAGCTTCTGGCAGTCAGAGGGTTAGGGACATCCAGGGCATGGGGTTGCAGCCCTGACCATCTTTACTAAATAACCAGTGATGGACCCATCCTCCATGAATTTATCCAATTCTTTTTTGAACCCAGTTATACTTTTTGGCCTTCACAACATCCCCTGGCAATGAGTTTCACAGGTTGACTGTGCATTGTGTAAAGTACTTCCTTATGTTTGTTTTTAAACTTGCTGCCTATTAATTTCACTGGGTGATCCCAGCTTCTTGTGTTATGTGAAAGGGTAAACACTTCACTTTTTACTTTCTCCACACTTCTATCACATCCCCCTTAGTCATCTCTTTTCTAAACTGAACAGTCCCACTCTTTGATTTCCCCTCCTATAGAAGTTGTTCCATATCCCTAATCAATTTTGTTGCCCTTCTCTGTACCTTTTCCATTTCTAATATATCTTTTGAGACAGGGTGACTAGAACTACATTCAAAATATGGGCATATCATGGATTTACATAATGGCATTAAAATACAAACTACTACAGAAATCCTGCTTTCCATGAAAAACATGTAAAACACACTACATATTACACCCCTTAAAAGCCACAACACTGACTAGAGTTTTCTACAGCAGCTTTCTTACAAGTTATGGTAATATGCTTTATAGAATGAAATTGCAATGCATTTTTTACTGCATCTAGTCTCTACGTCAGGAATTCTCTCCATTTTATTCATTTATGTATTAACTAGTATAATGGGACCATGATCTCTGAAACTTCAAGTACTTCTGCAATATTAATAAAGATTTTAACAATAGTTAAGAAGTTAAAAAGAGAAGATCAACATGAGTGTTTAAAAAGGAATAAATGTTTTCATATTATTTTAAAGTAGAGTCGGAAGTAGGGTGTTCCAAATGGCAAGGAACTCCAGAGGAAAAGCTCTTGAACCAACAGTGAAGAAATTATAATAAAAGGGAGGCCACTGCTAGACAAATAATCAGACAAGATCCCATAGGCTATACATTTTACTAAAAGTTTAGAAGTTATTAAGCTCTAAGTCTGACCTATTTTAAAATGCAACAGGGCCAGGCCAGATAAGAGCCAATTAGGAAAATTTAGCACTGCTGCAGCAGAAGGAACTAAAGCCAGTTTGCAGAGTTGCCTCAGTACCACCTGCAGGCAGATAGATGAAGCAACCCAAAATCTTGCTTTGTGTTGCACTCTCCAGAGCATCAAGAAGGCTAATACAACAGTAATTTATCTACAGGATGGGAAAAATCTTGATGTGCATGGGCCAGGTGCAAATAAGAGGAGCTCAAAGACACTCCTTAAGTATGTCACAAGAATATGTTCTTTTAACCTGGCAACCACTGCTATTATTTAGCATTCTACAAAGTGTGAATGAACATAGGACCTCCAGCAAGATTAAATTACATTAGCTAGACTGCTGTACAAGTTTTGCCTTACTAAGCAACCTATCTGATGAAACTCTTTTTGTGGTGGTGAAGTGCAGATGGTCTATCACATGATCTGACATTCACTTACCCATAGCAGCTTCTTTTGTCAACTGGCTGTGGTACTTTGAGCACTCAGCAATCATCTGCTGAAGCGCCTCTGTGCTGTGTTTGGAAGGTTCCCTAACGAACGCTTCTGTGCACTTCTTTGTATAAATGGAAGCAGGACGGATGGTTTCTGTGCGACCATGTTTGAAAGCTGCAGTGCTGCAAGACTCATATGTGGCAACAGTCTGGCCATACTGGCGAAGGAAAGCCATCTGGAATGAAAGCTGAGCCACAGCATCAGGACTTATCTTCTTCTGCTTTAAAAGCTCCTTGCCTCCTTTCTTAAACTGAATAATATCAACAGTCAGGGTTTCCATAGTGGCATCAAAATTCTGTTTGGCTTTGGCAATTCCAGCTTTTAAGGCATCGTTTATCTTAAAGCTGAGTTTCTGCACGGCGCTGGAAGAGTCAACTGCAGCAGGTTGAGATTGTGGGGTTACAGCTGGATTCTGGGTGCTGTCTTTAAACACTTCATTCTGGAATCTTAACACAGCCACACCATCTCCCCAGGAATGTTCAAAATGAATGGCTGCATTGCCATCTTTGGTTAGGATAAGGTTAAAGGATTTGTCATACCAGCGGTTAATACCATCTCCATGCAACATGTTGTGGGACAAGTGCACAAGGTCTTTAATGGGGAAGTCATCTAAACACAGACAGAAGACAGCAGAGTCCACTTTTTGGAGGACTTCCTCATTGCCATTATCAAGTAGCTTCTGTCTCAGTAGTGCCCATATGTCTCGGTTTTCACTGGGCAGATATGCAAGAGGGAAGGCTGGGGCTGGACTGTTGTCACTAAGTATGTATTTCAGGTGTGCTTGTATTTCAGAAGACTTCACTATATTCCCATCTCTGTCAATGACATCAAATATATAAAAATTCCCATTTTTGAGCACCAGCAAGTGCTCTCCTTTTTCATCTGTGAAAAGCTCATCTCGATTGAGCTTAGGCAACCGCGAGGAATTAAAAAGCCTGAAGTACTGAGACATGTCTAAGGGGTATGCATTGACCATGTAAGCACCAAACCATGAGAGAGATGAAGGCACATATCGAATGAGTCTCTTAAAGGTTTGAGTGTCACTTTTGGCTGGATTGAGGTGAAAAACCTCTGGCTCTAGATAGCCAGCCCTGAGAGTCTTCAAGAAACGTATGGCAGAGACAGTCAAGTTAGTTGCTCGTGTGAGCTGATCGTTATATTCAGCTTTTGGGTCAGGTTTGAAAGACATGAATGGGTTAAAATTCAAAACAACAGATTCACGTGATCTTAGATACATATCAAACCAGGGACCTAAAATTGGAGAATTGAGAAATAGATTAATACACTAGTTGGCTAATTGTAAAAGCACTGTTTAATACCATCTATACTACATGTCAAACTCATTTGGCAGGGAGCACCAATATACGTATTTAATTACAGTCCATGGGCTGGGGTATATTAGGACAACATATTACCCCCAATCAGAAATGGACCTTCTAATTTCAGTGGGAACTTTGGACAAAGACCTAGAGTGCAAAATGGCCTTTACATTGCACCTAAATTAGTTACTTCTTCAGTAGATTACTGTTGCATTCAACATCAGTGGGAAAACATATTCACCTTTAGGACCACCATTATTTTTGTCCCGTTTCCCTTCCTTTCTCATCCTTCTTTCTTTATTTCTCACTTTTCTTCTGCCTGTGTCTTCCATTCTTCCTTTCTGCATTTCCTTCCCTGCAGCAACCCTAATCCTCACTGGGGACTCAGATAAAACCACATTCATTTCAGCTATGATTAAGTCAGGATTTGAAGCTCAGATCTCCGGAGGTGAAAGAATAGCTAGCATCCATGGAGGGTTTATAACCCACTCCTCACCATGGTGTATAAGCCTCAACTCATTCTTCCTCCTCCTAAGAATAGTTTTGTTTTGTTACACATATGGAAACAACAAAAAATTAACAGGACATGAAAGTTAGGGGGGAAAGAGGGTGTGTTGCAGCTACAGCAAGTAATTTAAAAAGACTTAGTCCATTTACATAATAATGCTCAAGAAAAACAGTTCATGATGATAACCTGCCATATTTCCTCTCAATATTAACCTTAGGTGCGCTATCTGCCAGGGAAATGCAGGATGTAACTGGGGGACTGGATAGAAATAGTGAGTGAAAATCATTACTATCAAAAAGCTAATCAAGCTGGCCTATGTGAGAGAACGTGTATCAGTGTAAATCGGATACATCTGGTAAACTACCACAATTGGCACCCTTATGTAGTCTCAGCAGAGAGCAAGGAATGAAGCACAGTGCCAGACAGTATGGGGAGATTACCCTTCTTCTGCTTTTGCTGTACTGGATATATTTTCTCAGTCTCCATTGCTGTCCACACAGCATCTTCTACAAACACTAAAATCATTTACATTTGAAAACCATTGGAAGTAACATGAATACATAAAAGAAAATTCACTAACCTAAAAGCTACATGCTTTCTCTTGCTTTTCTTTCCCTCTCTGTCTCCATTTCCTCTCCTTCATTTTGTCTTATGTTCTTTCTCTCCATTTCTTTATTCTGGTCTTCCTCTTTCTGAGTCTTTCCTTTTCTTGTTCTTTAAAAAAATAATACTCTGCATTTTTTTAAGGCTGGAGGAGTGTCCCCTTCCACCTCCCCCTGTTCAGTCTCATCTTTCCCAACTTTTCTGAGAATTCAGTTTTCCAGTCAAGTACGTTCAAACAGTTTCATGACTGTAACTAGATCTGGATTAGTTTTCTAAGGCTTAGTACACATTTACTGGGAAATTCAGTAGCAGTTGACGAGTTACACAAGCTATGCAGAGTAGCTTGCATAACTCCTGTCAACTTCCTAACTTCTCTTTAATGTGCCATCTCCACTGTGCTGCACTGACAGGAAACGTATTCCCGTTTATGCCTTTTGAGGAGGTGGTTTAATTGAATCAACTTCCAGATCGATTGAGTGGGTCTTCTCTGCTGCTCAATCGATCCAGATAGATCGATCTGATGGCAGGAATTTGCTGCCATCAGTGTGTACAACATACCCTTACAGAGGTTACTAGCGTTAGAGGCCCGGAGGAGTTTAAACACTGAAATACTTGTATTTATATTTTTAATTACTATTTTAAAAATAAACAGTAAACATTTTTTCACTACTGTTTTTCCATTCTCTCTCAATCTCCTATAGCAGCAGGAGCTTAGAAGACTACTTCTCCCCAACAGGAGAAAGAACATCAGGGCACAAGATCTTCCTACACAAATACCAACATGTCCTGTATTTGACCAAGATGCTCCATGCTTAAGAATAGTTTGATATAAGGATCCCACACCAACCATAACTAATTCCCCTTACATGTAGGCACTACACTACAGCATACAGTGTTCCAAGAGTAGACCATAGTATAGGATGATACTATATACCACTGAGCACATATCCTTTTCACCAATGTCTTCTGATTATATGGATAGATACAAGTCTTTTGCTCACTTTCATAAAAATCTATATATTAAAATAGTGTTGTGGCTGACTGTTTTTCCCCCTCCAGCTTTGATTTTGATAACACGATTGTTCTTCCTCTGCTACACTTTTGCTTTATATTATATTTTGCTAGTGCACTACTTTAAGTTACTTTCTTCCACAAGAAAATGTCTTTTAGGAAATCTTGCTGTGGTTAAGATTTATGTTAGAGAGATTCTAAAATATCTGGTATATTAAAGATAACATTTCTGGGAAGAGCCCTCTTCTTTCCACCAATCTCATTAGCTCAGACATTGTCAAAGGGAGTTTTCATATCTTGTAGTTCTGAGTGTGAACAATAATGAGCTTAAACTTTAATCTGTTATTCATAGCATTATGAGCTGACTGTCATCAAGCAGGTCTCTCCTCAAAATGAGTCTCTTTTATCCCACTGTAAACCTTCCTACCTGAGATGTAACTAGTATGTTTGTTCTGCTTATCTTGGGCAATCAGCTGCTCATGCAATTCTCTTCCAATTCCATGTTCAAAGCTCCGACCAAGGTCTTCAGTTTTCCTAAAACAATCAAGCAGACAGTTAAAATGCCGTCTTCAAGGCATCTTCTAATATGTAGCAGTTGGAATGGAAGAATTGACGTACACTGAAGCATTGTTTGGTTTTCTGTTTATCCATACCTGAATTGATCATCATCTAAGAGAGGCTTTTGGGCATTCAGGTACCTCCTAACAGTATCTTCTAGTTTGGGAATTGGCAACCTGAACAGGAGGGAAAAAAAGCAAATTAAAATGTTCTTGTTAAAGCTCTGACAGTAAAGACTCTTAAGATACCATATTGTTTGTAAGTGAATTCCTATGTTCTTATAATTAAGCATGATAGAGAAACAGGAACTTATTTTACAAGTAGCCAACCCACAGATCCCCATCTGTAATTTTATATAATGCCAGGCATGGAATGTTTTCTGTATTTTGATTCCTGGTGGAAATTCTAAGCAATTTCTTTCCACACTCATCTTAGCCTAAACATGAAAGCAGTTCTTACCTAGTTCTTAAGGAGATTCATTCTTTTTTACTTTCAGGGTGACAGGACTATGTCACCTTGAAACATAGGCTGATTTTTGTTATTTTGACAGCCATATTTCTATTTTTAATGCTGCTTTCTCCCCCATTGCTTTGTTAAAGAGCCACACAAACAAATGGGGAAATGACAGTGAAACAATGAAGCTAACTATTCAGGAATTGCTGTCCAATGCGCAAAGTAAACACATGGGGGGGGAAGGAAATTTGTTTTCTCTAAATCCTTTTCCTTTGTAATAATTGTATGTGTTGCTTAAACAATGTTAGGTAAGAGAGTTGAGACGGAAGTATAATTTTTAAACTGACAGTGTTCACTTGAACATCAGTAACACAGATCAAAGTTCCTTCCCTGTGTTAGCACTAACCTTTCGCCTACTTACCATACTGTAGCCCATCCCATCTTGTGCCTGTCTCTCTCCTGCACTTTCAGCACATGCCAAACCTCACTCATTAGGGGTGTAGCTAGCAATCTGAAACCAGAATGTACTGACTGGCCTGTTGACCCCACCACCTGCTGCCTACTGGTAGTCTCAAAGGTAGACCTGACCGGTCAGCGTGCTACTAAAGCGTCACCAAAAACTATAAAGCCTGTCGTTCACTGTAAGAAAATTGGCCCCAGCAATTAAGCCGCATATGTTAATTAAGCCCAGGGTACAGGGCTGCCCACTTCGCAGTCCAGCTGCGTTTGTTTTTGTTTTTTTACAGGGTGCATTTCCTCTCTGATGTGGCAGACTGTCGCTGTGTAGTAATGAGCCTTCAAAGCCCTTAGTCACCATTTCTGAATGTAGAGCTGGGACTCCATTACCAGGGGAAAGGGACTGACTTACACAGACAAAGGAGAGAGTGGCCATTAGATGCCAGGAGTCATGGGAGAAAGGGGCTCCTTTAGCTGGGCAGGGGGGAAAGGGGGATTTTTCTCAGCAAAGGGAAAGGTGGGGGAGAGGGAGGGGTTTCCTGCGGGCTCAGAAGGCTGCTTAGGCCTCCCTTACCTGGAACGGGGCTCAGAGGGGGCAGGGTGGGGGGGTCCTTGACTGGACTGGCCTGGGGGAGGGCAGGGGTCCAAGGCTGGGCGTGGTCCCGGAGCCCTGGGCTGGCTCTGAGCAGGGAGCCCCGGTGGTTGTGGGGCCGAGAGGAGGGCGGGGAGGTGCCTGCGGCTCTAGTGCAGGGTCCCAGGCGGGGGGGGGCGGGGGGCTCACCTGGGCAGGCTTTTCTGATAGTGCATGGTGGGCACGAGGCTGCGGTGCAGGTACTGGGAGGGGTCGGCGCTGCTGTAGCCCCTCCGCAGCCCGGGGGCCGCCGGAGCGCCCAGGGCCTTCGTCCCGCTCGGGCAGGAGAGCGGAGAGAGCAGCAGCCGCCGAGCCGCCATGGCGCCCCGTCCGGTGCCCGCCGCGCCGCGCCTCCGCCTCCGCCCGCCTCCGCCTGCCCAAGCCGCGCCCCGGCCGGCCGCCGCTCTCCTTCCGGGCCGCAGCGCCGCCCTGGCCGGGCGGGGGCGGGGACTCAGCCCCGCGGCTCGCTCGCGCCCCGGGCGGGCTGCTCCCCTCTGAGGAGATCTACGCTGGGGGGAGGGGTCAGCACCTTTCCCTACAAGCAAAGGCGCCCTATGGCCGCAGCTTGGCGCAGGGCCCGCAGCCACAGCGGGAACCTGGGCAGGGCTCGGCTCGTGGGCGCTGTACCTGTCCCGCACAGCTTTAAGAGCAGGGGAGCCAGGAGGGTAGCTATAGACGCCTTGGTGACAACAGTCACGCCTTGCACTCTCTGGAGCCCTCCACCCCAGGATGTCAGTGCTAGGCAAATGGTCGTGAACTCATTTTCACTCTTCCTTGCCTGATTTTAGGAGGGTGACGTTACGGTGTCTAGAATGTGGGTTAGAGGCTCACCCGCTAATCTCATCAGAAGATAATAAGGTTCTAGTGGCAGAATCAGGTACACAGAGTTTTGCAGGGAGCCTCCTCGGTATGCATGACAAGGCCACACGGAGATCAAAATATAGCCTGGAAGACTTTTATTGCAGTCAAATGGCATAATAATCAAATGGGAAAACAATCAGAATTACAACAATATGTTCTAGAGGTACATGTGGTATTGCATACTATAAACCTTTTAGATTAACATACTCACACCCTTTTGATAACCTGGTGGTAAGAGACAAAGGACCAGCTGCCTCTGACATGCCTAAAGAGTCACAAGGTTCAGTTCTCAAGTGGAAGGGGAAGAGCTTAGGAGAAGCTAGAGAGCTAAAAGCTATAGAAAGATTATAGAAGCTAATTTAGAGTTTGACTTAACTAACCCAAGAACTATAAAACGTGAAACTAGAGAACTATAGTGAGAACTAAGACCAGGTAGAATAAACTAAGACTAAGAACCGTAGCTAGAACCATAGCGAACTAAAGACAAAAACTGTAGATAGCTCTAACAAGAACTAACTTAACATGCTGGGTTTGTTACACTTATAAAATAAACACCAGGATCTTATTCAGGGGATAAGGCAGTATGCCACGTTTATTATGAATACAGAAAATATTTTAAAAAGCAATTGCCTAAAACACACTCTCTCACACACACACATACAGTTCTGCAGGAGAGAGATAATTACCAGTCTGTGTTGCTCCAGCTGACTCACTGGCCAGGTGAGTCAGACTCAAGGGAGGAGCCAGGCCCTGTCGTTCGCCACACGATGCCCCTTGTGGTATGCAGAACGAGCCCAAAATCCAGGTTTTTTCTTCTGATACTTATATTCATCCATCCCCATTCGGGTCTATGGATTCTTTCATATCAGATAGTCTCCTTGTTTGATGTAACTCTCAATTACGTTTGGTATCGTAAATGTGACAGCTTTCTCATCCTTCCTTCATTCCTGTTTTACACTTTGTTTTCCTCCTGTAACTCCCCTGTCCTTCAGGGTGATGTTGATCTTCGGCCATCTGGGTTGTAAAAGTTCTTTAAACAAAGCATCATCTCTCTCTTCTGTCCTTGTAGGCTGCCTTATCTTTCACACATTCACACCGCTTTCACTCCTCATTCATATCACTAAAAATCATTACATTCTTATTCCATTTCATTGGTGTACTATTTTGTACCTTCTTACTAACACAATACAATCCTTATACCTATACCAATTTACCAATTCTCTCAATATCAATTTAATAAAAAGAATGTAAAGGAATCTTAGTTGCCCTCTCATTGCCCCATGATTTACACATCAACCACATTCCTGATATGCATTGAACACTTTCCTTCATTTATAAATTATCATAGTTGATTTCCAGGATGTTCCCAAACAATTATGCTTAGATATTTACAAGCAGGGCCCCAATGTGCCATAAATGTTAAATCACAGAATGTTTGTGCAGAGTGTCCTAACTCGTCTGTTAGTAGTCAATCATCATAGTGGAGCCTGAGGTGGCATAAACACATAAACATTTAGTATGTCCGGAACATCTTATCTACAAGGCCCAACTTCATTCCCGTCAGTGTGAGAGTTAGCCCTTAAGCTTCAAGTAATAGCTTCCAGTCATATCCATGGTTTGGGCCTGCTTTGGTTCAGGCTTGTACCACAGTGCTGGGGCCTACAGGTTGCCCCTCTCATAGTCTGAGTACTATGTGCCCTCCTTTCATGTCCAAACTTAACTTCCTCACCCACAAAATATTAGGGAACACTTACTCTGTAGGCCGGCACATTCGTGCATATGAATGAGATATTCATACCATATGGATATATTCATACCAAGGACAATTAGCACATTCTCACCTCTGTTATTTTTGGCCAAACCGGTTAATTCCATGTTCTTTATGGTGTACCTGTTAAGTTTCTAGAGGGCATGAACTTAAGAAGCTCCCCTATCTTGATGCATCCTCACTTACCTAGGATAAAGGTCACAAGCATATATATACTTTATGCTTTAGCTCATCATCACTTATCTAGGTTAAAGGCACTGATATGTATGCTAACTTGCCTTAGCTCATCATACAGGATGTAGTCTGTAGGTTTCTTGCACAAATACAGATCTATAAACCTATTATAATAAAACAAGCAATTAAATGCATAAGAAAATATATATATGCAAACAAGCAGTCTAGTCCTATGGGCTAGCCCCTCTGAGACGGAAGCATCATCCTGTCATTTTATAGATGGGGAAACTTAGGTACTACACAATGAAGTCACTTGCCCAAAGTCACACGATGAGTCAGTAGCAGAATTTAAAATATAGCTCAGCCTTCTCCCCAATCCTACGCATTATTTTGCACATACCCAAGCAGAAAAGTAAGACAAACTGAAAGGGTGTGACAGGAAATATTTTAACTGGATACAACAGGTATTAAGGAGCAATCCTCAATAGAGAAGGGTGTGGATAAGATGATCTGCTAGTAATGAGACTTTTCGGTCTCTAACATCTTTGATGCTACAATTACGGAAGTATATCTAACTCTTGCAGATGAGTGAAGTATTCATATAGATGAATGCACCCCACAGCAAATTAAAAAGCCATAAATTAAATAGTGAAGATTCTTTATTTTGAAAAATCCCTTTTCTAATATTTTTAAGACTCCATTACTTTCAGTTTTGCCCCACTTCTTGCCCCGGTTTCAAGGAATATTACTGACAACCTTCTGCAACTGAGTTACTTTTAAGATAAGTACAGGTCACTTACACTGATCAATCTTAATTTCATCTCAGGGGCTGTACTGTCACTTAAATACCTCAGGGAATTAGTCATTGGGTACTTCACTAATAGTTTCATTAATCTAATTACCAAAGTGAAAACCTCTTGATGAACATGCCACTTTCTCAATTTATTATATAACAGAAGCCTCAAAAATGTTTTAAAAATGTTCAGAGGATGAAAACATCAATAATTAAACAAGCACTTTTGACTTGAAAAATAGCTTTTAAAAAAAGGTTTAACCAGTAGTTTCAGGAACTATTCTTGCCACTTAGTCCCGCTGCCAGTTTTTGTGGTTTTAAACTACATTTTCTTGTTTTAATGTTTCTCTCCCCTGTTGCTGTGTGAAAGACCCACATGAACAAAATGGCAAATTGATATATACAGGGGAAACACTGAAAGTGATTATACAACAAAAATATTTTCAAATATACAATATAAATTACAATACATTTTTATTTGAGCTATAGTAATCTTTAATGCTACTTGTAATAAGTACATTTACAGTCATAAATGTGATTTTTTTAAAATTGAGTGTTCTTTTAAAAGAAAGATTATAAGGAGGAAAATTCCATAGTGAAGTTCAAGAAAGGAAAATGCCATAATGATAATATTTCACACTTATTTAGGTTGTAGTCCTTCAAGATATTGAATGCCACCTGTGAGGTGCTGAAAGCCCTCAATGCCCAATAAAGTGAACAGAAGCTGAAGATACTCAGCACCTTATAGGATCAAGTAACTTCATCCCTGTGACCTTCTTACAGCAGTAATATTGTCCCCATTTTACAAATATGAACAGTCTTGCCCAAGGTTGTGTAGCAAATTGTATGGCTGGGCTGAGAACTGAATCCACATCTATATTTGGTATGATATACAGGCCTGGTCTACACTTACATTCCAGATTCGGCGGCAGTCAACGGGAGATATGCAAGTGACATAAATCACTTGCGTATCTCCCGTCAACTTCACTGCGTCTGCTCTGCGCGCTGTCCACACTGTGCTGCGCCACTTACCGGGGTGGTTTTCCTGCATCAAATGCTTGATCGACTGAGCGGGTCTACACAGACTACTTTGTCGATCCAGAGCAATCGATCCGATGGCGGCGAATTTGTGTAGACCCAGCCACAGTGGTCATACTAACTGTTACCCAGATAAGGTATCAGCGTTCAGGTGAGTGGTTAACATTTGATTAATTCTAGCATAAGCCAGACTTAAATTTTGATTTATATTCCCTACTATAGTACATAATGACAATATACATTTAATTTTGGATAGTTTATTTTCTTGTTATTACAGATTGGTGTGATACTTGTTGACATAGATGTACCCTGTAGAAAGGGAGTGTTTTCAAAGACTTAGTAATTCTTGGAAGCAAATACATAAAATTTGCTCTGAAGATGGATTGTGGCAGTGTAGTAGATTTAACTGTTGGGTGAGTAATAGCAGATTTTTAATTACTTACATTTAGAAAGTGCCTTTGCTTCAGAAGAATTCTAAAGTGCCTTATAGACTGCATACATGGGAACTGCATCTGAAATGCAGCCATCTTTGGGATGGTTTATGACAGCGGTGCCCCATTCTTTTTTGTCAAGGTCCAAATTTCTTGATCAAGGTATAATCAAGATCCAGATTCCAGAGAAAATAATAAAACAATAATAACAATCATGATACGAATAAGTAAATAAAAAGATCTGGGATCTGTTCAAAAGTATCTGGTGGTCTAGATTTGGTCTGTTGTCCACCTACTAACTACCTCTGGCTTATGCATAGCAACCCTGCACAACAGCTTGGAACAGGAATTAAATATCATATCCAAGTGAAACTGCAGGGTATTAGTTGGACAGAATGTAATTACTTATGTTGGAATTTGGCCAGAATAGTAGATTTAACACTCCTACTCTTGTATACAGTACCATGGCCTCTTTTAATGATAGCAATCGAGCAAGAACTTAAAGTTCTCATTCAGAGATCTGTGTTCTATCTATCTGCATCTGTATACCTGAAACGTTAATTTAATCTAGTAGTTTGTTTTGTTTGGAGTAAAATGAGGTAGAAAAATAGTTTTATTAAAAATAAATTAAACTACACAAGCATAGGAAATAGAATACTCTCTCCCACCTGAACAGAATGGTTCCAGAGAAATTCCACCTCAGTGCAATCAATATTGTTGAAATCTGTGACAATTTCAAGTGCTCAAGGAATTCAAGATCAGGCTCATAATCAGTGCATTATCAGAACAAATTCTTATTTACTGGTTATAACTTGAGATGACAGTGGTAGATAGCAACACCCCTGAGTGGAGCTGGCTTTAGAAATGAATTCTTTTATAGGTGTCATATTCAGAATATCTAATGTTCTTCCAAATACCTTTATGAAATTTTATGTTGCTGCAACAATTTTCCTATTGGGAGGGGAAAAATGAACCATGGTGGTAACTGCACAGAGTTAAAATACAATTGTCCTTCATCTGTTTTATTACTGTTCTGCACTAGGAATGAAATTACCTTCTGTATAGAGAGCCAGCACAAGGCCCATGCACTACTCGTACATCCCACTTTTGCCCAATTCTGAAAGTCTTTTACTAGTATTCTGCACAGGGATGAATTTCACCCTAGAAGATGAAACAAATAGAGAAAACAAAGTGGATGCATAAATTATATATAATGGAATCAAATTGTAGTATGTGGTAGGTGCCTTTTCAGAGGATTAAGGGAGTGTAAGATGCCCTCTTATTTCCTTGCACAGGCCCTCAGTCTCATAAATTACAGCATGGTGGCGCAAACAGCTTCCATGTGGCAGCTACTCCCCAGCCCACATATGGGCAGTGAGTGAGCAGGTAGGAGTAGGAGTGGGAGAAGCCTTGATTCCACCACTCATTTGAGGATGGTTTTGTGGACCTGATTTTCAGAGGAGTTAAGCACCCGCAAATCCAGTTGAAGACAATGGGAAGTATGGGTGCTGTCAGTACCTCTGAAAATCAGGCCCTCTAACTTTCTTTCTTATAGTTGGTGAAGGTAGTGATGCCTACATTTAAGGCTGCCCAGCATTTTCCATTATCAAACTCTGGTTTTAGTTGCTTATTAACTGCCAAACTTTAATCATTTGGTCTGAAATTTTCTATGCTGTCTGTCTGTCTTGAGGCTGAATATTTTTTGAATGTTTCAGCAACAATGGCATAGCTATTTCCCAGAATGAGGTTAGGGGAAAATATTTGGGGGTTTTAGCCCATATTAAAAAATTATTACAACTGTTTCACTGAGCTCTAGTGCCTCTATGCTTTGGAGCAGAGACTAGAATTTTTGCAGGGGGATTCAACCTTGTGTCAGGGATTGGCCTTTTTCCATCCCTGTAAAAATCCATCCAAATCTGGCTAAATTATAAAACAATGGGGGAAAATGGAATTTTGCACATGCTCAGTAGAAACTAGTTAGTTTGGCAGCTAAATTCTCAAATGCTTCTGTCTATACTGGGCATGCACCAAATCAGGGCTGCACACAACTTTCTCTGCAGTTGCTCCTCCCAGCACTGAGGAGTCACTGTAATATTAGGTGCAGGAACTGAGAGCAGGGAAACTGTCTTTTCTGTGCTGTCAGTGATCCTGCTACTGGTGCCTAGACTGCATGGAGAAGGAGGAAGCTGCTTAACTGGAATGCCATAGGTTGATGGAATCAGAGACAGGCTGTGAGAAGGAGGAAAGAGGCAGAAGAGGATGGGGCAGAGGAGGCAGAGACAAGCTGGGGATGGGGGGTAGGTAGAGACAATGACAAGGACAGAGATGGGCTATTAGGGATGGAATGAGGCAGAAAAAGGCTATTACAACAGTAGGGGCAGGAGACTAAGTGGACATTAAAAGAAGGGTCTGTAACCATGAGATACTCTTCCTTCCAGAACCAGAAATGAATCCAGAATTCCTGAGTCTCAGCATTACTTTTCTATCTGGTAAATAGCTGTGAAAACCCACTGCTAAAGTATGTGTCACATTCCCCTCTAGTTGGTGACCCACATCATAGATAACGACTTGCTGCTGCTATTAATTGCACTGTTAGCTCAAGTGACAAAAGTGTGTGCTGTAGAACTAAGAGTTCCAACTCTTCTATAACCCATGTGAGGGTTCCACATAGCAGTATTCCAATATGGTTCCACATAGCAAAATTTCTGTTTTTTCTGTTTGTTTTTTTAAAAAGATAAGAAATTACATTTTAAAACATCTATGTTAAAAGAATGTTAAGATTAGAAAGTCAAGCACTCAAAAGTTAGGTTACTCCAGAATTAAGGTTGCCTGTGCAACCTTAATGTGGCCCTCTTCTACATATGTATTGTGATACAGTCTTTACTTACATAATAACATACTCTATTTTTTAGGACTCTTACCTCATTTAGTGCACAAAATCGAGGGAGGCTGCTCACTGAAGGAGTCAATATTTCATTATTATATTTATATTTTCTTTTTCTTTCTTTCTTTTTATTTTATATGATTTATTTATATTCAGTATTTCCTTTTGGTCTCATCATTCAGTGGGTGGCCCCATTCGATGTTTGCCATCCAAACTCTGTACTGAATATATAATTATTAATTTCCAAATGGGCTTTTCTACAGTGCACATGTACAGTATGCTCATATATAATACAATGCTAAATCTAATCTTATAAATCCCCCAAATATACTGTATAGTGTGATAGATTGTTTACAGAAACACTTCAGAATGCTAGACTAATGGGCTGAACACCGTACTAATAATATAAGCTATAATGTAGTTGTAGTGGATGGTTATGGTAGTATAGTTTTACAAGACATTCATTATACAACATACAAATCTATGTTTGAATTGAATGAATAAAATGATTAGATATACCAAAGGAAAGGAAAGATTCATAGAGGTTAGTCTGATAATCCTCTGAAAGTAAGTTGGCCCCTGCTCTAATCAACAGAGTGCAGGGGGGGAAAACGTGAAATCATTTCACTCCCAAGATAAAAAATGCCAAATACTAGAGAGTGCCCTTTTATGTTTTTCTCCAGTAATAGTGTGTTAATTAAGTTTATTATTGTACTTGCTCAGCCTTTTTCTAACCACATTTACTAAAAATAAAAACCAAACCTGCTTTAATTAATAAAGTTCAGTCTCACCTGGCCTGCCCTATTGTTATAGTCCAGTTCAAAGTGTTACTTGACCTGCCCTTTAGTGCATGTTCTGTACAAAAGCCATAATTTCTGCCCATTTAAATGCATAACTTTCGCTACTTCCTTTCTAGGCCTGGATGTTAGGAGACCATGCTTCAAGGGTTGTGGAATGCATGAAAATATTATTTATCATTCATGTGGCCATCGCTCTGTTTTGACTCACTCTTGCATCTCATGAAGTGGGTTGTAGCCCACGAAAGCTTATGCCTGCAGAAATTTATTAGTCTTTAAAGTGCTACAGGACTCTCGTTGTTTTTGCTGTATACAGACAAGCACAGCTACCCCTCTGGAACTCTTGTTTTAGAAATACTACTACATTCTGTTCTAATTTTCCAGAGCTCCTTAATCTCCTTCCAGGTTCTTAATGATGTAGTCAATAATAGGATTGTTGGTATTAATTTGGAACAATAATGCCAGCTGCATGCTTGGTGGCTATTGGCACAGGGGTGACCTTGCAGGTCAGCTAAGCAGTTCTGGAAGTGCTTTGATCTGATCTATACAGAGCTAGAGCTGTCCATTCTAACAAGGGAAGCTAGTGAGGTCTCTTTCCATGGGATGCTGAATCTTCTACAAAGAGCACTGAGGACAGCATGGCAGTGGCTTTTGATGCAATGCTGGCTCGGGTCAAAGATGTTTGTAAAAGAAATGGTTTGCTCATTCTGTCAGTATTGTCTGTCATAGTGGGATGTCTTCTTGGATTCTTCCTCAGGACCAGGCGGCTCTCTCAGCAGGTCAGTAACGAATGTAGCAATGGGCAGAAAATGTCAAGTTACGTAACAAAATAGGAGATAAAACAACCCATGAAATTTCAAGGATGGGTATTTCAAAATAAAAATGAATTTTGTTAAGTTTGGTAATATTTTGATAGGAGCCTACTTTGTTTTCTTTGGGTCCTTCCATAAGTTTTATATACAGTATATGTTGGAGAAATGTCATTAAGACACTGCAAGTCTACCTTAAGAAACACACTGTAATGTTACAGGTCTGAATAAAAATACCAGGTTCTGAAACTGAATGAATTACAGCATTGTACTGTATGAAAATGGTAATAGTGTAGCATGTTAACTGGTGTCAGGATACAGTCATTTTTATTTATATTCAGTGGAACGTGTACCTCCAATGAACACATTAGGGAACTTTTTCTGATTAACATATCGAGAGTAACAGATATTTATTTCACACTGAGTATATTTTATACGAGCCAAACTGGGATGTCCGTTAGTAAAAGCCCAAGTTTTACATTCAACAGGCGATTTCTCCTCAAACACACCTCTATTAATCTGTTTGTAGGTGCTCAATTCTTCCTATCCAGAATAGCCTGACAGACTATACAGGCAGAGGCAAATTACTTACTGAACATGTTTTGCCCCAATAATATAAAATTTTAATATTTTAACCAAGTTATGGTACTTTAAAATAATGTGATCATTAAGCCAGTTTTGTCTTCCGCTGCTGGCCCTAAGTTGAACGTCTTCTATGTCCAAACAGTAGCTTCGTGCACATCAGGTGAAATGTGCAAAATGCAAAATAAAGAGATTATGCAGTGAAACCTGATAAAAGTGGCCTCCAAAGAGACTATTTATTTTTTAACAGCTTTGGCACATAGATGCACAATGCAATTAGATTAATGTGGAGGAACAGCTGAAGGGAATGTTGATTTTACTGACCGTCAGCACAGGTGTCTGTGGCGAACAAATTCTCACTGGCACCTATTTCATTGTACTGTTGTTAAGAATTGTTTTGTTTTTGATTTAGATCCACAATATTTCAAAGTGTGCCTGAGTGAAACAAATCTTAATTTATTTTCTCCTGAATCAGAATACATTACATGATCATAG
This sequence comes from Mesoclemmys tuberculata, assembly GCA_007922155.1. NCBI lineage: Eukaryota > Metazoa > Chordata > Testudines > Chelidae > Mesoclemmys > Mesoclemmys tuberculata. The sequence continues at coordinate 3,827,660 of ML675643.1, forward strand.
TCATTTTAAAAAATTCCCCCAACTTCTGCCATCTGTGCCACTTGAAATTATATACAGTAGTTACAAGTAATATAAACTGATCGTACAATTGTATCAGATCATACAGTTTTACCAGCAGCTGTAACATGCCTTGTGAAGAAAGCCAATCTTACACATCAAAACCATAAACACATCTCTCCATATATTTGTAGGAAATTAGTTATTTCCAATTCCCCGGGGAGTTATTGATGAGGATGCTGAAAATGTTGATTCTACCACTGGTTGTCTCAAGGTGAGTGAGTGTGATGATTTGCTCAAAATAATTGATCTAGTGTCCTAAATAAAGCAGTAAAACCACCTTGTCATTGTAACTAAGTTGTTGTGTAAGTGCAAAGACTAGCATAGACGGTCCTATAATGCATTAATATTTCTGATGGATTTATTAACATAGTTAGAAAAGACGTGGTTTAGCTGAAGAAAATTCTGAGTCAACAGGAACGTCCTGCCAGAATAACTCACAGAATATTGTTTGTTTACAAACTAGCTTTTGAAATATATTTATTTTCATTTTAAAGAATTATTTTTATTGAAAATAAACCAATTAGAATGTAGTATGAATCAGCCATCATACCATCAACTAAATCTAATCAGTTGAAAGAGTATAATTTGCAAGTCATACAAAACACCACAATTAATTTAGAGTTCTTTGCCATGTTTTGAGAGAGAGATTTGCTGGATTATGATGAATAATGAAAGAATATATGGGGTCAGAAAACCGGTATGTGTTTTCTATTGACTTCAAATGGAGTTGTGGGTGCTATGAAAATCAGGCCCATAATGCTTTGAAAAAAGCATTAAATAGACTAGATTATGTGGTGGAGATTTTACCTCTATCTCTTTCCAGGAGTTAACAAAATATAAATATGTGGTGTCTGATGTCCTAGCTGCATAGCGATGTTTATTCCAGATCACTTTTAAAATCACTCAAATAAAAAATGACTTTATTGTTTATTATGTGGGAGAAAACTGTAAAGTAGGTATAAAATCTCAACAGCAGTATTTGCCAAACCTTGCTCTGAGCCTGTCAGTCAGACATACTAACAGAAATGACAAGTGTAATAATTGGAGGAATTGGATTCCAAACTGAAAACATTTGGGTTTTTTTGCCAAGTGTTGTTTTTGCTGTTAGAATGGACATTAGTTTTCACAGAGAAGACGAGGACAGTTTATCCACAGCTGAGACTAAAGTTAATGTTAATTTGTCTCTTAGTTTGGATGCACTGTATAGTTCCAGTGTTAGCAGGGCACTATATTTTATATAGGGCTTTTCATGCTCATGGGAAAGCTTTGCAAAATTCAATGTTTTAAAATAATTTCAAAGGACAAAATCAATGTTTATTTTTAAGCATCTTTTTCTATGTTTCTTTAAAGTTTCAGAGTTGTGGGAAGTTATGTGGAGTCAGACATGAATGAGTCAGACAGTAATTTTTTAATGATAGTAGAAACTGAGTTTAAAAAAATTAAAGCTTACAACCATTAAAACCCAAATTGTCAACATCACATGTCAAAATATGCAAAATAAATATTCTGAAATAAACTCTAATAAGTTCTCAAGCAGTATATTTTGTTATTTTGTCCATATGTAAATTTGGATTATCATCGATGGAGGTACTTTTTTTTGTCATTTTGTGGGTGTATAGTACAAAATATATAGGCATGACAGTAGGTCATGCTAGTGGGGGAGTAGTACTATAGGTGAAAAAAAGCACAGAGTCAAATATAGTAAAAATCATAAATGAATCAAACAATAATCATTTGATTATGATGAATCAAACAATTCATCATAAATGAATCAAACATATGTTAGATATGAATCAAACATATCTATCTCTATGGATAGAAATTCCATGCTTGAATAATAAGATTATATCAGTAGGAATATATTATCGATCACCTGATCAGCATGGTGATTGTGAAATGCTCAGGGAGATTAGAGAGGCCACAAAAACAGAAAACCCAATAATAATGGGGGATTTCGTATCCCCATATTGACTGGGAACATGTCATATTCCCTATGTTGACAGCAGTCAGGTGGGGACATGTAGGAGCTGCTATATTAACACCACTCTACCAAGCGACATAAATTACACCGACCTAAGTTTCAGTGTGGACAGCTCTATGTTGGCAGGAGAGCTTCTTCACTCTAGCAGGAGGGGCAGGAATGGCTGTCCTAGCAGGGAGAGAGAGAGAAGAAAACTGAGAAGGAGTACAGGTGTGGCAGAAGATACTGGAGTATGGTACAAAAGAACTCCCAGCAGAAAAGCTGAATGTGTGCAGTGTGGTTCCCACTGAAAGAGCAGGGTTTTAAGCACTATATACTCTGGGTGTGGGAAATGGACTATGTCTGGGTGTTTTGTTGGGGATTATTTGAACTATGTTTTGGTAATAAAACGGGCCCCAGAAGAAGTGTTGTTTAAGCAAGAGAGCCTGAAGTGGAGTTCCTGCGGATTCTGAAAGGGGAAACCGAGGCAGACATACCTATAAGGAGTAGGGATGTTGAAGAAGAAGCTGCCATAGCACACCAACATTCATATTTTTTACAATCTCATAATTATTTGGGAGCTTGATTCATGATTTTTGGAAGCTTGGGGTTGTCAGTATTACTATAGAATTAAATAATATAGTTATATACGATACATAATAATTATAGAGGGGAAGCAAAGGGCATAGACAAAAGAAAAGACAGATATTCATGGAGAAATTTGAAACGAAAAGGGCAATTATCTTTGAGGAAGGGATGAAGCAAGAGTAGAAGGGGGTTCATGCTACAGGACTAAAAATAGCAGTTTAGACACCAGTTTGGGCTGGAACCTGGGCTCTGAAACCTGGCACAGAGGGTTGGTCTCAGAACTCAACCTCTAAACCAAACGGGAACATCTATACTGCCATTTTTTGTCCCATAGGACAAGCCCAAGTCTGTGCAGCCAGGCTCTAAGTCTTGCTGCTGGGATTTTTTTTGCATTGTAGACATACTCGCAGAGTCTAGCTCCTCTGTGTTCCCCGCAGGAGAGCAGACACCCATATGCATACATAAACCATTCATATATTTGTACCCCAGAACTTCACTTGTTTTTACAAATATAAGGAATTCCAGAAATATAATTAAATTCCTGTAAAACTACATTCTTTATAACAATAACAAATTTCTCATGCACATATTTAAAATCAGTATTTTAAAAGATGTATGCTCTCTTTTTTAACAATTTATATATACATTTAAAATGAGTTTATTTCTCTGAGGATATGGTGCATCCTCAGCCTGCCCTAAAGAAGCAATATTGTTTGATTTATATGTTAAATTACTATTTATTGATAGTTATGAAAGCCAGGAATACAGCACTGTATTCTAGAAAATGGGCCTGACCTTACTCCAGTTGAAATCAATAGGAGTTTTTCCATTAATTTCAATGGGAGCAGAGGCAGGCACATGGTATTATAAAAGAGAGATAATACAGCAGGCCTGCTCAATTAACAAATGAACATAGCACTGCCTGGGAAGGAGGAAAGAAGGATTAAGAGAGAGACTCAATCTAACAGTCTTAAACACCCTGTCTCAAAATCCACAGTTTATCCAGGAGGAGTGGGGTGGGTGGATTGCTTAGGGGGAGTGTTAATGGACTATACAGCCTTTCACTTCTGGGTCACTACTTCAAATCCAGTCTAGGTTAAAAGTGACCAAAAGTTTTTACTATTCTGTTCGGTAGCTTATGTAATAAGAGTTGCTTGGTGTTCTCAGTGCAGTGGATAAATACCCACATAACAAAGGATACTGCTTCGAATGGCACCCTTTGTTGAGAATCTCATAAAAAAGGCTTGAGCAGACATAGAGACCAAACTATCTTTTCACCTCTTGAGGTGGTCTGTCAGGTCTGGATTGAGGCACATTGGCTGGGCAGTGTGGAGAATAATGCCCATGCAATACCTATTTTGAGGGTAAAGATGAAATTGCTGTCTTCAGGTCTTCTTTCAATACAATACCTCTCACGAGCACTGAACTTTTGCACATACACAAAGTAACTTTTTTAAGAAAGGGTGGAGCCCGGAGAAGGGAAAATTCATAGAAATATGCAGAGTTCAAAAACAAGTAAGCAAATCCCGATGCACAGAAAATGAGCTAAACTATATGTCTCATCTGTTTTTATTAATCTCCGATCAATGTAACGATGTCTACTCAGGACCTTTCAGTCTCATCTAACTCTAAAGCTGTAATAGGTTCACTGTATTCAATCTATGATCAAATTTACAAAGAAAAACAATACTATACAATATCAGGAATGTTAAGAAAGAGACTTGCACGAGAAGATATGGAGAAGATGTTACTTGACCATTAAAATAATTACATTTTAAGATTAAATTAAAATATTTCACAGACTATATTAGACCTCAACAGGCTAAATAAACTGAGATTGCAAGACAGTAATGTATGGACAAATAATTGCAAAGGTATTTTCTGATTCTGCCTGCACCAAGGAAATTTGGGCTAAAAGCTTATAAATAATTTCCAGTAATATTCCTAAAAAGAAATCCTCCTTTTTTCTGTTATACTATAGGCCTAATCTGACTGCCACTGAAATTGTCATGGAGCATGACTGCGCTCTATATGTGTGAGCAGATGGCTCAAAACTTAAAAAAAAAGAAATCCCTCTGGAAATAATTGATGGGTCAGTTGAAGCTTGTTAGTCAAAAAGAACATTATTTTAAGACACTAGAAGGAAATATCAAGACTTGCTGAGAAGCAATTGCCAGGCATGAGAAAGTAATACATGGAATGAAAAACAAATCATGTAGGTCTGAAAGAATTTGCAATTTCTTCTTGAAATATTTAGTGGAGAAATGCCACAAGATCAGACTTTAGACATTGATGAATGTTGCCGTAGCTGTCAACTGTGTGTGCACATATATACACAAAATACTGAGTTTAAAACTTTTTTATTTTCTTAAAGAGGAGAAGGAAAGAAATATTAAGTGATCAGGGCAGAGGGGATTGCAACAGACAACTGGTCTGAGCCAGATCTTGAATTCAATAACCCCAAACTTGGACTGTGCTCTGGCCCTTTACACCACTCTGACAGGTGGGTGGATCCACCCACTGAATTTGGCTCACAGAGGATATTCTTCAGCAGAGCATCTGTCTCCCTTGCTCAGTTCTTATTCAGCCAAAGCTTCCACTGACTTCTGTTCTTTGGGCCACAAAATGTCTGTTACTTTGTTTTTGTAGAGTCGCTAGCACAATGGGGCTTTATCCTGACTGAGATCTTTGGATGTTATTGCAATGCAAGTAATAATAATTATTATTAATAGTACAAAATATATTTACTCTTTATATGCAAAATATTACAGTAAAAATCTTAGTGCCAGATTCTGATTCAAATAAGTGCACACATACATGTCTGTGACGGAGGTGAATGGGAAATGTGAATGCTTATAAAGCCCCTAATACATTTAAGAACAAGAACCCAGATCAGCTATGCTAATTTACAAAAGCTGAGGATCTGACCCTGAGGGTTTAAATTTACCAATCCTACTATTACTGTGGGTATGTTTACACTGTGGAGTGAAGTTGATTTAATTTAAATCAAGCTTCAGCTGCCAAGCTGCAGAAATCAGAGGAGCTTGATCACACTACACACATTGCACTGGTGGTTTGCATCCCCACCAGTCATGCTTGCATCGATAATCAAAGCAGTGTGACTACCCAGAGTGCCTTTGGGAAGGTTGTCGTCCTCCCATGATGCAATGTGCTTCCCTCCCTTCTCCAAAACAAACAGATGAACGTTTTTTCACGCTATTTTTCCAAGCCTGTCTCTGCCGCGTGCATGCCATTGCTGGAGAGGCATGGAGCCCGCTCAGCTGCGCATTATCACTGTGAGCATCCTGCAGTATTTTCAAGGCAGTATTTTCAAGGCAAAGACAGGAGCCTGAGGCGCATGAATACTCACTTGAGATCTGCTGTGACAGTGGAGAAGCGAGCGGCCATCGTTCTGTGGAAGCTGGCAACTCCAAACTGCTACCGGTCAATTTGGAATCAATTCAGAGTCAGTAAATCCATCATGGGAGCTGCTATGATGCAAGTGTGCAGGGCCATTAAAAGACTTCTGCTAAGAACCCAGAGTGACTTTGGGAAACATGCAGGACATGGTGGACGGGTTTGCCGCAATGGGGTTCCCAAACTGTGACAGGGCGATAGGTGGCACGCATATCCCTATCTTAGCACCGGACCACCTTGCCACAGAGTACATAAACCAGAAGGGATACTTCCCAGTGGTGCTGCAGGCCATTGTGGATCATAGGGGACGTTTCACTGACATCAGTGTGGGGTGGTCTGGAAAGGTGCATGACGCACGCATCTTTAGGAACTCAGGTCCGTTCATAAAGATGCAGGCAGGCACTTTCTTCCCTGACTAAAAATATATATACTGGCGATGTTGAAATGGCCATAGTGATCCTTGGGGATCCTGCCTCCCCCTTTCTTCCCTGGCTAACGAAGCCCTACACCAGGCACCTGGGCAGCGAGAAGGAGCATTTCGCTAATAGGCTCCGCAACTGCAGAGTGGTGGTGGAACGTGCATTTGACTGCTTAATGACAAAATGGCGACGTTTGCTCACTAGGTTAGACCGCACTGAACACAACATCCCAGCTGTTATCTCTGACTGCTGTGTGCTCCGTAATGTGTGTGAAACAAAGGGGGAAATGTTCCTGCAGGGCTGCGCCGTGGAGACTGATAGACTGGCTGCAACGTTTGAGCAGCCAGATTCCAATGCAAGGCTGAGAGCCACCCCGGAGGGCTGTGCCTCAGGGAAGCATTGAAAACCCAGTTTTGCTATGAACTGCAGCAAAGTGCATCTCCATCAGTGCTGTGCCTCCCCTTCCCATCCCCCACCCTTGTTCCATCGATCCCCTCCTCTTCTTTCTCTGCCTGCAATCCCCGAGCTCTCAATGAATAAAGAGTCAGGTTTTTTAAAGCAGTACAGTTTTATTGGTGACCTGTTACAGTGGGGGGAACGGAAGATAATTTAACATTCTCATAAGGCTGCGTGGCCATCCAGAGTAAAGTGTGACTGTGCAAACAACAAACACACATATTCCCAGTTCTCAAAGGGGTTGTCGCCTCTTTCTGCTCCCCTCCACCGACGTGGAGTGGAGCGTACTGCATCCTGCTCAACCTCCTCCTAGAATGCAGGGGGTGGGGGCTGGTAAGAAACAGCTTGTTGGGTGAGCATTTTGAAGGGGCTGCCGCTGCTCTTCCTGGAGCTCTACCAGATGCCTCAGCATGTCAGACTGATCCCTCATAATGCGCCACATCTCCTGTTGCATTGCACGCTCCTGTTTTCCATGTCTGTTTAGTTTTTCTCACAGTGACACCCTCCAAGCTTTGCGCTCTCTGTCAGCAGCCGTAGAGGCGTTCATTAGTTCGTTGAACAGGTCATCCTGAGTTTTTTTTCCCCGCTTTCTAAGCTGGGAAAGGCACTCTGCAGGAGTAGAAGCTAGGGTGAAGGCTGAGGACTCTACTATAAGGCAAGCAAAGCACAGAGTTGCCAATGTTAGCTGGCCCCACGGACAAAAAGAAATGTCACAATGTAAAAAGAACTCTCTTTTATGTTCACAAGGCAAAGTCAGATCCGCATCCATTATGGGAAAGTCTCTGTAGCACTAAATTCCCCAATCCCCACTTAACAAAGGAGAAGGGTCATTGGGCTCCCCTTCACCATCCCAAAGACCGGTTCGGGAGAAGATGGTCAAAATGGATTGGAGGAGGGTGTGGGTGAAGTGTCACTGGAGAAACCATCAGGGCACCTGTTCCTGGAACCCTAACAACCATGCCAACAATATCATGGCTAGTAATTGTCTGTGTTGGTGCCCAGGACACCGTCCACGGCAGAGGAATAACACACAGTGACTGGTCAGGCACTGTAAACTTGCGCCATCTTCCCTAGGTGTGTGATATCTCCTGAGGGTAACGCAGGTGGAAAGGGAAGATCTGCTGTAAGCATCGGGGTACAGGCCTGGCCCTTATACTGCTATGCTGTGTTCCACAATGATGCCTGCTCATTTAATAGCAAGACTAGTGGGGAAAAGTGTCTTACCGTGGTGCAAGAAATAAGGCTGCTCTCCCCAGAAACCTTCTCCAAAGAATTGCTAAGTACCTACATGAAAGTGTCCTGGAGATATCCACAGAGGATTCTTGAAGCATCTCTGTGCACATAAGTAGTCTGTTCTGAGGGTAATCCTCTGCTGAAGTGTACCAACACCCAGGAAGCCCATCCTCACAAAAACACAAACTCTTTTTTTCCCCATAAATAAGAAGCTGGACTGGGGACATAACCACAGAAATGCGATTTGCTATTCACACTCACCAGATGTGTGTTCCCCGGCATCTCAGTCAGTAATGCTGTCCTGTGTCAGGCTGGGCTGCCCTGGGATAACGAACAGGTCCTGGCTCCCAGGGAGAATGGATACCCCATTCTCCTGCCCTCTGTTCTCCTCCTCCTCGTCCAGAATCCTCCTCATTCATCCTGGACTGGGATTCTTCGGAGGTATCAAAGCTGTGTGGTGGGGTCACTGCCAAGAATCGCATGCAGCTCCTTATAAAAGTATCATATCTTCAGTGATGAGCCAGAACGACTGTTCGCCTCCCTAGTTTTCTGATATGCCTGCCTCAGCTCTTTGATTTTAATGCAGCACTGCTCCACCATACCACGCGATATCTTTTTGTAGATATCTAGATTTCTGAGCCAGAACAGTCTCTTCGTCCCCCAGGCTGATGAGATCCAAGATCTCAGATAAACTCCAAGCTGGAGCGCATTTGGGGCATGCAGTCGCCATGAACAATTCAGCTACAAAGCTCTCTCCACGCTGATCAAACAGGAAATGGGAATTCAAAATCTCCTGGGGCTTCAGGAAAGGGTCTGTTTCCTGTGCATGTGGCCGTGGTGCAGCAGAGTGAAAATATTCAGAGCGGTCACAACAGAGCATTATGGGATACCTCCCAGAGGCCAATGACATTGATTTATTTGCGCTCTGCCTACACTGACGCTCGTTTGACCCATAGAAATCAACTTCAGCACGACGCCACCTGCAGAGGTGGTTTTATTAAGTCAAATTTTACCACGATTTAGGTCAGCGGAACTGACATGCCAGTGGAGACCATACTTTATGTGGTCAACATAAGCCGCGTTACGGTGACCTATGTTGTCAGTATAAACCGGGCCTGTAACTAGTCCCTCGATCTGTTTAGTTCTGTACTACACCGCTTAGCCCAGCAGAGGGCTCTGTTCTAGTAAGCAATGTGTCTAATTGTTAGACAACATGAATGTTCACATTCATTCAGATACATTACAAACACATTTCAGTGAGATCTTCTATGGTATTTTTAATACCAGGCCAGTGCTATCTCTGTACCTATCCAGAAGACAAGGAAAAGGTCTCTTCTTTCTGAATTTACTTAAATATTATACAATTTTTTAAATTCTTTGACTTGTGTCCTTCCCCCACAGTTAATGCTCCCTCTTTCAGTCTCTCTCTTTAATAACTGACATGTTTAATCAGGCCAGTTTTATAGCTGATGCCTTTGTGCCCTCTAGATACTGAAAGTGCTGCCCTTATAAGTAAGGGGAACAGGTATTCGGGACTTCATGTCAGCACCATCTCACATCAGTTAGTGCTAATGTAAAAATTCTGGCCAAACATATGCTGTGCAGACTGTAGAAGTGATGATAGTCAAACCTGTGCACTGAGACCAGGTACAATCGATGAAGCAAACATTGCTTACTGAATAACAGATTCTATTATATATGCCAAAAGATCATGATTCTCCTAAATTCTGTGGTTGAGAGAGGGCATTAGACAGGGTAAACAAGATGTTTTAAAAGTGTTTGCCAATCATTGCATAATTTTAAGATGATTTAGTTACTTTTGTTCATTTTCTTATGTCCCATCGTAGTACACTGCTTTTTGCATTTACCACTGAATAACTTGCTGTTGGACGACAAATACAATCTGATAATGGAAATAATGCTATTAGTATGTTCCAATGATATTACTATACATTATACATTCTGAGCCAAATTTTCCTCCCATTTTACCAGTTTTACTCTGATGTAACTCCATTGGGCCAAAATCTAAGCTATTGTAAATCAGCAGAGCTCTATTGACTTAAAAATAGAGCTATGCTGATTTACATTAGCTGAGGTTCTGTCCTATTCAATTCAGTGGATTTAATCCAGACTTACACCAGTTTAAGTAACAGCAGAATTGGGCCTTTTCAGTCCAACTCTCTCTGCTTGATTGGACAAACTTTGTAATGCAATCACAGATGATGTCAGTTCTTACATGTTTATACAATGCCACTGAGTTTGAAGCAAAGGGAGGAAGGTCCGTCCTGTAGTTGGGGCACTAGATTAGGACTTGGGAGAGGGGGGTTTCGTTCCCTGCTCTGCCACAGACTTCTTGTGTGACCTTGTGCAAGTTACTTAGCCTTTCTAGGTATGTTTCCAGAGTCCATGGTAGCGAGCTTCCCAGCCTGAGCCAATAGACTTGGGGTAACCGGGTTCACACTAGTGCTCTAAAAATAGCTGTGTAGATAGCACCCTGAATTTGGGGCTTGGGCTGGAGCTAAGGCCCTGAAACCTGTCTCTCTCTCTAAGCTTCAGAACCCAAGATACAATTTTGAAGTCTACACAGATATTGTTAGAGCACTAGCGCAAGCTCTGCTAGCCGAAATCCACTGACCTGGCCTTGGAGGCTCACTTCTGCTGGCTGTGTAGACATATCTTCTGTGCCTCAGTTCCTCATCTATGCAATGGGGATAACAATACTTTCCTACCTCACAGTGGGGTTTTGAGGGTAAATGCATTAAATATTGTGAAGTGCCTTGAGATATACGGATGGAAAGTGCTATCTAAGCGCTAGTATTATTATTAGTGGGTAAGTGTTGGCAGGATAGCGATGTGAATGGTCAAAAATCTGAAACTTGCCTTAAATTGTGCCTATGATCCTGCCATGTTTAGAGAGACTCAGCCCATTTTGTTTCATCTTGGAGTTAACAATAATTTCTTATTACTTTAGCATCCACAGTTTGCTAGGCACTTGAGAGAACTAAAGAGTGTACAGTTTTTACTCCTTTCCATGTGCAGAATCTTTCGACAAATAATTTCTCTCCATTTATATCCAGGCTCTCAAAAGCTGGATCTGCGCTAAGTTAATGCTATTAAAATGATCACTCCTCCAAGTATGTTGTACATGACACAAATAAGCCTATAGTAATTTATAATTGAACATATTTATTTCTGGGTTCCTCTGGTGTAATAATAAGTCTGCCTTTTTGGTGGCTGATCCAAATTCTAAATGGCTAAATATAGAACAACCTTTCTTTAAAGGGAATCCTATCCATAATGTTATCAGTTTTGATAATCCTTTATCCTTCTGCTCAGATTCCCCAGTGGGTCATCCTCATTCATGCTATTAAAGCCTGGTGTTTAATTAGGAAACTACTCCATTAGGGCACCTCTCAGGGTGTTTTCCTGTCCTAGATTTTTCCAGGCTTTCCTGCCTGGACATTTTCTTTTTCACATCCTGTTCAATCATGGGCATTGCCCCTTTCTCCTCTTTGTTTTCTAATGGGATCCTGATGTTGTTCTAGCATCACTGTGACATATTCAGTCCTTTTTCCCCAAGACCTGTATATTTTATTTGCAAGCTTGCTCACACTCTCATGCAGAGGTTCCCCATGCTGTGTACTTAGATGACTTTTAGCTTCCATTCCTTATGAGCTGTCTGCATTTGGTGGTGTTTTGTTTCATGATTTATGAAAAGCTCTGGAATCCTTTGAGACGACAAGTGCATACATGGCCATGCTTCCAAAAGTCTCAGTCAGATTTTCAAAAATGCCAACCACCCACAACCAGGGCCAGATTTTCTAAAAAGCTCAGCAGCCAGCCGCTCCGATTGATAGTTTAATTAGGTGCCTAAACGGGTGCTGAGCTTTTCTGAAAATCGGGCCAAATAGTGGGAACTGAACACTTTTATCACAATTCTGTCCATAAGCCATTGTTTTATTGTACGCTCCAGGGAAGATGTTACCTTAAATCAGGCCAGTACCAAGAGGTACGAAAAGGGAGGTTTTTTCTCAAAAGTGTTAGGTAGTCTTGGAGTGGATGATCTTTCTAAGGTGGATCACTCTAGTCATGAAATGGGGATGGGAGCTCGTTCCCAAGTGATCTTCCTAAAACTGGTTGCTTTCATCAACCTCTGTGTAAAATGCACGGTTCGCTGGCACAACAAGGACAGCGTTTAGTGTGCGTGCTTACATTTAACTTTACTGTGGTGTTAATTTCTGAAGCGGGAAAAAAAGATTTAACAATGGGGTGCCTATTCCTATCATTTTGGAAAATATGTTCATAATTGGAGTGAAAGTGAAAAGAAGTAGCTTCATCATACTGTTTGGTTTGGGTATGTTATGGAGGAATCAGTGCAAACAAAGCAAGAAAACTTACATTTCAAACAGGTTTGTAATGCTTCTGTGGGGGAAAGTGTTGCTGGTTTTTCAGCAAAAGGCTTTAGGATCTGATAAAAATATTATTCCGAGCTGGGTCCGCGGAGAGCCGTAAGTGGTATTTCTGCAGCTGCTTCTCAAACCCCCATTAGGTAATGCAATACTAAAATGATTGCATTGTAATTCCCTATACCATGCACCCAATTTAGTTTTTATATGTCTAATTGCTGGGCGATTGGTCTTTATGCTATAAAGTCTAGAGAAGACAATTTACTTTATACAGACCAAAAATGAACCAACAGAAGCCAGCATTTTCTCCCATTCAAATGATGTGAATCTGTCAGGACAATAGAAACAGATCTCCTGGCCCCAGAAGCAGGTTAGCAGCAATAATAGCACATACAGATCTGACCTCATTGTCATTCATGTAAAACCAGGATTAGCTGATGCAAAGATGCAGCACTCATATTCCTGCTGGCTTCTTGGTTTAAATTTAATCATAAAAAAACCAAGACACATTCTGTTGTCTCCAAAGAGTTGTATTTCTGTCCTGGACAGATATTCTAGTGCCTTAAACCAGGCACACACATTTCTCCCAAAACAAAGTGTATACAGGTGACCTATGTTAACATTTCTATCATGCCCATCACTGACACCTAAATTATAATGAGTAGAAATATAATGCAGCTCAATTAGGATTATATTCTCGGCCTTTCCCTTTGATATATAGCTTACAAAGGATATGTTGCCAATTTTTACTTACTTTCTTGATTGAGGGAAAATCTCTGCAAAGAAGCAATTCTTGAAGGAGCGAGTGAAAAGCAAAACTGGTCTTGAATGAAAGTAAAAGGAAAGGATTATACGAAGGTAAAATGAGTTGGTCGGAGAGCAAAATAACTTGATTCAACTATATTCCTTCATTCTATCCACATCTCTAATATGTTGTAGAAGTTAAATTAAATTATAGTGAAAGCTGAACAAGAGACCACCCTTACTAACAATCATTTAGTTTTGAGAGATTGTCCCATACCAGTGGTCCTCAGCCAGTGGGCCATTTGCTGCCCAGTCAGCACACAGCTGCAGCCCATATGACATCTTCAGGGCCATATAGATAGTATATATATTGTGTGAATGCAGCCCACGTAACACACAAGGAGCTGCATATGCAGCCCACAATGGTAAATAGATTGTGAACCACTGTCCCAGAATATTGCCAAATACATAGAGGACCATTCCGCTCCACCTTCTTAGGAGACTACTTATGTTAAGCCCTCAGGTTTTGTCAGTCACTCAAATGACTGTCTAGATAGGTTTCACCATATTAGTGATGCTAACATTAGCTGAGTTTAGAAATATAAAGTCACAGGGTCAGATCCTTGGCCATACTATGTCCCCTCTGCACCTTTCTGTGGCAGAAAGGAGATGTAAAGCCATCTTAACCAGCTACCTGGGGATTCCTCCAACATAAGGATAATCCCTAGCCTACATGGTATCGAAAGGGCATAGCTCTGCTATACTGTCAACCATCCAGGTTCCCAGTGAAGGGAATATGACCGGGGAAAAGGAGCCTGGCCAGAGCATTGCCACTCTCCAGTAATCCCCATTTGTTCTAATGGCCTGTTGTGGTTGTGGGAAGCCAAGTGCAATTTAGAGCAGCTGTGAGGCTACTCTAAATTTCATCAGCTCCATGACTTGGGTTATAAAGGTGGGACAAAGCCAGCTTTCCTCCTGCCATGTTCTTTCCAGTGTCATTTACAGCATAATCAAACCATAGCAGTGAGAATGACATTGTGTAACGAGGGAGGAGGGAAACTTCTTTAATTTTTTGTCTAATGTCCACAAGGGCATTTCAATGAAAAATTGAAAGTATGCGTAGGTGCATAACAATATACTAAAACATGTACACAACAAGGAGTCTGTTGCAGAGATGTTACCTTCTGTCTCCAGATTAAAAACGTGCTCTTGACTTTCTGCTTTTGAAAAACATTATTTCACAAAATAATTTTCTGGGTGTGAATTTTTAGTGCTGGTGAAAAGGGGCTGAATTAAGAGCTCTGCAGCTGAAGTCCTCGGGTTATCCATAGAAGAGGTGCAGCTTCAGCAACTGCCTCTAGCTTGCTGGGACTGGCAGAGTTTAGGCACTGTTCCCAGCTTTGTGCCTCTTGGCACACACTTCAGGCACACAGCTCATATCTGACACCCCTCTTGGCAGTGCGAACCCCCACAATCCACTGGCCTAGGCATTGAAACTAGTGCCACCTTCCCCAAGCCTCACCAGCAGCTCTTACATTCCCCAGAATTTCACTGAAGGTATAAGCCTTCCGATTTACAGTTTTCCTCTTCAGAGACACAATAGTCAAAGTCAACAGACTCTGCACAGGTTTCTAAAAACAGCACAATTCTTTACTTAAGAGATAAAGCACAAGAGATCACAGATCATTTAGAAAACAGTCAACACCCAGAATGCAGTGCCCCTTACTAGCTCATACTTCCCTGGGAGGTCCATCTGCATTCAAAGAGAGAGGATTTGTTTCCCCTCTCTACTCATCTGTCTGTCTCATCAGGCTCCTGCAGCAGCTCCCCTGAGCTTCAGCTGGTGAAAATGGCAAAAGACCCAAGCTGGGTCTACGCTGACGGTGGCAAATTCGCCACCGTCAGATCGATTGCTCTGGATCAACTGAGCGGTCTGTGTAGATCCAGCAAGCAACGCAGGAAAACCACCCCGGTAAGAGGTGTAGTGCTTCCCTTCGACGCAGTGCAGTGTGGACGGCGCACGGAGGAGACGCAGCGAAGTCGACAGGAGATACGCAAGTGATTTATGTCACTTGCGTATCTCCCGTCGACTGCCGCCAAATCCCAAAGGTAAGTGTAGACCGGGCCCCAGAGAAGAACAGCTCCTGCCCTTTTATAACTTTCCAGTCTCCTCTTTCAGGTGACACTCTGATCAACCTCCCCTGGCGATCCCAGATCCTTACCAGGTGATGTAATTGCTAGGCATTCTCTCCCCTGATAAACCAGTTCTCAAAGGGAGGAGTCAGCTCATTTGTCTAGGGTTCCTCTGTTTGAATAGAGGACCATCCAGGTTTAACTACTCTCTGTTGTTAGCCCTGAACCATCACTACTCTTTGGAATTCTAGTCCATCATGGAGGTAAAAGGACAACAGAGAATGCAACCAAACCTCATATTCAAATTGCAATTTGCAGCTTAATAAATATACATACAGTTTCTAATATCAAGCAGAATTCATAAAAAGTACAGATTCCCCAAATCATCTTAGCGAAAAGCTTTATATCTCATTATCAACCACTTCATTCACCTAGTCTCCCATATCACAGCCATCTAACATGAAGAGAAACTTGATGCAGTGCATGGAATACAAAATATCATGGAAGTTTTCACTACCACTATTTTATATATTCAGTGCTATAGATGTGCATGGCGTTTTACAGATGCATAGAAGGAGACAGTTATATTTGAATTAGATGTGATAAAGGCAAGGATGATAGACAAAGAATGGGGGAGAACCAGGGTCACAAAAGTGAGATCAGGAGATGCTCATCATTCCAAATACGTTTTGTTAGTTCCTTTTTAAGTTTTTATTTCAAACTTGTGTTCATATATTAAAATCTGGGAAGAGAGGGAAAGAGAGTAGGTGTGAGTGAGGGAGATGAACTCTGCAATTAAACAATGGCCCAGTTGTTTATAACATGCCTCCTAGGAAGTGCAGCATGGAAGGCGCATGGGGAGGGCACCTAGGCATGGGGCGGGATAAAGGCTGTTCTTATATGTATGGCTGCCTATGAGTAATGTTCTGCACCTGAAAATAACTGGAGCATTGAGCACTGTGGCCCCTGGCATACCTCTATGCTGGGGGCTGCAAGAGGGGGTGACATAGGGCTGCATACAGCAGCACTAAGCTGTTCCTTCGCTACAAGACTTCTCAAGGGGGTCGTTCAGGTCCTTTGGGCTACATGGGGCCTAGAAGCTGACCCAATATATTCAGTATTGTTGTACTTTCTCCTGCCTCATCTGTAAAAAAGATGGCGGTTGGTAGTGAAATATGCCAGGTTGTAATCTCTATCTTGGACCAACCCAATATAAATTATGTAGGAAATGTCAGGATTCAATTGTGTGTGATGGGCATCTGTGATCACAAAGTGAATGAGTGTGGAAAGAGCCAAAGTGTTACAAAGTGGTATAAGTAATTTGTAGATCTGACAGAACATTTCTGTAGCATCTAAACTCCTTCAAACACTTTGAAACGGTGTTTCATGCATTGAGCATCAGTGACATGGAAGGTTGGAGGAGCTGGATGCATTTCCTCTGTTTCTTCAGGATAAAAACATCTGTGAATCATAAACAGTTGAATAAATCTTTTATTTGTTTATCTATAATTCCAACTGACTGTTTTAACTCTGTTTATTCTTTTCTTAATCTAAAGGCACTTGAAAGAACTGGCAAACAAGAAAATTAGACTATTAAATGGATTTTTCCATAAATCCAAAGCCCTATTTACAAAATTTATGTGATTTCTTTTCATTTGCATCCTGAGTTCTGGCTTTGGGAAAGAGTTTCGTTATAAGAGCTGTTCAAGTCCATGTAACAGATTGCATTCTATGAATGCTGCTCACACTACAGTTCCTTAGATATTTTTATCTCTCTGTGATCAAAGTCTGTTGTCTGTTCCTTCCTACCTTCCTGGGGCTATCTGGGTGGCCTAGTACACTGGATAACTTGGAAGGGAAGCAGTGATGTAAAAGTTGCCTGGCTCATACCCTCAATGAGATATAAAACATGCCTTGTCCTGCTCATGTTGGAGGCCAAAGAGAATCTTGCAGTAAAGATTCAGGGGAGCAAGATGGGCCCATAGGACTGGAAAGACAGCTGTTAGGAAGTAGCAGTTCCCAGCAAATAGGAAAAATATGTCCTGTCATGAAGCTCTACTGAGGATAAAGCCTGGGATAACCCGGCATCACTGGCTAGATTCAGGTAGAATGGATGGAGGAGGGAAGAAGACTCAGAAGGATGTTTTGGGGCTTTTTGAGCTGGAAAAGATTTTCTGTTTCTTTGTTCTTCCCTTTAACTTCCACCCCTAATATTATTTCTAAAGTCTACAGTACTATCCCTGCCTAATGGAGAAGGCCCAGGACCATGGCATGCAAGACCCAAGTATTTGTTTATTCTATTTCCTTACAGAAAGTCCAAATCCAGCTCAGTGCTGCACTGATTTTTATTTAATTAAATATTTCCTGCAGCCTTTTAGGAACCTCCTGTACTGGTGCAGAGCTTGCTGTAATACACTAGGAGAACAGAATGCATGGGGTGAATTTGGGGCTAGATTATTTTACTAATTAATTAATTATTATCATTATAGTAGCACCTAGCAGCTCCAATCATGGACCAGAACTCTGTTGCACTGCATAAACACAGAACAAAAAGATAGTCCCTGCCCCAAAGAACTTACAATATAAGTAGGAGACAACAGATAGATACACACAGACTGAAGAATACAAGGAAACAATGAGACAATATTGGTCAGTATGACAGGCAGTGGTTTCAACACTTGTCAATGTATTATTAATGCACACAAGAACTAGTAAAAATAAGGAAATATTGTGAAATATTGTTTCAACTTTTGGTCAAATTTTCAAAATTCTAGACGAGCTCTAAAATACTGTTTTTTAAAAACTTATTACGAGGCACAAATATACATTTGCCTATTTTAGATTCTTTAGTCCATGTCCTAACTTTAAAATTAAACTTGGTTTCTGCAAATGATATTTTGCAAGCAGTTAGACTACGTGTATTATTCCTTTGTAGTAATTTAAAAACCAACTGCTAGATTTTTCACAAGTGCTCAGCACCCAACTCCTATTATTCCCAGTAAAAACTGCTGTGTACAGAGCTTTGGGTTGTTCAACCACTCCGAAAACCAGGTCACCCTCCTGTGCAAACTTTCATTGATGCATAATATGCGGGGTCTTTCCACTATCAGTGAATTTACATGGCTCTCACTAACAGTGAATAGGAGTTAAACATTTATGTTCAGATCAACATAAACCCCTTAGGATGCTAGTAGTCTGCAGGATATCTGAGTAACTGGGTACTTATGTGCAAATATGCAAGAGTGAAATTCACCCTGGTGCAGAGAGCCTGTATGTCACTTTAGCCCATGGTTAGCTGTACAAAGTGATGAAGGCAGTGCACACAAACGTCCTGGCCCTCCACAAATGCAGAAGGGAATGGGCACGGCTCATTTGCTGGTGGATTCTCTGTACCTTAAAGTCTTTAAACCATGATTTGAGGACGTTAATAACTCAGTCACAGGTTAGAAGTTTATTACAGGAGTGGGTGGGTGAAGTTCTGTGGCCTGCACAGTGCAGGAGGTCAGACTAGATGATCATATTGGTCTCTTCTGACCTTAGAGTCTATGCTACATGAGTGGTTCTGGCATAGTTTCAAAGTGGGTGGAGGGCATGGGGAATAACTGCACTTTCAGCCCAAAGGCCTGTTTATCATTTGAGATAAATGTGTGGGTATTGATCGGCCAAGAGACGTGCTTACTTGCAGTGTATCCATACATGTCTGACTGGGAGCTACAAAGTTAATATAATTCCCTACCCATTGTGATATGGCATATAGAGACAAAAAGCACCCACCACCCATCATTTAGGCATTCCATTGACTCAAGAATTCAAAGCTTTTGTAGAACTTCCTGAAATTTTAATTCAGGGGAAAGTGAAAGAGAGAACATATCTCTTAGAAATTAACAGTTGGCCTGATTCTCCTCTCACTTACACTGGCTTAACAACATTAGATTGTTGTAAACTCCTTGGGGCTAGGACCATCTTTTCATGCTGCATTTGTACAGCACCTAACACAATGGAGCCCTAGTCCAGGGCTAGAGCTCCTAGATGGTACAGTAATACAAATAACAAATAATCATTATTTTAACTCCCTTGAAGTGTAAGTAAGCACAGAATCTAGCACACCCATTTTGTTGCACTTTAGGGTAGCACTTCACTTGGCTGAACAGTGGCTACGCTTGTCTCAGATGACAAATTAGCCTCTTGCCTGAAAACCTTTGCACTTCCATGATACTGCTGCTTTTATGTGGTGCAGGCACTTCCCATTCCTTTCCCCATGTCTGCTCTGACTTACAGCCTATAGATGGAGTCATTTGCAGTAAAAGCAGATATAAAAGCATTAAAAGCCTGAGGAAGCAGAAGTGTGCAACACGTTCCTTGTATGTAGATAACTTTGTAGACTTATTGCCTTGAAGAAGGATAGTCTTGTGATTAAAATGCAGGACTGGCAGTCAAGATACTTGGGTTATGTTCCCAGCTTTGTTGCAAACTTCCTGTTTGACCTCAAACAAGCTTCCTAATCTCTCTGTGCCTTGGTTTCCCCATACATTAAATGGGGATAATAATGTTTCCCTACCTCACATGTGGCTAAATTCGTTAATGTTTATAAAGTACTTTTAGATCCTTGGATGGCAGGATGCTACAGAAATGAAAATTGTTATTATGTTGAGACTTTCAAAGATTGACCTTGACAAAAACCGTAAACGGAAGCATGACTGATAAATCAACAAGCATTAGAGAACCCGGCACTGCACTTCCATGCTGCTGAACCGTAACGTAATAATCTCTAATGTAGTTGTCAGAGGGTCTTCCCAATCTCATTGGGAGATCATGTTTAGCAAGAGCTTTTCCATGGCAAGCAATTACAAAATGAGAATATGACTCAGTCTGGGGGATGAATGAAAACAAACATGAGGCTAGTAATGACTGTTGGTGGTTAATACTTGACCATTACTTCTTGACAAGATTAATGCCTTTCTAATCACACTAATCCCCTTTGATAACTTTATCCATAATCCATCTATTTCAAAGCAATATCCAGATGGCTCCTGGTGGTGAGGAAGAGACACGTTTTCCCTTTTTAAGGGTATTTTTTATGTTAAGGCAAGTAAAAAAGGAATGCAGACTTTTTAAAGAGGAAGCTATGTAGAAAGAAGTAGAAAGTCTATAGAAGGCTAGGATTGTTCTGATTTTACTAACATAAGGAAAAGTTTTCCCAAGCAACCATCTGATGTATATCAATGACTGCCAGTGTAACACGAACAGTGCTGCTGAGGAGTGGTCATTTGTTTGCCCTGGGACTTTCTAATTAGGGCCACTGGAAATCTGGGGCCTTTCGCCCCTGATTATTCAGAAGTTGTTTTAAAATCTGTGTTTTGCTTTGTTTGAGTAAAATTTACTTAAAGTATACATGAAATACACTAATAAATTGTCTCAGGTATTTGTGTCTTCATTTGGAAGTTCAAAATAAAACCAATGTTTTATTTCATCCAGACTTGTATTTTTAAAAAAATCCCTAAATCCTTGATATTTCTTTCCCCTTCCAACTTCCCTTTGAGATTTTAGCCCAGATATCTTACAGTCCATTGAAACCTTCCCATTACCCTGGATCCTCCCTTTGTTCCTTCCTCCCAGACTCCTAAACCAAGGCCAAACCAAACATACCAGATACTGTATAGAACTTTAATATTTTATGAGTAAAAATAGTAAATCATACTGAGATTCTCTCATAGAAGGTGCTATATAAGTGCAAAATATTACTGTTGTGGTTCATCTCTCCAAATGAATTCAACTTTATTAGACAAAACATTTTAGCTAGGTGTTTCTGTTAAGATGATTATCTGTGAACTATTTAATTTTTGATACCTAAATTGTTATGTTTCAGAGTCCATATGCCACAAGTGAAGGGGGATAACTATTGGCCAAATTCTGCTCTTATTTAACATGTAAATTAGGAGTAAATTCAATGACTTAATGAAGTTCCACCCCCAATTAGTGGGATTTCCTGAAGCGAGCTGATAAATCAGATTAGAAAAGGTAGGTTAGAATTAGTTATATTTTTGTTTTTCAGGAAATGGAGCAATGTAAATGTAAAGCTAACTAAAACCTCAGTGAAATAGTGGAGCAAATCCCATCTCTTAAAAATAAAATTCTAAATCCTACAAGTAATGGAAACTTACCTCTCCTGCCTGCTCTATTTTTGTAGAAATTAAAAGGCCTGTTTTTCAATGCCATTCTTCCATGCCATTACAAGAACTCTTAGAACTGCTCAGAGCTATAGTGAGGAGAATTTCTCTTTGAGGGGTGACTACATATTACTTATGTTATGCAATAACTGTGATGCTGAGTGGATTTGGTAGCCTGGATCTCCTTTTTTGGCATCAACAAACACTTAAAGCCAACTGAGAAAAAAAAAGGTCAGACACTGTCAGACTTGTCATGTTAGTTACTGGACTTCTCTTCTTGAAGGATATTCTCAGAGTCTGCTTAAAATGAGGCATGCCCCATCTCACCCACAGCTTTCAAATAGGTAATTTCGACACCTTCCTTTTCTAACGTGGACGTTACATGAAATTATCAGTATGTGGCCTTGTCTGAGAACGGCAAACCCTATTCACCCTCTCACCCATCCACTTGTTACCCCCGTTGTGCCTCCATAGTTAATCATTTTTGAGGACTATCTCATCACAGGGTGAACTCACCATTACTTTATCTGGTGGCAGGATAATCTTATTACAGATGATGATCTTGATAATGAATATCCCCAGGACAGGACAATCTCATTATTAGCCCCCTCCAGGATTTATCACCAATGAGCCAACCTGTGCCTGGATCCTAACTATACATCATATACCCACGTGTAGCTCCCTTGCCCTCAGATTGATGACAGGTACATGAAGCAACAGAAATATTTTACTAGGGATTTCTTTCAGATGCATATAGATGTACTTGATTTGTGAATAACCAAGTCCATTCTAGCTTTGTGTGAAGTCCCCCGTTAATCTATAAAACAGTGAGCATCCATGAGAATTGCTTCATGCTGTCCAACCAATATGATCATGTGGTTAAACTTATATTAGAAATATTCTAGATCCAAGGGTATGGCTTGCAGTATATTCTCTAGTGGTGAAGGCAAGTATTCACATTTTGCATTCTCATACTCTTTTCAGCATGTAGGTCTTTGGTGTAAGTCATATAGGGGAAAAGTCTTCATCAGCACAAAACGTTTTGGGTTAGTCCAACCACCTTTTACTCTTGTGTTAGGTTCTTTTAAAATTAAGATTCTATTGCTCTGGGTTAAGGCTATATTAAAGGAATCTCTTTTTCAGGGCAATCTAGTGTATGAGGTTTAGAAACAGTTATGTTTTTATTATTTATGCAATGATGGCTGGATGTTGAGGCATCTGTCCCAGACCCTGCTGTCAGCTTTAAGGCTTTTTTTTAGGCCAAGTCTAAACGAGGAAGTTGTGCTGATTTAACTAAATTGCATAACCCACTTGTGTGGACACTTATTTCTCTTTGAGTGCCCTCTATCAATGTGATTTACAGCTATACTGATTTAGTTCAATCAGTACAACTTTCCCATATACACAAGGCTTTAGGCTGACAGCAAAGAATAGTGTTAAGTGCTGGCTGAAGCTACAAGAGCTCTGAGAAGAGCATCTGTAGTCTCTGTGGAAGGAAAGTGCTTATTTTCATTGGAGGGCAACTTCCTGATTAACAGAACTGATGACTGCCCCAAAAGGGGTCACATGCAGTCATCCTCTGCTCGTCTGTTGGCAGACACTCCATTGGGTCTCAAAAGAAAAACTATAATAAATCGGTTAATGTTTTAACAGGTAATTTAAACATTAGTAGGCATTTGTATTCTAATGAAAAAAAGTATCAGTTTAACTCTTAAAGTATCTTATCAATTCAATATATGATTAACAGCACTGGTCATTTAATTTTTCTAAACCATAAAAAGGAAAAGTGTCAAATCAATTATTAACAGTAGAACAGAGAGAGAGAGAGAGAGAGAGAGAGAGAGAGAGAGAGTGCACTGATTTGCTCCACCCTCAAATCCATTTTAAAATCCATTTCTGCCGCAAAGCCTATAAGAAAGCAGACAATGTATAGTGGCTTAGGTGAGGGGCACTTGGACAAAGCTATTTATGTGATACAAAACTAAAAAGGAAAAATAAGGATAAATAGATTCATATAAAATTTAAATGTCTCTCTCTCTCATCTATTCTTTTTATGCCACTTGTCTTCTTGGATTTAAGCTCTTCAGGGCAAGCACAATGTCTTCTTCATTATTTGTATGACAGTAGTACCTACAGGCTCAAATCGTGTCCATGGCAGTGACTAAGTCTCAAGCAGTCTGGCCTAGTGGTTGGAGCAAGAGTCCTGCCTACCAGTTAGAGCTGAATCCAGATGGACTGGGTCCAGGAGAGAAGCTCAGGGTTAAGGTCAGGTGTCAAAAACCAAAGCCTAAACCTAAGGGTTAACCACAGCCAGAAAGCACTGCAGGGGGTTGGAGCTGGGAATCGGAAACCAAAGCGTAAACCGAAGCGTTAAATGGAGTCAGAATCAGAAGACAGAGCCAAAGGTCTGAGCCAGGAGTCAGACATCAGGAAGAAGCTGGGGGCTGGAACAGGAGTAGGTGTAGGTTGGAGCAGAAGCATGGCTAGAGACAGTAGGGGCAGGGACATGACCAAATGCAGCTGCAAGCTAGAAATGCATTGAACAGCCACTGGACTGAGGTTAAGTATCAGCCTGCTGACTCCTTCAACAATCAGACAACCTCTATCAGGACCAGCTCTGCTCATTAGGTTGCCAGGAGACTGGCTCTGCTGCAGGCCAGGATGCTGACAGTACCCCCCCAGTTCAAAGACATCTCCTAGGAGTCACTGGACCAAGTTTCAGGGGGTATTTCTGATGGAAGGCACGTATATGTTGTAGGTAGGAATTGTTGCATATGGCAGGAGGATGACCCAGTCATCTTGACTGTTGACGATAATTGAGAAAGCAACAAAAGATATTGTTCAAGGACGTGGGTTCACTCGTTCTGTCTTCCCATTAGGTGAAAGGCCAAGGAGGTATGCAGTCCATTCCTAAAAGTTTCCACCAAAAATAAGAGGTAAATTGTGACCCTCAATCTAAGACTATTCTGGTCAGCAGCCCATGGAGCTGAAAAACATGATGTAGAAAAATGTGGGCCAAAATGTGGTTGGGAGAGAGTGAATGAAAATAAAGTGTGCCATCTTAATGAGGAGATCAACAGCAACAAGGATGATGGAGTGGGGTAGCTCGATAATGAAATGCAAGAATATCAAGGACCAGGGTCAAAATGATAAATGCAAAGACTTGATAATATTGAGTTGTTGGCACATGAGCAATTGCTTCAACAGATCACAAACTACCAGCCTTCTTATCATGAGTATTCAACCCTGGCCTCCAGAAATTCTGTAACACTAGGTCTTGGATTTGAAGCAGCTGGCAAATGGCATATCGTGACACATCTTTAACACTTCAACTCTGAGCCAGCCCTCTTGGGTAAAGGCACCTTCTGTGAAAAAGCAGACCATTCTTCAAATTAAACCCTAAGCTGGGTAGAATGTTATGAGCATCTAGAGCCTGACAGATTTTAGTAGCTTGGAAATCCTTGTTCATTGTCCCTCAAATAAAAAAATTTGATGTGCTTAAAATGGTAGCCAAGGGAGTGATGTCTGACTTGGTGTATTCATCCTTGTGGGACAGGGCATCTGCCTTCCCATTCCATGATCCCAAGAAATAGATGGCGATTAAACCAGATCTGGCAAAGAAAAGTGACCCATTTGAAGATTTTTGAGATTCTTGTGACCAATAATGACATGGACTGAGAACTGATCTCCCTCTAGAAGTTATCTCCATTCTTCAGATGTTGCCTTTATCACAAGTAACTTCTTGTCCCAGATATCATAATACTTCTCAGTGTGGGTCAGTTTTCATGAATAAAAAGTGCAGGGAGGGAGTTGGTTATGAGGGTCAGTATGTTGTGACAGAATACTCCAATGGCAGTTTGAAGCATCTGCCTCTATGGTGAAGAGCTTGGCAGGATTTGGGTGCATGAGAATGAGCACTGAGGTAAAAGATCTCTTTAGCTGACCAAACACAATCTGTGTCTCTGGTGACCAGATGAAGTGGACCCCTTTACAAATGAGAACAATTATCAGGGCAAAAAGACAAGAGAGAGTCCTCTGATAAAACCTGTAGAAATTGGCAAACCCAAGAAACCACAGAACACCTCTTACTTTCTTTGGGCCATTCAACCTGGAGAGGACAGATACTTCAGGGGAAGTAATATACATGATGAACTCAATTTTGTCTTTGTCAAACTTAAATTTCTCTAGTTTATTGTAAAGAAGGCATTGGCAGAGTCGATTGAGAACATGGGGTACCTGTTGCTCATGCAGCATCTGGTTTTCAGAAAGAATGAGAATATCATCCGCATAAATAACCACAAACTGGTCCAGTATGTCCCAGAAGATATCATTGATGAAATGTTGGAACATAACCAGAATATTACATAACCCAAAAAACCCATACCTAAATATTCAAAATGCCTATATTGGGTGTGGAACACCATCTTCCATTCATCCCTTCCCTAATTTGGACCAGGCCCATGAAGGTCCAACTCAGTAAAAACCTTGACCTAACATAGCCTCCCAAAGACTTTTTTAGTAACTGGCAAGGGATAGCAGCTTCAACCGTCACTTTGTTCAGAGCTCGATAGTCAAACAGGGGCATAAGGATCCATCCTTCTTTGCCATGAGCAAGATTGGAGCCTGCACCAGAGAGGTGGAAGGGTGAATGAATACCTTCTCCAGTTTCTCCTGATGGTAGTCCTGGAGCATCTAGAGTTTGGGTTCTGAGAGGGAATGTATCCAGCCAAAGGGGATCTCAGCTCTGGGTTGCAGGTCAATTGGACAATCATAATCGTGATGAGGCAGCAAAATACCTGCCTCCTTTTTAATTGAGCACATCAGCTTAATCCTGATATTTCACAGGAATTCCTGAAGCTATCAAGGCAGTCACAAGGATAGGGTGGGCATCTTCAGTTTACCTTCTTGGTCTCTGAAATCTCAGAGAGGTGATGACAATTGTGGGGGGTTCTGGCCTGGAACATGGCTTTGGGAGACAAAATTGATGGCAGAGTCTCAATGTGAAGCATACTTTAACTGGCCCGCAGTGGCTATGCAGTTTGTGGGAGATGAGCCAGGAAATGCCGAGGATAACAGAGGTGTCAAGTGAATAAATCAGATAGAGCTGTGGAACCTCCTGCTGACCTTGGAGCATAGTAACAATCAGGGGTGCCATTTGATGAGTAACTGGGCCAGAGGAAGGATCCATCAATGGACCCACTGAATTGGAGATGCTCATGCACTGAGATGGAATATTGTGAACCCGGGCAAAGTCAAAGTCCATGAAATGGTTGGTGGATCCCGAGTCCACAAGCACCTTCCACTCAACCTCTGATATGGTGGATGTTGTAGCCAGAGGGGTGTGGAGGGTGCTGGCCATCAATAGCCACGTTGATGGCAGACAAGAGATGGAAGATCATAGAGCAAGGGGGGAGACACACTCAACCCAGACCCATTTATTGGGGCCGAGGCATGGAGTCTTTCTGGTCAGTTTTTAGCAGGGCATCCCATGGCATAGTGTCCAAATTCATGACAATATAGATATGGGCCCGAATCACAAAGCCAGTCCTTCTCTGTGTGTCAGAAAGGTGAAGCAAACCCAGCTGATTTACCCAGGTCCTCTGTGATGAGAATGTGGAAGGAAGTCAGGAACTTGACTCTCTCTGTAGGTGGCAGTCAGTCAGGCATCCAGCACACATCCTGACCAAGATGTTCAGGTCAGGCGGCATCTCTGCCTGTGTCAGCTCATCCTTGATTTCCTCGCTCAGTGTGGGTCAGAAATGGTAGTACTATACCACCTCGTTCCGTTTAATATCTGCTGTCAGGTGCTGGAATGCCAAAGCAAACTTGGTAATCAACCTGTTCCCCTAACAGTCACTGAAGTGTGCTCTCGGCAGTCCATGTGTGATTCAGATCATCAAACACAACGCCATGGCTCAGGCGAGCTCTTCATACAGAGGGCTAAAGGTCTCCAGGAGGAGAGGTACCCAGGCCAGGGCCTTCCCAGATAGCAACAAATTATAATTCCTACTTGGGTCTGGTCAGTGGAGAATGACTGAGGCCAAAGCATGCACAGGAGCTGGCACTGGTTAATGAAGCTGCAGAACTTGTTATGGTTCCTGTTATGGAGCCAGTAGGACCAGTGGCCGGAGTCAGTAGGATGGTCCTGGTGCGCAGGACAGCGAGACCCAGCAGCTGGAGTCAATAAAGTGACCCTTTCGATCAGGGCATCATGGCCTAATGGCCAGAGTCAATAAAGTCACCCACCTCTGTGGGATAATGTGGCCTATTTGCACATTAGGGAAGTGGAGTGCCACCTAGGGGTGTGTGCACCCAGGGTAGGGGTCTTGGGACCTCCCTGTTCCTCTGAGCCCCAGCCCAGGGCCCTGGCAGTGGCAGAGATACTCAGTACTGAGTCAGTGGGGTTATCCCGAAACACGCTGATCGGTTCCCTGATTCTCCCACCGCAGCAATGTTTAAATCCTCTGGGCTACTTCCTACCCGGTCTTCTGTGGCAATGATCAAGAGGGCCTCCAGGGTCCTCAGCCACTGCAACTCCTGGCAGCTCGGTCCCTTCTCTGGCTTCATCTGATAGCCTGGAATCCGCCTGGGGTTCTGCGTGCCTTAGCTCTGGGTTCACAGTCTGTTGCAGCTCCTGGAAAAGAGCCGGCAGTCTGCGTGCTCCCCCACACCAGCCAGCCCTGACAGAGCCTCTTGGCTCCCTCTTATATCCAGTCTCCAGCTGGAGCATGACCAGTGCAAAGCAAGCGTGCCCAGAAACAGGCTGCTTAAACTGTCAGCGACCAAGTCATAACTGGTCTTGCCTAGTGGTTGGAGCAAGAGTTTGTCCTAACATCTTGAGCTGACTCCAGAAGGGATGGGTCCAAGAGAGAAGCCAAGCACCATAGCCGAATGTCAGAGACCAAAGCCGAAGCCAAAAGATTAACTGGAGTCAAAAAAACACAAACAGAGTATCAGAGCCAGAATCAGAAAATGAAGCCTAAGCTGAAGGGTTAACCGAGCCAGTGAGAAGATGGAGCCCAGGGTCTCGGCTGGGAGTCAGAAAGGTGCTGGGGGCTGGAGCAGGCAGGCCCAAGTGAGAAGCACAGGCTGGGCGACAGACAGTAAAGGCAGGGACAGAACCAAGTGCAACTGCAGGCTAGGAATGCATCAAGTACCCCCTGGATTCTTGCTGATCCAGAGTTGAAGGATCAGCCTGCTGACGACTCCTTCAAACAATCAAGTGGCGCAGTGAGCCAGGGCCAGCTGCACCCATTAGGTTGCCAGGAGATTGGCTCTGGTGTAGACAAGGCCCCTGACACTCCAATATAGTACAAGACAGTCCCTGCCCGGAAGAGCTTAAAATCTAAATGGATAAGACACGCAAAGGACGAGAGGAGATGCAGAAGCACAGACACGAGAAGTGACTTGCCTAAGGTCACACAGTTGGTCAGTGCGGAGCAAGGAATACAATCAAAAGTCTCATAATCTAGGGCCATATCCACTGGACCATGTTTCACAGAACACATCTTTCTAGTTACAGATTTGCTAGCTATGGGATCAGTACCTCCCTCTACCAGTGTCTCTATCTTTGTGCTTGTCCAGCACCTAACATAAAGGATCCCTGAATATGATTAAGGGCTGTGAGTGATCCTGTAATATAAGTGACAATTTAAAATGTGACTGGTGTAAAACCAGGGAACTGGTTGTATGTTATGGGGACATTTGAGTTTTTCCTTTTATTGATGGAACTTGGCAGGAGTCATTACAACTTATGCATTAGATTCAAAAGGTATTAACTTGTATTTAGGGCACAAAAGTAATTCCTCCATCTTTTCTAGATAGGATGATCCTCCAGAAATGATTTGGGTATATTTTTTCAAATTACGGCAGAGTTCAGTTCTCTTTGATTTGTGAGGTCAAATTGTTCCTGGGTATTCAGACAATGGCAGAGTACTGTAAAAATGTTCACAATTCAAGAGATCTAGGAATTTTTAAATTATTTGCTGTTAATAATTATTTGCAAGGGATTTATTCATTAATCTTGTAAAGATGTTTCAGTAATTACACAGAATCAATATCATGTGACTCAGCTAATTGCTCATATAATGTGAATAACAAATGGAAAATAGTCAAAGAGAACTCAGTGAATTCTTATGGATAAATGCATTTGAAAAAAGTCAGCAGTAGTTTGCAAATGCTCTGTTAAACTGAAAAAGGGGCTACATTTGTAACCCAGCTCTAGAACAAATGTACAGCTTCTTGATCAAGCCATTTCAGTCTTCTTCCAGAGAACATTTGACAATTAAAGGTCAAAATTCTGCTCTTTGTTACACCTCAGAAAACAGTAACATTGTATGGGTGTAACAGAGAGGACAATTTGATTCTAGTAGTCTAATTAACATCAAAATTATTGTGCAGAAAATGATCTTGTGAAAGTTAGATCTCTTGCCATATTTAACCTAATTTTTATAAAATAGTCTTTTGTTTGGTTTAGAATAATACCCGTTCTCCCTCCCCCTACCACTATCTGGACTGATAACAAAACATGCTGGACTGGAGATTGGCAAAGTAGAAAAACAATGCATTTTCTTAATCAATCTATTGGATAGCAGGAAGCTGAACACTAAATCCCACCGCTATTATTTCACTGAATTTACTGTAACGGTTAAGCTGCACTTCAGCTGTAGCTCCAAACAACTTCACCAAACCACACAAGGTCAAGGAGAGCCTATTCAGGATCTCCTGTAAATACCAGCAGTTGTCTGCTAATAAGCAGGTATTTGTGATAAGGATTTGACAAGCAACTCTCCGTTTCGATGATAGAGCTGCATGAAATGGTCACACTAAAACCTGACCCCATATTCTACTTCACCTTTTTTTGCTGTGTTGTATGTTTAAAATAAATTAGAAATTATTTTAAAAATTAAACATTAACCAAAGCCAAGTGAAATGCTGGGGTTTCCAGGTTTGTTAGTAAATTGTTACACAGCTTGGGATCACTTAAATCGTCATGATCTCAGGCCTAATTCAAAGCAGTCCTGAACAAATTTAGGGCCAGATGGTGGCCTCTCTTATGTACCTGCTCAGAGGAATTAGGAGGCAGTAAGGCACTACGAAGGCTGCTGTGTGATGTCTGGGGGCTTGAAAAGACTCTGCTCCCCATAGGTGGGATGGGGGTGTGGATGGGGCAAGCGTGGATATGAGCAGAGCTTTGGCTTCACTTTCCAACATGTGGGGCAATGGAGCTGCACCACAGCACTGCACCAAGCGTAGGGCTGGTGCGATGGGGTAACCCATCCGTACAGCAGAAGGAAACCAGGAGGCAGAATGAGTCACAATCTGCATCCTGGTCTGCTCTTGGGGAAGCACAATAACGTGCTGCCCTGGGCACAGGATTCATGGCAAAGCCAGTCGAACTCTTATGCTTTCATGTAAAAACCAGATACAATCACAGGCCTAGGTTGCATGTTTGGTTATTGCAGTTGCTTCTGCAACTTGTCATTGCACACACAAATAGTCTGTGTCCAACACAACGGACCATTTTTGTATGTAACTATCCAATTTGCATGTTCAAACAGAGTAAATTCATGTACAAGTTCGGTGCCAACTGCACGCACTTTTTCCATGGGAAATTTTCAAAACCGGTCCTTGAGTTTCATGGAGCTGTCAATATTTACTTATGTAACGTGGCTGGAACAAGATGTATCGTGGATGGACCTTTGAGGCAGAGAATAAGATGATGTGTGATTGGAATGGGTAAACAGAATATCTCCTGTTAGTTTATTTTTTCCCACCAATAAAGTAACAAACTGCTGTGGTCAGTTGATTCATTCAAGCAATAGTAATTTAATCACATGTTAGTAATAATCATAAGTTAAGCACATATGAACGCTAACCATAAATTAATAGTTTCTGTGTCTATCATAGATGCATCATCGTAGCAGATGAGTGACTCATCTTGAATGGATTTAAAGGTGGAAACACACAAACAAGAATGCACAGTGTCAGTTACAGCTTATAGGGAAAGAAGGGCAGCAAAAAAACAAACAGTAGAACAATGTAATTCTAGTCAAAAGGGCCAAGGACTACGAGAATGGATTTTACAAACATATTGAGAGGAAAAAACTACTAGGAAGAAGAAAACACGTCTGTTAATAAAGAAGGAGAGGCATGCAATTCATGGTGGCCCATGAGCAGCCAAGGGGGTTGGAGAGTGAGCCCACACTGCAGCAGCTCCTGTCTCCCATCTCAGGCCCATTGGCTCTCATGTGCCATCATGGTCTTCTCCCCTATGATGACCCAGCCCACCCCTTTACTGGCCTCGACCCCACTAGATCACCTGTCCCAAACTGGGCTGTGGTGAGCTAAAAGATGCTTGGGTGATGACCCAGCTAGCAGCCCCAGCTCCGCAGCCTATGGGCGGGGTTAGGGTCAACATTTCAGTAAAGATGGGTATGTCTGCATAAATTAGTCAAAGAAGTCATCGGTGTCCCCCAGCCTAGCCCCTCACCCACAGCAGTGATTTAATTTCTCAGTGAGAGAACTATATGTAACTCACATTAGCACAGTGTGGCTCAGTCTACTGCTAGTGGCTAGACCATGCCTAGAGTTTTGTGAAACTGCTACTTCTTTCAAGCTACTGGATCTGTTTTTTTAGCTCAGACAGTAGAGGCACAGGTCCCAGGTTCAGTCATCTCTGGGGACTGAATCTAGGACCTCTGGATCTAAAAGCTCTTTCCAGAAGCATCATTACATAGGCAATCCACTCAAGGCAAATAAATAAGAATAATTAAGAAATGAAATTTTATGTTGCACTAATTATATGCTAAAGATACGATATGTTATGTGTTTGGGGGGTTTTTTTGTTTGTTTTTTCTACAGCTTAATGTCTGGGCTAGCAGCCTTGGATGCCAAGACTTCCAGTCGACTAGGCATCATAACCGTCACTTACTATCTGTGGACAACATTTGTGGCTGTGATTGTGGGAATAATTATGGTCTCCATTATCCATCCTGGTGGGGCAGCCCAGAAGGAGAACTCCGAAGAAAGCGGAAAGCCAATTATGAGCTCTGCAGATGCACTGCTAGACTTAATTCGGTAACTACATTAATTCTTACTGCTTTCTGAAGGTAACAGTTTGCATGTAGTGTAACAACATGAGGAGCCACAGCCTTAAGGATATATTTTGAAATCAGTGGTGATCCTTTTGGGGAATATGGCAAAAACTAGATCTAAATGCAGTGCCCTAAAATAAGATTAAAATGGTAAACAGGGTGAATAGGAGCTCCCTTTCTCATACTAGAACAAGGAGACACCCCATGAAAGGGAAAGGCCAACAATATTAAACTGAAAAAAAGGAAATATTTTTACAGAATTCAAGTTAACCTGTGGAACTCACTGGCACAGTGTTATTGAGGCTAAGAGCTCAGTGGGATTCAAAAAAGGATTAAAATTGTGTTGTTTTATTTATCTCTCCTCACTTAATATCAACACCTAGTGGGTAGTGGACAGCCTGGTTTACAGCAGAACTATGCCTCAGCCTAGTTTGCTCAGGCCCAAAGCAACTTTAACTTGCACCTTTTCTATTCTGGACACAGGGCTGCAAGAACCATTGGTACTGATTTGGGGTCATTGCTCCTTGGAAAACGCTGGATACCAGCTGGATGACTCAGTGACTAATGTAATATCATATATGAGTCATCTGTGATACTGACGTCTCACTGACAAGTGAACTGACCCATACCCAAGGATACAGCCTGAGTTACAGGAGGGAAGGAATCCTTCCCCACTCAAGACACGTGCCCCCATGGAACTCTGCCTCACAGCCTATAGTGCCCGCCGCCCAGACTCCCCAGATCCAGCTCCCAACCTCACAGGTAGTAGAAAGACCCCAGTTCCACCACATCTGAGTCTGATTTACTTGAAACTGAACATAGTGATGCCATATTTTTTCCAGAGATGAATCAAACTTTCAATATTCAAATAGTCATAGCCTGAAGTCTGTGCACAAGCATTCAAGATTTATTCACACAAGAGCCTGGAGAAAGTGAAATTTAAGGTTGCGCTTGTAATTGTTTACACCAGAATACAGTATATTTTCCATGGCATGAGACAGGGCTTGACCCAGAAGTGGGAGGGGATTCTTAAACCCCTTCACAAAAATCAATTGCACAAGGTAATTAAGTTACCAGGTGAACCTGTCCACTTCATTTGTTTCTTGAATTGCACTCACACAGATGCTCAATTATTTTATGGAAATCAGATGAGATGCAATTGAGTTTATTCTCTGCACCTAGCGAATAATAGAACTGATTTTTTAAAAGGCTGTTTATTATTCCAAACTCTTTGCTTTGTGTGCCTCCACCACAAATAAAAATCATACTTATTAAAAGAAAAACTAATAATAAAACAACTGCTGGGAGTGGGCTTCCTGTTTGCAACATATTGTGGGTGAAATCCTGGCCCTGTTAAAGTCAATGGCAAAATTCCTGTAGATATATCTGAGGAAGCATGGATTAAATATATGGGCAGCAGCTATAATGGGTCAAGGAGGCTTAGCCTTCCCTGTTGCAGCAGCCGCCTACCCACTGCTGGACGCCTGGGACATGGTGGCCCCTGCCTTTTCCTGTCCCTCATGAGCAGTGGGTAATAGAGGCTTGGGAGGCAAAGCCGCAGCAAGGTTCAGAGCTCCTCTGGCCAGCCAAAGCTCCGAGCTCAGCTCCAGCTGGCTGGGGCTCAGGGCTCCTCCGGACTGCTCCGGGCACTGGTGGGCCGGCGGGGTTTGCGGCTGCACCAGCAGGCAAGAGCCGGGCCTGGGGCAGAAGGGGCAGGGCGAAGGGCTAGCCTCCTCAAAGAGAGAGGTGCATGCATCACCCATGATTAAATGAAACAGTGTATCTGCTGGTTTGAGCTAGAAGGGTTGATCTTATAGCTCAGGGGTGGACAAACGGTGGCTCTTGAGCCGCATGCGGCGCTTTTAAAGTGCGGTTCACAGAGCTCCCTAAGGTCCCCCCCATTCTCCGCCTACCAGACTGGGGTGGAGAGTTTGGAGCTTCTGCCTTGCAGCAGGGTGGTGGGGCTAGAGGATTGTCCCCGGAAGGGAGGGGGGTTTTGGTGGTCAGTAAGTTTGGCCACTCCTGCTACAGCTCAATAGTAAATCGCTTCCATTCACAACTGAAGACAGTCTTTATAGTCCAGGATTAATTTCCTCTCAATTTATCAATTGCATGTGTGCACAGCAAGTCGTACAGGAAGCACCTTGCATCCTGTGAATAAAGAATGCTAATGAACAAGAGAAATGTTACATAACTAAGGTTTTGGTTAGGATTCATTATGCATTTTTAATAAGTTTTAAAAGTGCTCTTGAAAGGTTCCATTGGGATCTGAAGTGTCAGAGACCATCAGATCATTTCATACACAGTAGCTCACCAAACAGATATCCACATGCCAGTGCTTTTTTTTTTTCCCCTCTTTTCTCAATCACTCTCAACATCACCACCATCCTGTCTGTCACTCCGACCTGCAACATGGTCATCATCTCTCTAGATCCCCACATCCAACCTAAGCCTTGGCATTTCTTTCTGCATAACATCTTTAAGATAAAGTCTTTCCTATTCATCCACACAGCTAACGCTCACCCAGGTTCTCATCGGCTTGCATCCTGACTGTAGCAATGTTCTTTTCTCTGGCCTTGACAAATGCAGTCTTGCTTTTCTCACAGAATGCTGTGGCAAACAATTTTCCTAGCCTGTTGCTTTGACCACATCTCACCCTCTTTGCATCCCGCCACTGGCACACCAAACACAAGCTACGCGTCTTCACTTTATCATCTCTCATCCACTATCAAGTGGTCAACTCCCACCTCCGGTCAGCCGATGATGCCAGCCTTCATCGCACACCTTTACATTTTCAAACAAGCACCTTTGTGCTGTCTCTCAAGCTGTCCCTCATGCTTGGGAGGAGCTCCCTGTAAACATCTGCAACACTACCTCACCATCTTCCTTCAAATCCCTCTTTTGTCATGATGACTACAAAAAACAGGACAACGGTTGAGCCACTGGTGTGCTGAGATCACACTGACTGTTATGCTGATCAGTGACCAGTATTATCTCACTGTTTTCTAGTACTCTCCTGTCACTCTATCTGTATCCATCTGTTGTCTCTTGTCTTCTACTTAGATTGTAAACTCTTTGGGGCAAGACTGTTGTTTTGTTCTGTTTCTGTAGTGGCTAGCACAATAGGGTACTGGTCCACAAATAGAGCTACTGGGTGTTACAGTAATACATTTAATAAATAATAATAATAAAAAATTATAATTTGAGCCAGTGGCCTAGAGGAGAAAAGCTCTTGATGCTCTTGACCTGTTTCCTGAAACAATTAGTTCATGCAAACCTGGTTTTATTCTAAATCATTCTTTTGGATCTTTGAATTTCAAGAAATCTGAAAAGTCGCCATCACAGCCTTGTAAGGATGTCAGTGAACCAAAAAAACTCAAAACCAAACCACAAAATGTGAATAAGGAGGAAACGTAATGTCTATATCCCAAGAACTGTCTTTATATGCTGTCTAGACAAGGGACTTATATGGTCCCAATACCTTAGTATCTGAGCACCTCACAGACTATAATGGATGTATTCTTACACCAATGTGAGTTAGGAAAGTAATATTAGCCGTATTTTACAGGTGGAAAAATATGGCAGAGAGAGATTAAATAACTTGCCAAAGGTCATACAGGAAGTCAATCATTGAGAAAGGAATGTTCTGTGTTTGTACAGCACCCAGCACAATTGGGTCCAGGACGGGGGCTCCTAAGCACTACCACAATACAAATAATTAATAATAATAATGATTTAACCTAATCTGAGAAGTAAGGCTGTTTGTCTTGGTCTCTCCCTATTAGTTACAACAAATGATCTTTTAGGATGAAATTTGCTACATCCCATCCCCGCTCCCAGGAAATATGAATGGGCAGTTCAGTCATTTTTGAGTTATGCAAGAGCGGAGGGGATAAATATCCACTTTTTAAAAATTCAGATTAAGTGTCTTTTCACTTACATAACACAAAAATTGGCCCAATTTTCAGTAACCACTTCCAGTGCTGTATGTATAAATCAGGTGGTTAAAACGTTACCTTTGTTAACTGCAGTTAGTTGCAAATATAAATTAATTAAAGGGAAACTTACTGGTGCTTGCAAAATTGGAAGTTGGATGAAAGTCCATTTAAAGGTGAACTGCCATGTCAAAAAAAGAAAAGTATTGTCCTCTTAGTTGCTGTCTGATACATAAGGAAGACTTCCAAAGAGATTTTGGTTTTAATTAGTTAATTTATTTTTTAAGATTTGAAAGCCCAGGTCTTGATTTGCCTGTCTTGCTGGAGGACTGGAGTACTAGAGAGAATGACATTGCAAAAGTCTGAAACCAGGGCTGCAGTTTTCTCATGAGATAGGAGAGAGTTTAGTCAAACTGTTTAAAGCTCTGTGTTTTTGTCTGTCTTTATAAAAGCCTGATTAACTCAAACATCTGGGAAATAGTTGAAATAAAAGCTCTGTAAATATCCCCTCTCTATCAGCTAAGGACTAGGAAAACTGACACGAAGGACGGTCCAGAGACTAGGGTGATAGGCTGATGCTTGTGAAACCCAGGTTCAAATCCCTGTTCACCCATACATTTACTGTGTCCTTGGGCAAGTCATTTAGTTTCTCTGTGCCTTAGTTCCCCGTCTGTAAAATGGGGATAATACATCCTTATAGCACTGGGGTGTTATGAGGATAAATAGATTAAAGAGAGAAGTGCTTAAATACTATAGTGATGGAGGTCATATAGCTTTCTAAAATAGGACTGATCATCATAATTGGCTGACATTTGATCTCTCTTTTTAATTCCCAGTCCTCCAGCAAAAATGGGTAGGTCAAGGCTTGATATTCCTGATCTAAAGTACCAAACACCTAAAAGAAAAAATTAGGAGGTAGGAAAGCAGAAGGATTTAGGTTTTATGAGGATACCAGAGAAGGATTAATAAATGGCAGAGTTTTCCCCCTTTTGCAGGTCACCTTTATAAATCAGTCCTCAAAGTCTGAACTTGGCTTGCTGCACTATTGAGTGAGGACAGTGATCTTTTGAGTTTGGAAGTGTTTGGTTTTGAGACAATACATTTCAGAATGTTCTAAGTGCTTTTTGAAAATGGCAACGATCATCGCTTTCTGTAAAGAAATAAGTATGTGTAATTACTTGTTCCCCTCTGTGCATCATTTCAGATAGGTGTGTGTTTGTTTGGCTGCGCGTACATTAAGAGCCAGTGTAATGCTGAATCTGTTCACCCTCACCCTGTATCCAGCCCTCCTTCCACTATAACACTTCTCTGAGTCTGTGATCATTAATTGATACAATACATGTTTATCAACACATCTGTCCAGTGGGTGGTATACACAGCCCAATAATTTAAATATTAGGACCCTATATTCACCAGACAAGCTGCATAAAAAAAATCTGCAACAAATTTGCACTCAAACACAAAATATCAACATCAAGCCCAATGTTTAAATCAGCAGTTAATATTTAGGCCAATTTTTTTGTCATCATCATGTATGTTCATTTATGAGGTTAAATGATGTTGCCATTGAAATTATGGGATCTCTGCCATACATCAGTGAGAATAAGATTTGTCCCATGATCTTATAGAAACTTAAATGATTTGGAGTTCTAGACATCTTAATGAGATGACCCCCTCCTCCAACTCCTCATTTTGCATGTTAGGCTGAAAATGTCTGCAAATCTCTGCATGCACCTACCTATCCATTAGCTGATTGCAAATGTAGGATTTGCATGCACTTTCATTCCCGTTGAAGTCTAAAAAGACATCATGCCACTGTGGTATAATCTGGCTCAAAAACACCAAATAAAACAACTCAATAAATACACTAAGGGTCAATTCTGCATTGACCTACATTGACAGGCAAATTCATTGAAATCACTGTAGTTTGCCTGGGAGGGTAAATTAGTGCAGATTTTATCCCAAATGTTCAGCAATGCTGCTAATTTAATAGGAATTATAAGAAGACAATTGGAGACAGGCGTACATCTACAGTTCAGCCTGAGATGTAACTTCTAACTTGGGTAGATGTACGTGTGCCAGCTTTGATTAATCCAGAACACTAAAAATAGAAACGTAGAAGTGGCAGCACAAACAAGCTAGCCGTCCTGAGCACCATCCCAACTGGGATTCTAGAAAACTACTTGGGCAGCTAGCCCAAACAAGTACCTGGAAATTACACCTCCAGCTCAAGAGTAGACGCACTCGCAAGCAGACTGGCCAGTTTTTAAGAGGATATAAATAATTTAGGGTGGGATCTGTTGCCTTTCACTGGGAGCAGAGTTAGGCCAA
Organism: Mesoclemmys tuberculata; assembly: GCA_007922155.1. Taxonomy (NCBI): domain Eukaryota; kingdom Metazoa; phylum Chordata; order Testudines; family Chelidae; genus Mesoclemmys; species Mesoclemmys tuberculata. Next base: position 3,866,605 of record ML675643.1, read on the forward strand.
CCCTGAGGTCTTTTGAAAAGCTTACCCTTATTTCCAAGTTAAAGACACATAGATGCTACAGAAATTGTGTTTCTTCAAATGCGGCAAGAGAGAGCTTTATTTCTTAATATTTACTGTAGTTTGGAGAAAGCCCCGGCAGTATAGAGCCAGAAATCACACTTAGATCTGTTTACAGTGGGAGTTGAACAGTATACTAATAAAAGGTGGCATCTACAATAAGATTTTTTAGAGCCCATTAAAACATCAAAGGGATTAAGCTATGACTGAGCTTTTTTTATACCACGAACTGCTATCATGAGTCATTGGCACGGAAGTCGATGTGTACCTGTAATGGAAATACCTGTTAACTATCTCATTGCAGACTACCATATGTCACTCATTTCAGACCCACTTTAGCTCTGTCCCATCCACACCAACCTGGTATGAACTCCTTGTTCAGTACTATAAATGACTTGACTCCTTATTTATGTTCACTTTTATTCCACTCAGGCTGCAAATATGCTCTTTGCTCCAACTAGTCTGCTAACTGCACAAGGCCTCATTCTCCCCCCGCCCCCCATGGCTGACTACCACTTAAGGGGAAAAGAAACTCCAGAATGGATAACCAATGAGGTTTCTCTTGCAAAATTTCCTCCTCATTATTCTGTCAGGGGTATGGGACTTAACTGTCTCTCCTGAAAAAGAAGCAGGGGAGCGGTCTCCCAAAACCAGCAAGTCCCAGGGGATTCACAGAAGCCAGGCCCATCTGTACAGAGCCCTTGTGCCAGTGCATTGTCTCTCGACTCTTTGAGAGCACAGTCCCTGGAGGAGTCATGTAGACAGGATATTCCTCCAGAGAATGGATATATTAATGGTGACTATATGCTGCAGGTTGCAGATATGCCTTCTCCCATGCCTTGTAACTTGAGCCTCACAGAGCGGGAACAGTGTCGTGAAGGTGTCACTGCTAGGCTGTTCTCTATCTCCTGCTCACCAGGATCTCAGCCTCTTTATTTGTGGAGATGAGAAAAATGCCTAGAGCTGAAGCTGGAATAGGACAGGCTGGTGGGGTTACAGCCCCCAAATGGTAATAAATCATTCCTTCTCTTGAAACAGGTGCAAACATTGTCTGGGGGTAAAGGAACTTGTTCACTAAATAGCCCTGTCACTCCAGGACCCTGATGAAAATGAGCTGTGTCTTTCATGAAGCTATCCCAGTGAGTCAGCACGTAGCTCAGTCTATCATCCCACTCAACTAGCACCTTTATGGCTTTTCTTGGATAAGCACTTTTGGTGGGAGAAAATAGCTCTCTCTCAAAAATGCTTTTGTGTCAGAAAGCCTTCGTCCTGTCATCTCCCTTCCCCGAGTCTAGTCTTTTCTGAGACTAACAGGATAGGGTAGCTCACTCCCCTCACCCTTCACAGGAACCAGAACAGTGTGCAACAGTTTCATCCTAATGAAGGAAAAAAGAGGCGTGTTTCAGGGCAGAACATTTCAGTGGCTGTGCTCACTGCTATGATCCAGGAAAAGGCAGACAAAACAATTGGATCCATTAGGTTAAGCCCTGATTAGTGATTTTTATATTCTATTAGTGTATTTTTATCATAATAATGAGGATTTTAATACCTCATGAATTCTAAAAAGCCTGTGGTCCTTTTTGTAGAAGGCGAGTGTGGGGTGTGATATAATCTAGTAGGATTAGACAGTGGAGGTAGTCACTGATATACAACTATCATCCTCCCATGGGCAGTGAAAGGACTGATTTATTTTATCACGGTGGACCAAATTCTGCTGTCACGTCCACTAATATAAATCCAAACCAAATCCATTGACATTAGTGGAGTTATTTGGATTTACAGTGATATGACTGAGCATAGGATTTGGCCCACTGTGATGAAATTGTAGTATAGTCAGAAGTCAGTGGAGTTATTTCAAATGTTCACCAGTAGAACAGAAAGCAGAATTTGGCCCATTTAGTCTGGGAACATAAAGTAGCAAAATCTCATTCCATGGGCAAGTTAGTGCTAGAAAGGTAATGGATGTGTCATCCGAGTCATAGAAGTCTACAGAATTTCATTGATGTCAACCGCTGTGGAATAGCAGGGAGGACTTGCTACCCCACCAGGTACCAGCTCCAGGGCCTCTGGAAATGGTCCTTATCAGAAATGGATCACACTGGGTGTCATTCAAAAGCCCTTTCTTCCACAAACACAATGGTACCAAAAATGACACACCTAGAACTATATACATTATTTCCATCAAGAATCATGCCACGGAGGTTATGGATAAGGTTACTTATAAAATAAAAACTGAATCCCACATCACTTTAAGCTTCTGGTATTATTTTTACATCTCCCCTGTGGTCCATGGAGGCCAAGAGTTACTCTGGGAGCTTTAGAAATAATTTAAGCATCTAGCTCTATTTATTTAATAAACATGGCAATGTTTATGGGGGGTGACAGCAATGTGTAGCTCAGGGTGATTGTTATTTGGTAAGCACTGACTATGTGTTTGATTCTACCTGTAATACTAAAAGACACAGTCCCTGCCTTGAGAAGGCCACAATCTGGTGCCCCCAATCCTATGATCAGATCCACACACGCAGTTTGTCATGCCTGTGCAGCGCCAGTGAAGTCAGTGAGGCTCTGCACGGGTGCAGGAGTCCGTGGATCAGATGGTAATATCGAGGCCATAAAGACAGGCAAAGTGCATGTTGAGAGACTGAGATGTTGAGATGTCTTATTACTTTAAATGTCATAATATGCTGAGTTGAATAAAAGTGCTGGTGCTCTGAGCTAGACTAACGCCTCTGCAGCTGTAAACATTCCTTAAGGGAGCATTTCAGTTCAGCCAGGAGCCCAAGGCAGCATGGCTCCTGAGGAAGCCATGTGACAAGGGAGCTCTGAAGAAGGCTTCTCCAGGAATGCTCATGCCCTCTGCAGATATCACAGGCAGATCTTGGGACACTCACAGATGTAGAGGATTGAAACCTCTGGCAGTTCCATGGTGAAAAAATTCAAACCCTACTTCCGCAATTAAAAGATTCCCAAGAGACCTAAGAAGCAGAAACTTGCAGAGTTTCCTGTCCCCCATTTAAGAAAACTCAATGTACAGTAGTAGAATGTGTCTGGAGTTTCTACAGAGATCTGATCCAGCCCACAAATACTCCCATTCCTCTTCCCTGACTCTATGTCATGGTCACATACTCCTTAGCATTATTCTTTATTAGTCCATGAGCTCTCCTTTTTGTGAATTGTAATTTTGAATGTTTTTAATTAAGAAAACTGAACTTTTGGCTAATACTGGATTTTTCCAAGCCAAGTAAAGCAGCTTAAAAAAAAAAAAAAAGGCAAAGCTCTAGCAACACATTCAGGTCAACTCCCTTGCACTAGATCATTTGGGTGGCTTTAACAAGGCCTGTCTCAAAAGAATGGTTTGAATGGATAACAATATATTATATGGTATTGGAAGAATTCCAGACTCCGGTATTATGAGCACCAGTTGTGATTCCTGCAGGATAAAGAATTATAAGAAATAAAATGCTTTAATCCTCCATTAATTTGGCTAACATTTAATCTAGCTACTGAACATATGATGTTTCTTTTCTCCAGCAGTCTCTATTTGATCTTAATGCTATTAATTAGGGCTGCAGTATTGAGGCAAGAGACAGAAAGCACTAGCAATTCAATTCACAGCACTGTCTGAAAGCTACGGCATATATGTTTGGTTCACATTCAGAACAGGATAAAAATCCTCGATGAGAATCTATCCTTGCAGATTAATTCTCCATCACACTGTAGGTTATAATTTAATCACAGTGAGAATACTTTGCACTTCTATAGCATCTTTCATCAGATCACCTCTATTCGCAGAACAAACATGCATTAACGTCGAGTGTCTTTAACAATCTGAGGGCAGAATCTGTGAGTAGCAGGGAATAATGTGGTGGTGAGTCCTTTTAGGTGCTTCCCACTCTCTACCCTCCCACACCAGCTTTTTCTAGATCCAGCTTCCTGCAGCAACACTTCAAGTAGTTTCTGATCTCAGCCAGGCCCTTGGAGAGCTGGGAGAAGGACCTGTCAGAATCTGATGTGACGGTGATGTATAGCTGGGTGTTGCCTGAATATTGCACAGTTTTGGGCCCAGACTGGATATTTGAGCAAAGAGAATCACAAGTATTTATGGGGTCAGATGTGAATAGTGGTATAAATGCTGACTCTCAGCGTGCAGGCTGGCAGGTGAAAACTCACAGAAGGCAGCAGCCCAGCATTTACAATCACAGTCATTGCTTACAATAGACTACTGTCTGTCTGTTATAATCAGTGACTGAATCAGTAAGTCAGTTCCTTGCGTTAAATCGATATAAAGCACTCAAACTGAAATTAAAGTATCCATATAAGGGGGTTACCCTGAAATCAGCGTCTAAACCAATTTAGCAAAATTGCGACAATTTTCTCATGTAGACGGGGCCTTACTATGTGTATGGTACAGTTCCTGGCAGAGTGTGGCCCTGATCTCAGCTGGGACCTGTAGGCACTACTATAGTACAAATAACAAATCATTAATAAAGGCCAGTGTCACTTTCTGCTTCCCCTGCACATGCAGTCCTGCAAATGTTGGCTTCCAAACACTGCAGGGAACTGTTTAAACCTGAAACGGCCGAATTAAAACGACATTGTTGCTTTAAATGATTTATCTAGTGTCAGTCAGCAGGCCAGTGGAGGACTTTCAATTTTCTTCTCTAATCATTAGACAGTGGTACCCCTCCCTTAACAAAAAATGTTCTCCCCAGCAATCCAGCTTTTCCTTCTACTTCACCCTGCAGTGGAGTATTAATCCTATATTTGGGACATTAATTTCAGTGACCATAGTCACTGGTAGCAGTAAAGGAATGCCATGGATTCCACATTATAATTTTGCTGTTTGCTCCAGTGTATACTGGAAATGTCTAGATGGGTGGGAAAGACTGATTTAAAAATAATCCAAACCAATAAAACAAACTTTTAAGTTCCAGTATCTTTGGTAAAAAGTATAAAGAAAAGTGATTTCTTAGAAATGCTGAATAATTTTATCTGAATGATTGGTGAGTATGCAAGTGTCTCTGTCCAATATTTCTTCAGGGAGGTCTGTGTAAGCCTTCCAGATTGTTCAACTAATATTTGTAAAGCAATTTGAGATCTTTAGGTGAAAAACACTGCATAAAGGGGAAGAGTTGTTTTTATTAAGATTCATTTTTATTTATTTAGAAACAAAAGTTGCTTCTCACATCTGGTGTGAATATTGGCAAAATTGCCATGCTCAAGCTCGTAGTCCTAATGAAGTCAGTCTACTGACATCATGCTACATTTAACTCTATGCTATTTAAGTGCCTACTTAATGGAGCTACTTATGTGAATAAGGATATTGGCCCTGTGGCCCCATCATTCAAACAGCTGCCCGCTTACCTACAGACTGCACTTAGATACGCAAATTCTTTGAAATGTACATGTAATGTGCACACACATGCACACGTGTAACTCCTAGACTGGTGCACACAGCTGGGGTATACTTAGGTATATTTGAAATTTGGGCCAAAATATGCATAAACTGTGTACCGCATTCAGCATATTCATCTTAGGAGCAAAGTATTTTGTGTAAGTTTATGCAATAAAAGGTACTACTCTTAAAGTGGCTTAAATGTTGCCACTATTATGGGATACCTTACAAAACTTCCTGTTAAATTAAAAAATATGGGCCAAATTCATCCCTAGAGTAGTGGATGCATCTCTGCTAGATTTAGTGGCCAAGTTTTTCCCAGTTCTTCTTATGCAAATACAACTTTATGATACAATATTTGTGTTTCTTTTCTTTGTATTATTTGGTGGGAACATTTGCATGACAGCACAATTCTTTGTTGCTGCAAGTCTCGTCTGCTTCTGCTTATTTCTACACAGGATTGGGAGTATGGATACCGTGGTTCTATTTGTGATTTTGCCACATATTTTCTTTGTGAGCTTGGATCAGTCACTTAACCTCTCTGTGCTTCACTCCCTCATCTGTAAAACACTAGAGTCTGAAAACTGTTTCTCCTACGCTAATGGTCTGACTGCCAAATAGCAGGCATGCCCTACAGCACAGGGGCCTAAATTCAGGTAAGCATCCCTATTCAGGATAGCAGTTAAATATGTGCTTAACTTTATGAGCACGCATGAGTGCTCTCCTGAGTAGGGATGGACGGTGCACATGCATAAGTGCTGTCCTGACTTGGGACATGAGTTGGACTTTCAACAGACAAGTCCTTTGTTTAGTGAGCATTACAGCCACATATTTCCATACAAACTGAACCTGAATGCATAAGATTATACTATATAGTATTGCTCACTTTACATCTATAAGCTTCAGGATGAAAAAAATCCGTTTAAAAAAATGTTGCCACATCTTAAAATGTCCTGCAATTTTTTATTCCCCAGTATTGTAGGAAGTTTCTTGGTTTTGTGGTCCTTTTGCCCAGCAACAGAATTCTCTCACTGACGCCTGCAGAGGGCATTCTTTCCCTCTTTCCTCAAGTCTAGAAGTCTTTCTAAAAGATGTTGTCTAGCTCAAACAGAAGATATGGGCTTGACACAGAAAGTACTGGGTAAGATTCTATGGTCTACATTACCTGGGAAGTCAAAGCAAATAATAATAATGGTTCCTTCCAGCCTTAAAAATCTATGATTCTCACTCTGAGGCTGTAAATGTGAAGTCTCTGTTTTGCATGCTGTCCTCAGCAGTGGTGGAGGAGGAAACCCCTGATTAGCATTTCCCCAAAAGACAGTTTTTCTGTTGCTACAAGCCTTATAAACATTAAAATAGTGACCATTTATAAGAGATTGTGCAGCTCTAGTCTAGATTCTTTTAATCAAGAATTAGATCCTCCTTTTGAGGAGTCTGTTCTTGGTAAAGGACACAAATGCCAGAGCCTGCCTCACTTATCATTTTAATGGGATTGATAGAAGTGTGGCAGAAAGTATTAACCATTATTAAATGTATTACAGTAGTGCCTAGAAGCCCTGAAGTAGATTGAGGCCCCACTGTGCTGGGTGCTATACAGACACACAGTAAGAAACATTCCTTGTCTTGAAAAGCTTACAATCCAAACAGACATAAGGCGTGGGAGGAAGGAAACATTATCATCTCCATTTAGCATATGGGGAAATGGACCAGAAAGAGTCTGGGTCAGTTACCGCAGCTTATCCTGAGAGTATGTGGCAGAGTCAGGAATTGAATCCCCATCGCTTGAATCCCATGGCAGGTGTTCAGAATTGTGCCCTGAAATCTCTACTCTAAACTTGATGGACCTGATTCTCCCCTGTTATGGCTTCTGTAGCTATTTACACCTGTGCGGAACAAGTAGGAAATGCTACAAGAACAGAGCGTCTTTTCTACACTGGGCACGTGCTTTGCACGGGTGACTACACATGAGAGAAGGTGGTGGACACTGAGGCCCAACAAGGGTAACTAAATAGCCCCTTGACAATGATTCTTTTATCTCTGTTTCCAGGAACATGTTTCCAGCCAACCTTGTTGAAGCCACATTTAAACAGGTGAGTGTCTGCTCTGATGCTACAGAGAAGCCATCTGCAGTGAAAAATTTTAAGCAAAAAAAGGAGATACGGCACTGATATACGCTCAGTACCTGGAATGACATCTGGTGTGAATCCCTTTGAAGTCGCTGAGGTTTTCCACTGACTTCAGTGGGCTTTGTGTTAGGCCCATAATGAGTAATCGCTTTGCTATACAGAAGTGTAATCAGAATCATTCAGCTGTTTTAATAATCACTTGTTTTAGGTCAGAGGCAGCAGTACCTGGAAGGGTTATCTATTTTGCCAGTGGATAGGACTTGGAGTGGGAGTCAGGCATTCGTTGGATTTGTTGCCACTTGTTTAGCAATAGATACCTTCACAGTTTTTACATTTTGTTAAATGCTTATGTACGGTATGTTAATGGGCCCAACATAAATCATACAGCACTTGATTCTGAGAGATACTGTACTTCCAATAGCTGTTGCAAGAGCTCTGCACTTCCGAGTTCAGGCCTTAAATAACTATCTCCTATCCAACAAGCGCTGCTTATGGTCTATGCACAGGTCTAGACTGAAATATCAATGTATCTAATCACAGCAATGGTGCCTGAAACATTCACATTCACAAGTGCCTATGGCTAACGTGTGGCTTTAAATCCATCATGTGTTCTGTACCAGGTGGTAGCGCAGTGTTGCATGGAACTAAACGGGTGGAATGCTGATGGTGGCATGTGTTTGCTTGTGAGTGGAGTTGTAACAAAAATGTTAGGAGGACACCGTCCTGGTGGTGTTAGGATTGATATGGGTAAAATTCTCAAAAGTGTCTAAGTCACTTAATAGGAATGATTAGGCTCCTACATGACTTATGGTGACATTTTTAAAAGTGCCTATGTTCCCGAGTTGTGTCATTGGATTCAGAAGTAGTGTTGTACTATCCTATAAATTAGAGTCACTCGTGCTGTTTTGATATTTACTCATTTTGGTGAGGAAGAATTTGAAAGTTTGTATTCACCTTTTCCACCAATTTTGCTTGATTTCACCCCAATTTCCCAATTCTCTGGAACATGGATTTTTGATTATCCTTAGTCCCCTGTGCAAATGATTTCAGATCTGCTCAATAAATTGGATAAGAATATGGGAGGCAGGGGGAGAGAGTGTGAGAACACAAGAAAATTCCTTTTTTCTCCTTAATTAAACACATTGGCCCAGAACCTAAATTCTGGCTGAGGCGTGCTCACTGCACCTTGGGAATTAGGGATGCACAGGCACCTCTAAGACGCCTTTGCACCACCGAGAACCTAGGGATGACACGGCCTTTATCAGGAATCATCAAGGCATAGGCATCCCCCAGCTATGTCCCCTTTTCTTGAAGACACCAGGGACCAGGAAGAGAAGTAATGTAGGGGCTCTGATGCCAGCTCTGTGCTAGCAGAAGATTCCCCTATAGAATCCCTACAGAAGGGGAATCCTCAAGGAACTTGCTTTAGGGGGAATGGGTGAAGAGTACAGTGGTGCTGCTGCATATAGAGAGAGCATTTAAGAAAATCTCAGGAGTTAGGTAGGTAAATAATCTAGACTCAGAATTTCTAGTTAGTGATTTCTTTTCTGATTTGTCTAATTTTAGACAAATTATGTATTAAAAATATTTTTCATGAATTTTATACAGAAAAAAAATCCTTCCAAATCTCCATTTTCTCAGGCAGAGCTACCAGTGGTGTTCAGTATTAGCCAATTCCCTCCTGAAAAAGTCCTTTACTTTAGATACGAAGTATATGTGGAGTATTTAGTTTAACCTAAACCAGGAAACCTTATTTATAATGTATTTGTGCTTGAGGAGGTCAGGCCCCATCTTGCTCCTACTGAAGTCAATTAAGCCCTTTCCTGCCATGTCAGGAACTACTGGGTTTACATCATTTTGTAAATTGCAGCCCCAAACAAGCTGTCATCACAGGCTTCCACAGCAGTAAACTGCAGCTCTCCTTTGTGCAATTGCCTGTCAGTAAGGAAAAGGAAAAGACCCATTCCACAAAAATGCAAATTACTTGCCTCCATTCAGAGCCCAATCCTTCTTCCACTGGATTCAGTAACAAAATTCCCATTCTTATCAATGGGACCAGGATCTATCCTCCCATCCAAATAAACAGTAGATTCACTTGACAGTTTTGATTCCATTAGCCCAGTGAAGCAGCGCTGAATTATAGTCTGACTTCCATCACAATATGGAATGACAGCTACAGTATTGCCAAGGGACTCCACCAGAACGAGAATGATTACAGCAAGTGTCCATGATACGGCATTTCAACAGTGGGCCTTTCCCTGCAACACTACACCCACATCTCTGTTTTCCTTGGTGGCTGTTGAGGGCCAGCAGCACTTCCTAGTCACCTTTACCCCCTCTTGGGTCTTGATCCTCCAGAGTAGCTGAGCTCAGATTGGTGCTAGACCATTTCATTAAAATCTCACCACTGTTGCCATGTCACCAAATTTAACCCACTTTACAGAAGAATGGAGTGAATGTCAGAATGGAAAATACTGACCTGTACACACACACCTGAGGGCACTATTTGGGGCGAAGAATTTAAGCATACCTTGTGTTCTGGGACAATATCAGCATTTTAAACTGTCTAGCTGATGTCTAATAATATCTGTGAAGTAGCTGAACGACTTTAAGAGCCTGATTGTGCAACGCTTGCTCACACTGACTTCAAATGTGACAACTCAGGTGAGCAAGTGCTCACCGAGATAAGTAAAGGTTGCATAATCAGGCTCTAACTAGGAGAGTGCTAGATGACCCTTTAACATTACTCCATGGACTGCATTGCTCTGTAGCTTCCCCAAACTTCCTTTGTTAACGAGATTTCAAATTCTGCTTCCCCCTTATCTTTAAGAGCATAAGTAGTGAACAGAATATCGGGTTGAGCCATTTATACACACTACATACATCTCAGAAGGCATCCCCTTAGCCACGATAGACTATAAATTCCTCTTAGGTGTGGGTGTAGGAAATGCAGAAAGAGGAGCCAGGCACCTCATAGCTTTGGCTCTATTGCAGGGGGAGGCCTGCATGAAGAGAATTGTCAGTTTAATTTCTGACTTTGTCAGAAACTCTCATGAGCCCAAAGACAAGTCTCCCAATCTCTCTGTGTCTCAATATACCCATCAACACAATGAGAAAAAAGACTCAGGATGTGACAAAGTCTTTGTTGCACATAAAAATATTGGCACTGGTATTTGAAAACAAAACAAACGAGCAAAATGCATGGTGCTCCATGAGGTATACATACAGAGTGAGCACACTGATGTACCAATCCCCTCCCTGGTGCCAGATTCCCCTCCCTCTGGGTCCTTGCACTCTCTCAACGTCAGTGCTAGAGAACTTTATGTTAGTGGCCAGCTCATTCTCATCACCTTTCCTGCTCCCACCTCCTGGCCTGGCTATATTTCATGGCAGTCCCTCTGGGCTTCAGAACCCCAGACCACCTCCACCTGCCTCAGTGACAGTGGTGTGGTAAGGATCAATGAATATATTCAATGCTCTGTTAGAGCTTTATGCAGAAAGCCTTATAGAAGTGGCAAGATTAATGATGATTTATTCCTATTTAACAATAGATGTGAGTGAAGCTAGCACAAGACATTTGCTAAGATACTAATTTAACATTGACTCTTAAGGGACAAACCTGTCAATCAGAAGGCCTGTGTCATTCTTTAGGAGTTCTCTGAGTGGGCTGCAAACATGACTTCTGGAACCAAACGATGCTGTTGCTGATCCTGGCCCTCATTGAATGGCACTACAGAAGAGCAGAGAACTTTACATAAGTAAACCACATGCCTAGAGAATCACTTTTCCCACCAGTGAAATACAGTCATTTGGCAGGTGGAAACTATTTAAGAACACACAGCAACTCTGTACAAAAGGAAGTGAAGAGGAATGCTGTATTCAATTAAGGCAATGGGGGAATTTATTTAGGCAGAACCTAATTACTTAAATTGGAGTTTGGCCAGGACACTTTTATCTAATAGCTTTGATCAGCTTAAGTAAGAGGAGTGCTTGGGTTTAATTGCCCTTTGATGTGGGGGATATTGCATGGAATCCTTACTCTTGGTGGGACCAAGGAAAAGTCACTTAATAGCATTTGAAGAAGTTATTCCTAGTTACACATGAGGAGAGGGAATACAGAGAAATGCCAAATGTAGCCCTAACAGTGGCCAGTATGTCTGCTGCATAAAGGTCTGCTTGGTGGGAGACTCTGATTTTGTTAGATTTTTACAAAAAAAAAAAAAAAAAAAGATCAGAGTTGTTTTTCCAATAGCTTGGGAAGGGAAGCTGTTCCTCTTTCTTCCATACATACTTCTTCGATACCCATTCTGCTTTCAAAAGGCACTTTGGATCCCATTAAAGCAATCCTGGGACTCATTCATTCTTTAATCCCTGATGACCCATTATAATATTTTTTTTTCTTTCAGTATCGCACCAAGAACATTCCTATCATCAAATCCAACAAGGCAGCTTCTGAAAGCACCACTCGTCGGATCATAATATATGGGGTCCAGGATGAGAATGGATCCAATGTCCAGAATTTTGCCCTGGATATCACTCCCCCTCCAGAAGTGTTTTACAAATCTGAACCAGGCACCAGCGATGGCATGAATGTGCTGGGGATTGTGATATTCTCTGCCACTATGGGTATGTTTTAAATATGTTGGATCAGGTCCTGTTTGAATTGATCTGTCTACTGTTGTTTTGGGGGTTGAGTTTTTATTGTGGTGGTTGGGGAAGAGTTCTTTTTTAGTATTCCTGATGTAATTATTTCCCATCTACCCGTCTCTATACTTCGTCAGAAAAAGCATGACTCCATCCTAGTAATGTGCTCCAATCCTTTGGTGATAAACCTTGTTCATAATCCTTGATGACATTTTGCTTTCTTGCTCCAAATTCTTTCTATGCCTGCTGCTTTCCCCTCCTTTTCCTTTTAATTTCACTAAACCTTTGTTTGTTTATTGTGTGTTTGCATTTGAAAGCTACTGAACTTTACTTAGGGACCTTTTGCATAGAGGGCAGCGAGGAACAACAGAAATGTCTGCTGTATAGTTTTCACTTCTAACATTTATACTTTGAGCTATCTAAGTAGCCCTGTGATTAGAACTATGTACTGTTAAACAGTGTACCATACTGAATCCTACCCAGCTGATAGGTCTGTACTTAAAAGAGCTAGTCGTGCTCTGCATCAAGCTAATGAACAGCAGTATAGGCATATACGGAGGTAGGAAGTGCCATACTAAAGCAGATAAGTGATCCATCTACCAGTGCACTGTTTCCAGCTGTGGCCACCATAAGATGTTTCAGAGAAAGGAGCTAGAGATCTTGAAATGGACAGTTATGCAATAACCTGTCCAGAGGGAAGTTTCTTTATAACTCCAAGAAGACAGTGGGTGTCTTATCAGGGTTTTTGTCACAGGAGCATAGGAATTGCCCTATTGGATCAGACCAGTGGTCCATCAAATCCACTATCCTCTCTCTGACCATGGCCAGAACCAGAAGCTTCAGAGAAAAGTGAAGAAACCTTGTAATAGGCAGTAACAGGATAATCTGCGCACAGAGGAGGTTTCTTCGTAACTCCCTTAATTAGAGGTTAACTTATGCCTTGAAGCATGAGGGTTTATATCCCTTCCCAGACTGTTGGTTTTATCATTAGTAATATACATGCAGATGTATTTGTTATCAATACAAATGTCCAATTTTTTAAAATCCTGCTAAAAGTTTGCCTCAGTGATATCTTGGGGCATTGAGTTCTACAGAATAATTATGCACTGTGTGAAAAAATATTTCCTTTTATTCATTTAAAATGTGCAGTCTTTCATTGAATGTCCCCTTGTACAGTTTTATTTGTACCATAGTTCAGTGTTAGTCATTACATACTCTCTAAGAGGCTTATTGTAATGGACTTTGACAATGCTTATCAATCTAGAATGTTCAGTTTTACCTGCCCAAAGAACTCAATAGAACTTTTTATGTTATCTAATTGCAGTAGATTCAGTTTCTTTATTATTTGAATGCTTTCTAACTGGGCTACAATTTTAGTCAAGAGGGAAGGGAATTTTACCCCTCCTTAGGCATCCCCATGTTCCTTTTGATAAGGGTGAAGTGATGATTTTCACATAGAGATACTGACAAAAAGAATCCTTTTATCTATGTTTTATGATGCTGTGCTTGGAAGGGAATATGAACAGCAGATGTGGTTTCACAAACACTTCTGATTTTACTTATTTTATGCATGGTTTGCATTAGCAAAAGGGGTCAAAATTCCAGCCTGTCAGTAGCACATTTTTCTCTCCCTTTTGTTTCTGCAAGAGGTGGAGTCCCACCTGCATCCTTGTTGGAAATCTGAGATCCCTTAATTGTCAATGATTTACACTCAACCTTGAAAGCGCCCTGCTATAGCCACCAACCTTCCAGCCAAGGATTACTAAACAGGAGTCTCTTCTACTAGTGTTTATTAGACTAAAGGGGTTGCATATGCTTTTGAGCCCTGCAGACCATTCCTCTACTCCGCAGAGCTGAGAATGTTATTTCAGCAGTGCTACCAACGTTTGCTGACTCAGCAATCAAGAGGTCATGACCTGAGCCTTATCTCTGAGTAGGGATCATAGAATTATAGAATATTAGAGTTGGAAGGGACCTCAGGAGGTCATCTAGTCCAACCCCCTGCTCAAAGCAGGACTAACCTCAGCTAAATGCACAGCACAGCTACTGGGCCATTGGGCTAACCTATAACCATGTTAGCTGTCAACCGTTTGTACATGTACTCACATCTTGCCATGGGCTAGCTGATCACTTGCACCAAGGCAGAGGATGGTTGATGGTTATGTCAAATTCTCATAGTTACAGCATCAGAGGGGACTCAGCCGTGTATACCTATTTATTTCATGGTTGCAATTTTATACTTAAGATCTGGCTATGAACACATTGTGGCACTCCTGAAGCCAGGGAAGGACACAATGGAGCTGAAAAACTTCAAGCCTATGTCACCTCTATAAACTCTGTCTCATCTTAAACCACCTATCACCACTTGTTGAAGCACTTAATCCCACAGCAAGATGGATTCCACCCAGGGAATTCATGCACTGGTTAATTGATGAATATCGCTCAATACATCAAAGATGACTTTTTAAAGGGTTTGGTAACAGGTACTGTGTTTGTTGAACTATCCATAGCATATGACCCAATGAATCACAGAAGGGTTCTCAGTAAAGTATACAGCTTGAGTAAAGATCATTACCTCGTACAACTGATACACAACCTCTTCCAAAAAAATGACATTTTACAGTGAACTGTGCGGGAAGCAGAGCCAATGGTGGCAACAGAAAACAGCCTTCCAAAAAGGAATGTACTCTCATTAGTACTTTTTAGCATCTACACGAATGATCAACCAATCCATCTCAGCATAAGTTTTATCTATGCTGTCAACACATGCATCATTGCCCAAGCCAAGGATCTTGCTCAAATCAAAACTATGCTAACATTGGCACTGTCTGGGCTTTCAATCTATTATCCCAAGAACCAATTACATACCAACACTGCCAAAATGCAAGCAACTCTCTTCCAGCTTTGGAATTATGAGGCTAATACACAGAGTAATATCACCTGGAATGGGGTATCACTTGACCACTGCTGGAATCCTGTCTACCTTGGGGTGACGCTAGACCTCACTCTCTCCTTCAAGATGCACGTGGAGAAGACAGAAGGCAAAGTTAGCACGCAGAATGACACATTCAGGAAGCTTGAAAATTAAAAATGGAGAACCAGCCCAGAAGCACTAATTTCAAGTGAGAAAGATCAGTTCATGCAAAGGAGCTGGACCCTGTGTTAACTGAGAGATGCTGCTACATCACAGGATGTCTAAAATTAACAAGCATGAACAGTCATTATGTGCTTGCCAGAATCACTCCACAAGATATCAGGAAAGAGGTCACAAGCAAAACTGAATGATTATGAAAGGTCAGAGATACCAGACACCCTCTACATGGCCACGCCAGAGCAGTTAGCCACCTAAAATCATGGAAAAGCTTCGTAGCTGCAAGAACACTGCTTAAAAATTCACCAATGGCTATGTGACTGGAAATGTGGCATACGCAGCTCAAATCCTCAATGAGGGCATTAAAATGTACATCAGTGTTGCCAAGCACATTCTTACAGGCACAGAGAAAAATTGGTCAACCTAAGAAGTTTAAATTGCCTCTGAACAAGAGCTGGCAGGTCAAAGGTCAATATGCGGAAATGCAGCCATTCCAATGACCCAGATATGACTACAGTGAAACACAAATCATGGAACATCTGTTGGTCTGTTGGCTCCTGGAGGAACCATGCACTATGGAAGATCTTGCCAGCGCTTCAGACCAGGCCATATCATGTGCCCATCACTTGAAAAACCTATGACTGTGATGGAAAGACAGGGGAAGAACTGTATATATCATTAAAGGTTCTTTTCTAGAATGTGTCAGTTTGGTGGCTGTGGAAATACAAGATACTGTAAGACCACTGATGCGTTTTACTTCTAGGAGGACATAGCCAGGCAAATTACCCATAGAGCAACCCACTTAACAGGATATCTCAACCTTTGGCGGAAGCTCTAGATCATCTTCCTCCCATCCTAGGGAAAAGTGGAGTGACAGATCAAATGGAGGGTGTTTGGCTGGGACATGAGGGAAAAGGAAAACATTATGCCAAATATTTTGTGTGAAAATATTGTACTTCACATAAAAATATTTCTTTGGACACTGTGTGCTTCATAGCTCATTAGGCCTGATTCCCATCTACATCAAGGCCCCTTTACACTATTCTAGCAGAGTAAAGGGGCTTTAATGTGGGCTTTATGGCCCCTTTACATTGTCAGAATGTCATAAAGGGGCTTTAGCATAACTGAGAATCAAGGCCATGGTCTGTTAGTAACAGAAACCAGATTTTCCTTTTTCTGGAAGCAGGAGGTGGGTAGCTTAGCAATCTTAGCTCAGGAGAAAAGCCATATGCAGGCCTCTTCTCAATTTCAAGGTTGTGTCTGGTCCTGGCCAACTCTGCCCCAAAATGGGCAATGGTGGCTAAAGAAGGCGTATGACAAAGGCACTTACAAACACACTGATACAGGGCTTCATCTAGACAGTCTTCTGTGTCATCTAGCTGGGTGTGTGTGGCCCTATTGTGGGTGTGTGTGATGGGTAGGAGGTGACAGTCTTAGCGGAATCATTCGAGAATTGCAAATCATCTTATATACTCATAGACTCATAGGTCAGAAGGGACCAATATGATCATCTACTCTGACCTCCTGCACAAGGCAGGCCACAAAACCCTACCCATACACAT
>ML675643.1:3883882-3933650 GCA_007922155.1 Mesoclemmys tuberculata
TTCACTATTATATTTCATCCTATTACTATTACTCCAGTGTACAAGTGTATAAATCACTGAGAGTAAAAACTTTGCTCAGAAATGACCATTTGGGCTTATTACATAATGATGCAGAAAAGGGCTTGTGTATCTGCAAATCACAGTACAATAAGCTAGTAAAATTTGACTGTTGAGGCATAGCAGAACTGGTTTTTTGGCAGGACCTGTGGTTGACATGGGTGGGCACAAGCCTTGTTACAAGTGAAACAAGCTCATAAACACACAAGCTATGCCACTGCTGTTGATGGACATTTCTTGAGATCACCAGTTAATGTATTTGGCTAAACAGTAATGAGGCAAGCGCCCCAGAACCCCGACTCTTATAAAATCACTTATGGATAACTTTGTGTTTTTAATTGCTTATGCCAAGTGTATGGTCAGGCAGGCTCTGTGATTAGAGCCGCCAGGCCCCGCATTTGTTTTTGGCTTAACGCTCCCATTACTAACAATTTCAAAAGGCTGCTAACACCTGTCCAGTGATTTCCCAATTTCCCCTCGTTAACACTACCTCAGCACTTTCACAACTCCCCATCTTGGCCCGAGGTCAGTATCTTCTCGGAAAGCCCCTTATTAACCTCCCCATATTAATCTCAAAATCAGTATATTTGTTCAGAGTGCCAATAACTAATTAAAACCAAGTTAAGGCCCCCTCCCATAGGGAGGTACGAATGCTGTTAAGTCATAACGAGCCAATCATGCTATGTATAATGTAATGTTATGTATAAATATTCATGTAATCAATAAAGGTATATAAGGCAGCGCCCCAGTATAATCGGGGCTCAGCCTTTGGAAATAATTCCGCTGGGCCGGTTGGTGCCAATCAATAAACTGCTGTTTCCTCACTTCGGTGTCCGTCTCGTAGCATGTTCCTGAGATCTTGCTACAGTAAGGTCCTTTAAGAGACCACTTAGTCATATACTCATCATTCAGCAGGCTCCATTCTTGCCTGCTCCCTCTCCTGTTGCCAGCACTTGCCATACACTCAGATGTGAAGGAGTCTTGTTCTAAGTCAACCACAGTTATTCCTGTAAAATAAGAGGGGATTCATTTTCCCTCTTCAGCATTCTAAGTTAGAAAGCTAAGACTGTTGTAAAAGCTGCCATGGCTTAATAAAGCCAGTCTGGCTTCAAAAACTGAACTGTAATTAACAGTCTGTTAGCACAAATGAGCAACATCATTAATAAAACATAACGTGGTTGTGTGACCCAAAATTTCCAGCTAGATGAATATTAACAGGGCTATAAACCCACATCCTGCATGCGCCGTGATTGTGAAATTGCTGTGTCTGACATCTAAGTGGCTCACTCCTCTGCATCAGAAAGGGATTGCCTTGGAACCATTATGATCTGGGACCTGGCTTGCAAACGCAAATGTGCATTCCAAGGGACGGAGCATGGGCACTCAGTCAAAGAAAACACACTGTCCATCCAGAATAAGTGTTAGATTGCACCCCACTCACAGCTTCATTCTCTTATAAAATCCTCTTCAAACAAATTCATTTGGTGTAATTTGTTTTTGCAATGCTTTCCTGAGTGATTAACATGATCTGTTTGATCTGTCTTCTCAGAGGATCATTGCAGCAAATAAGTTAAATAGGAACATGATAGATATGCTTATCATAAGGTAGACATTATTAAAACTTATACAGAGAATATATAGTTACATAACAATTCTCGGAACTGGATCCCCTACCTTTATGACTGTTGTTGTATACAAATACATTTGCTTTATTTGCTGATTAGTCTTGTGCAGCAGTTTGGCCTTTACTTGCATTAGTGTGCATTTGCTTGATTCTGCTAAGGCTGGTAAGCCAGAGTGGCAAAAAGGACCAGTTGTGAGGGTGGCTTGTATCTTATAGATTCTTATCCACTAGAAACTGGACTGAGACCGAATTAATTTCACAGCTGTCAAATAATGGCTTTTGGTCACTGCCTGTCTGGACAGAATTTGAACTGGTGAGCCAAAAGAAAAGGGCCCCTGTTATCAATCTTATGATAAAATTGTGTGTGGGTGTGGGTGTGTACTAGCGGGCACTCAGATATCTTTTAGCTTATGTGGTAGAGGTCTGTGTCTGTGAAGCTGTATGTGTTTGTGTGATTTACAACACAGAGATCTGTTGCATTATCCAACTACCGATCATCTAATCATTTAGCTGCCCCACACTTAGTTCACTTTGAGTTGAGTGCATTGGCAATTTGTGAGAGTAAATGAGAATTAAAGCAATGATGTGTTTGTTTGCAGGTATAATGTTGGGCAGAATGGGTAACAGTGGAGTTCCCTTGGTCAGTTTTTGCCAGTGTTTAAATGAATCTGTCATGAAGATAGTGGCAGTTTCTGTGTGGTAAGTAGCTGTTTTATCAAGGAAAAATTTCGCTTTTTAAAAGCTGAAGTATATTTCAACAGAAAAAATGTTCTGAGATGATGTAATCCTGTTTCCAGGCAAATTCATCAGGGACAACAACCTTGACTTTGTATGGCGTTAGAATCTGAAGGAAATTATACAAACATTTCAGACCAGATGCTGGTCCCTGGCTCTGTTCCCTTTGCACCACTCCAGTGGCATAAAGAGGACAGAGAGCTGCCCCAACACAGATGCCAGTGAATCCCCTAACAAAGGGAAATACCCAGGTGTCCTAAAGCAACATAGCTAGGTCTATGCCACCTGCTTCAGATATAGGCAGCATGGGCAACGGTGTAGGCAGGGGCATTAGGGGAGAAAGTCACAGTGCACGGCCCTCTGGCAATCCCCAACCTGCAGAGTAGGCCCTACAGGACCACTCTAGCCAACATATTTTATAATGGCCCTAAGTTACATTGGGGCAAGTGTGACCCCAGATCAGGAGAATAGATAACTTTTGTTAGACCAGGTCTAAGCCAGCTATCTCAGACGAATTCCTCTGTTTTTAGCAGAGCCAGACACGCATCCATGCTCATGTCTGTCTCCCATTGAAATAGCCCTGTTATTGCGAAATTGCTATTCCCCATTCCGAAGCAGTGCAAATCTCCTGCCAGCAGAGTTATAGCAACACAGCAAAGTAGATGTATTCTGACACAGGAATAGCTATACAGATAAAAAGTCATCCAACTACCATCCCAGTTGCACTGCTCCCTGTCCAGTAACCTTTCTGACCAGGGATCAGAGCGACTGCAAGTTCACTTGGCTTTAAATGGCAACTTGGCTTTAAATGGCCAGTGCATGCTTCCCAGCCACACCTGTGGGGTTACAAGGTACCTAAAGCAAGAGAGAATATAAATCCTTACCAACAGAAAAAGTATAACCCAGCTTGCATTCCCAATCCCCGGCCCCACGCCAAGCACAGCTCAGACAGACTTAAGGATCTGGCTTTCTGTTTTATGCAGTTTATTCCACAAACCCAGCTAATAGCAGATCTGAGAAGATAGGTTACTAGAAATGTCCATTACTCAGAAGATCCTGAAGAATATGCAAAATTGCAAGAAGTTCCAGGGCCTAGAACTTTTTAACTCCTTTCACTGATTGACAAAAACATTATAAAATGGAGGGGCAGGAAGGAAGCTTTCCCCACTGGAAATTCCTCAGAAAGCAATGGAAATGCATCTGTCTAATAATAGCCTTTGGTACGATAAAACAAATCTTAGGGTCTGTCTATACTGCCATTAAAAACCTGTGGCTGGCCTATGCCAGCTGAATCAGGCTTGTGGGTTTCAGGTTAAGGGGCTGTTTAATTGTGGTGTAGATGTTCAGGCTTAGGCTGCAGCCCTACCTCCTACCTCACAGAGTCCTAGAGTCCAGGCACTACCTGAGCCTGAATGTCTACACTGCACTTAAATAGCCCCTTAGCCCAAACCTCAGTCAGCTGGCACAGGCCCGCTGTGGGTGTCTAATTGCAGTGGAGACATACTCTTAAATTCACAACTCAGTTCTTGCATCTCCCGTAGCTTTATCCCTCAAAATGCTGCTCTCCATTTCTGGGATGTGGTTAAATGGGGGGGGAAAACCCTCATAACCATAGTTGACATTCCTCCTTTACATCAATGTCGCTAATTTAAGAATAGTTCTTCAGCACTTTTGTGAACATTCTTGATAATGAGTCAGTTCTGCTACTACATAATTAATATTTTGTAGTTACATAGCACCTTCCATCTGAGGATCTCAAAGTGCTTTACATGCATTAATTAAGGCTCACAATACTACTGTGAGGTAGGAAAGTATCACTGTAGCAGCAGGCGGTGGTGCCCGCCATATAACTTTTAGTCCAGAGATTAGAGCGCTCATCTGGGATGTGGGAGACCCAGATTTAATTCCCCCCTTTCTGCCAGAGGTCTCCCCCCTCTATCTCACCCCATGACTGTTCTCCTGTGGACAAACACTTAAATAGTCATGGGGAGAGAGAGAGAGAATGACTCTAGTTCAGTGGTTAGGGCACTCATCTGGATGTAGGAGACTGGGCGCAGTACCCCCTGCTCCAATATATTATCTATCCACACCGGAACGTCTTCAGTAGACGAGACTGAGGGCACCCCACATCAGCGTATCCCATAGCTCAGTGATTAGCACTCTCCCCAAAGGTGGGTGATTCCTGTTCAAATCTAGGGAGGAGGAAATTGAAGTTCAGTTTCTCACATCCCAACTGAGTGTGTTAACAGCTGGGCTAAACGATATACGGTGGGTACCAGAACCACTACCTCTTCCTGTTGGATTTTGAATGGGACCTCTTCTGGCGCGCAGCCTCTGAGCATGCCTTCTGGGTCAGGTACTGCATGTCACTTAGGCTGCTGAATGCCTGTCATGTCCTGGTTTGTGAATCACGCTGGGTCTTAGGTGGGAGATAGGTGTCCAGACCCCAAGAGTGAGGCAGCAGTGTCTCCACCCAGAAACACAGGCATCTTGGGAACTTTTACCCTGAAAATTTCAGAATCAAGTGCATTTAGGCCCCTACAGGATTCAGTGATAGTTTTGTGAATTACAGTGTAACCAAAACTGGAACTTAGGCCCCTAATCTTCAGACTTAGGCACCTAAGTACCTTTGTGGAGCTAGGCTTTAAATATTATGGTGATGGGAACCTTAAAATGCATACATTGAGGGAGAGATTAGATATACACTGCTTTAATTAGTAAATTGTATTTAAGTATGTGTGTCCTACTCATTAGTCCACAGAAAACAGTATCACTGTCCTTGCTAAAATTTGATATAAAAGTATTTCCCCAGAACTCTTGAATGGAAAAGGGTCCAATCCTGCAAGATGTCCCTATGAAATCCTGAACACCCTCCATGCTCATTAAACATTGCAAGATCAAATCCTAAGTTGTAGTGGAATGATAGTGCAGAAATTGTCATTTCACTAAATTGTTCGGTTGAAGTGATCTACCTCATAGTGATAAATCTCCCCCTTTCTTCACTTAGGTATTTTCCTTTTGGAATAGTGTTTCTTATTGCTGGCAAGATCTTGGAAATGGATGACCCTTCAGCTATTGGGAAGAAGCTAGGCTTTTATGCCATTACTGTGGTCTGTGGTCTGGTGGTTCATGGACTGTTCATTCTGCCAATGATGTACTTCTTTATCACCAAGAAGAACCCCATTGTTTTCATCAGAGGGATTCTTCAAGCCTTGCTAATTGCTCTGGCCACATCATCCAGGTATTAAGCACTGATATTACTAATTACCTATGAGACCCTAATTAGAGATGGCAGAAACTTGGAATTTCAGGTTCGCAGAAAATGTCAATATTTCAAAATTTGATTTCATTCTGATTCTGACACCAGGTGTTTCCAAAATGAAATATGCTCCCGAGGATCCCCGCAGCTGCTGAGTGAAATCACTGCTATTCAGAAGATGACAGCTGTGAAACTGACAAGAATCATATCAGTTTCACTCAGTGGATGTCAGGGTTTCCAGGGTTTGTGGTCCAGTGTGCTAATTACTGTCAATATTATAAGCATCATCCCCATTTTACTAATGGGTAAACAGAGGCACAGAGAGGTTAAGCGAATTGCCCAAAGTCACATGGAGAATCTGTTCCAGAGTCAAGAACAGAACTTAGGAACTTTGATTGTTCCCTGGTCTACCTAGAGTACACTGCATCCATATGTTCCTGAAATCATAATGGCTCCAACTAAGGCCATAAAAATTCAGGAACTGTCAGTATCTCCATTACAAATTTCATTTTATAGGATGTTTATAAAATGGCTCCTACCTGAAATATAGTATAGTGTATTGTGAAATCAGGAGCAAATTGTGTTCAGGGTAGCTTTTTAAATTCTAATGAAGTTTAAACAATTAAGGCTGTTCTTTAAATAGAACAGCACACAAAAATTTGTTGTTTGAGATGTGTTGGCATTCCCCAGACTCAAACAGTATGATCTTACAGTCACAGATGTTAGGGTTGGAAAAGACCTTTCAGGATCCCTCTCAACCTTCTCCCCTGATACCACTACAATTTCCTCAGTCCTCCTGGTTCTGAAAACCTCTAATGCTAGTGACTCAACATCCTCACTAGGCTGTTTATTCCATTACTTCATTCCCCTTACTCTTAGGACATTTTCTTATCTATTCAACCTGAATTTTTCCCTCTTCAGGAGCTTAGCTTCTCATTGTTTTACCTTCTCAGCTCTAGAAAAAAGTGTTCCTTTCTCTTCTTACTGTTTGCACTGTAGAAAGATAATGGAGTTTTTCACCAGGTTAGAATCCCATACTTACCAAGTGTGGCCTTACTGGGGCTTTATAAAATAGCACGGTTACTTCCTTTGTCATACAATAGATTCTTTTCCTTCGTATTTGTGAGTTCATAGCCAATGTATTATTCCCCTGAACTTTCCTGCATTATTGCGTTCTAAAGAGCTATGTCCCCCTTTTATTGAAACAGGTCATTATTTTTTCCTATGTGTATTACCCTTCATTTCTCTCATCCTCTGTCTACCTTTATCTCTGAACCTATCAGATCATTCTGCAAGCATGAGCTATCTTTTCTGTAGTTTAATCTCCAAGGGTATGAGTTAGTCATAGTATCCTGAGTTTTCCAAAGTTTCTTTTCCAAAATACACCAAAATCATAAGTCATAGAAATATGGCAATTCAGGCCTGATTTGTAGTGACCAAACTACAGGAGCAAGTGTCTAAATTGTGTTTACACAGACTTCCTTGATAGTCTGCAATGCTAGTGCAGACAAGCCGAAAATTGTGCACACACTCAAATGACTGTGTGCATAGCGCTGTACGCTCCACATTCAATTGCCCATTTGCAGCAAAGGATGCATTTTTTGCAAGTGCAATGTAGGTGTCTTTTTTAAAAAAAAACCAGTATGGTACTTGGTGTTTTTCCTCTTAAATGGTTGAGTCTTGTGATGGGATGTTGAACTTTTCACCTTGGTTACAGTGAGAGGAATAGATACTGCACATAATTGAGTTGTTGCCAAGAGAACATGCACAAATAATTGGTTTTGGACAGCAGAGCTGCTTCTCCTGACAGTCATCACAGCTGCGTCTGATTAAGTAATACTTGCCACAAAGGCAATATACAATAATAATAATGGATTATCAGATCATTTGAGCAGAACAAAACGTTGGCATATTAATGTATCTCTCACATGTGTTTCTATATCAGTGCATGCATACATCTAATGATGGACAGACGACTGAAAATCAGTGTTCTTGTATTAAATCCAGCCAGACACCATGTGTGGAAAGATTTCTTTAGTTAAAGATCATGACTACAGAAAAGACATACCATGCACAAAAAGTGAGACAAACCACTCTTGGGAGATTTCCCTGTTCATGTCAAGGGTCAGTTAATTGTTTTCTTTGCCTATTATTTTTAGTTATTATGGTAGCATTTAGGAATCCCACTCAGAGATCAAGGCCACATTGTACAGACACAGAGCAAGGAAGATAGATTGTAAACTCTGAAGGATGGGGATTGAGCATCAAACAGGATGCAACAGGGAGACAAGACAGACAAATGGGAGTAGGAGAGTGCAGATGGGAAGGATGAAGTTTTTAATATAGATTATACTGGATAAAGCCATGGCCAAAAAGTAAATTTTTCCTCACTTGGCTCTTCACATGTAGCGACACTAACTTAGACCATGTCAAAGTTTAGTGAGTCTCCAGGGGATAATTCATCTTTTTACCAAATGTAGTTCCGGTAAAAGATGGCGGAATGATAGATCAGGAGTCTAAATACATCTAGTGAACCAGAGATCACATAAAACAAGGCAATGCCAGCACAAGCGTCCCTCCACTGACTGGTTAATGTGCCTTATCTTTATTTTGCAGAGATCCTTTCTGAGGGGCGTGCCCCATAGCTAATTTAGTTCTTGGCACCTCTGCCAAGCCTGCCAGTAAGGGCGCCACTTTGGGCAAATGGTGCTGCTAGTATTGGGATGTGACCAACTGTATGCCAAACGGCCATCTGTTGGCAATGACGTCACTGACCTAAGCGTAACTGCAACCAATAAGTGAAAGTTTCTCTGTCCTACTAGTTCCCCCTGTGCTGTCCAGTTTTATCACTTTAGATGCTAACGACATGCTGGACATGTCAAATATATAGGGCAAAATTCTTACTTTTTTCCACCCTCCACCAATATATGTGTGCAAACGGTAGAAGAATATCATTTACCCTCCTCCCCATCCCTCTAAACAGAGCATCCATATAGGAGAACAACAGACTATGTACTTGTTCCTTTCAGTGCTTGGCAGGGGGTCCCACCTGACATAAAGGTAGCCTTCCATAGCCCCTAGAGGGAATGGCCCGCCATTTTGGATGATGAGCCCAGGTTCTTGGGCCCTTGCACATAGTTCGGCTTTGGTGACAGGCACAAAGGGAAATGCAGGCTACTCCTTTTATGGAGCAGCAATAAGGTGTGATCCAGATTATGATGCGAGCTGGCCTCTCACCCATCTTGCCTTGTTTAATCAGTTTAGCTCAGGGACTGTTTGTTTCATGGTTACCATTCCTCCCCCCATCCACTCCGGCACCTCCCATAGTGTAAAGGACAGAATTTAGGTACTAGATAGAATCCACCTTGGTTTGATTTTAATTTCCCTAGGACTCGTAGAGTTTTCTTCTCCAGGGTCAGCTTTCTACAGCATCAGTGAACCAAAGCCAGCATGTTCTCCCCAGTGCATCACACCAAAAGAAATAGTTCTTTTCCTCTGCACACAGTGTAAATAAAATGTAAGCATTTCAAGGAGTTTTTGCTTCTTATGAAACTCTGAGACCTTGGCTCTTGTGCAGTGTAAAGTAAAGACAGATTTAACGAAAAGGAATGTAAATTAATTCTAGTTGAAGTCAGTTTGTTGACTTTGTGGAGCAAATAATTAGGATTAGTTTGCAAGATAAACAGGCAGGGATGAACAGCTGGAGAATGAGCTTTTTCTATACTGACTGGTTCTTCTATTTCTTTGTGGCCTATGTTAGAGCTTTGCCTGACTGAAATATTGGTTTGTATTCAATCCCTGCCATTGTGCCATCACCAAAATTGAATGGGATTAAACTATAAAATATGTATGTCTAGTTTTTCAATTGCTTGTCAGTAAAACAGTCCTGACTGAGGCAAGATGTCTCCTCTCTTCACCTAAGTCTGCAGGAAATTCTAAAATACAGTTAGCTATTTAAGAACAGTGCTTTTGATTTGGGCTACAGGCATGGGTCAAGTATTAAAACCTAACAGTTTCCTCAGCATCTGACAGACACCAAAAGCTGCTTCACTAAACACTCACTTTACTTAGACCAGATCTACACTAAAGTTAAGTCGACGCAGCTACATCACTGAGGGGTGTGAAAAATCCACACCCTTGAGTGACATAGTTAAGACAACCTACCCCCCAGTGTAGACAGCACTAAATTGATGGAAGAATTCTTCTGTTGATCTAGCTATCACCCTTCAGAGAGGTGGATTAACTACATACAGCAACAGGAGAACCCCTCCTGTCATTGTATTGTGCCTACACTGACATACTACAGCAGCAGAGCTGAAGCGCTGCTGAAGTGTTTTGGGTGAAGACATCTAACAGAAAACATGATTTTTATTTTTGTCAAAAGAGCCACTCCAGAGACATGAGACTGTAAATCAAAATGATGACAGAAGCTTCCTCTTGATTAGTGTTTTTCGTAATCTCTTAGGGGTTTCATGTTTAATTTCCTTTCTTTTATATTGTAGTATTCATTAACAGCTATCCTTACCTCCTAGTAACACACTATAAAAGCTCTACTGTTTTAATACATTACGAATTAGAATTCAGGAGGCAAGGGTCACAGCTA
Source organism: Mesoclemmys tuberculata (assembly GCA_007922155.1). NCBI lineage: Eukaryota > Metazoa > Chordata > Testudines > Chelidae > Mesoclemmys > Mesoclemmys tuberculata. The sequence continues at coordinate 3,894,161 of ML675643.1, forward strand.
AATCTGAATTAAGTTTGGGCAAGGGTTCAGTGTTACCAAAGTCATGAGTAGTTCTTGCAACATTTCAATCTCAAATGATGGAAGTGTCATAGACGCTCCTGATCTTGTATGATTTCTGCCATATATATTGTGGTGTGAGATCAGCAGTTCTCATGAGATTCACAGTCTGTGTCACATGTCAACTGAATAATAAAAAAAAGCTGGTCAATTTGGATTTTAGATCTAACACAGGTGGTAGAATCCAACACTTTTCACTTGGAATTTGAAGGCATTTAGTGTTGAGATGCAGATATAGTTTGCTCTGTAATACTAAAACTGATCAATATATACCACACTTGCGGATGGAAGAACCATATGAAGCAGATGTCCCAATTTTATAGGGACATTCCCGATGGTCAGGACTATCTCATATAGGTGCCTATTACCCCACCGCCACCTCTCGTCTTGATTTTTCACACTTGCTATCTGGTCACCTTAGGAATGAGCAGCCACAGGCACTCAACAGTATTATCACTGGTCCACAGCAGTGATTCCACCAGTTCACAGTTGAGGAACTTTGCAATTTGTTGTATCTGATCTATGGATAAACAGAGGACGTCAGTCCCCAGGGCTGTTTATCTGACATCTTTCACTAGCACTAAATTCACTGGGAAGAGTGGCAGAGAAGTTTTGGAGCGTTCAGCTCAAGGAGCAAGAAGCAACCGGTTTTAAAATAATCCAGTTTACTGTGTAGCCATTACGACTTAGTGCCTAAACGGGTATTTTATTTTTGGTTTGGTGCCAATACTCAGTAGGCACTGGCACAATCTTAAGGGCATACACTGCCCTCAGCCAGTGCTCAAAACTCCCACTGTTACTAGGAGCTGAGGCCCTTAACTGCGATAGGCATTGTGTGTGTGTGTGTGTTGGGGGGGAGGGGGAGGAGAAGAGAGGAGGAATCCTGTGCAGGCAGAGGATCAGACTTGCATTTTAAATATTTGAAGGGAGATGGCGTGGGTCTGAGGCATTCTCTATCCCTATTGGTGATATCACCTATTCTTGTCTCTCCGTCTACATTTTAGCCTGCTTCGAAGCTTATTGTCTGGCCCATCAGCTTTCTGTCTAAGGAGGACTGGATGGAACTCCATTCCAAAAGTATCAACAGTGCTCCTTAGTCTTTCACAAATATCACTACTGAGCTGGATGAGACACTTCCCTTCAGTGACTAAACATACAATATTGTTTCTGCATCATCTCCAGCCCCTACTGTCTCCCTTTCATGCTTTATGAGGCCAGAACATCCCTTTTAGAAAAACGTCAAATATTGATCTTAAAGTGTGTAGAGAGGGAACTGTATTCTTGTCTCTTGCATAACAGTGCAAAGCGGAATTTGCATACACCCACTCAAGTGCCTGGTGTTCATTAAACATAACTGTTCTGCTCACATGGAAGCCAATGACAAAATTCCCGTGACTTCAGTGAAGCCAGATTGGGCCCAATACATAAACAGACACAGACGTGAAGATAGCAAATAATGCTTGAATGGATACAGCATTGAATATGATCTCTATGCAAAGGAAGATAGAGATTGCTGCTTTTAACATTATTCCCTAAGGATAAAACAACTTTCAACATGTGTTTTTTGTGTGATGTTTTGCAGCTCAGCCACCTTGCCTATAACTTTCAAGTGCTTGCTGGAGAACAACCATGTCGACAGAAGGATTGCCAGATTTGTGTTGCCTGTTGGGGCCACAATCAACATGGATGGAACTGCCCTATATGAAGCGGTGGCAGCAATCTTTATTGCTCAAGTAAACAATTATGAGCTGGATTTTGGACAGATTATTACTATAAGGTATAAACAAATATTAATTAAATCAGATTTAATGTTCTCTTGTGTGTATTAAAGCATATTACTTCATCTGCAATGTTCAGTTCAAAGCTTCCTATAACTATAATCAAAGTATGAAATGCAGAATCTATTTCTCCTCACCATTTTAGAAAGCACAAAGAACAGGGCCTGTACAGAGGAAAACCTTATTAGCACTGTTAAAACAGATATCGCATTTCAATTTATTGAATTGGCTTTTTTCATCCTTTGCTTTTAGGCCAGTTGTAGCTTACTTACTGAGGAGCACAACTTTGTTGTTAGCAGTTAATTTTTAACCCTTGAATACTATAAAAAAGGTGAACACCTACAAATCCCTGTGCTGGTGGGGATGCACTTCCAGAGCATAGGACAGGGAGTATGTTAAGAACACATCAGCCCCTCCCTCCACAAATAACTTTCAAAATTGTAAACTTCAAAAGGTAAGCCCCTCAGCTCTGCATTTACACCACAGGAGGGCCAGAGCAGCATACAGGAGCCCTAAAAGCATCACAGCAGACCCAGGAAGGATTCACCAAGTACAGGCAATATGGAAAACAGCTGTAAGGTTGCCTCCCAAGGACCCTTCACAGGCCCTTGAAAAAGCAGGTGTGCCAGCCATGGCAGAGGGCTGAAGGGGCACATCAGGATTGGTGCTTGGCAGAGATTCCAAATTGCAGGGCCTGTAGGGCAACCCCAAGGAAGCTGCCATAATTTAGGCCCTGGGACTATTTAAGTTACACAATGAGCCTCTTCAGCCCGCAGAGAAGCCAGAATGTGGAGGGCACAAAGGTGGCTTTAAGCCACCATAGTGCCTTCAAACTGTTGTCTGAAAATTCTGTGCTGGATCTCTTAGAGGTGCAGCACAAAGTCTCACCCCAGGTATTTTCTGTTTATGTCTTACCAAAAAAAAAACACCCTCATTTTTTCTCATTGGGGTTTTGTCAGCCTTAAGCTAAAACTGGAATCCTTAATGATCCCTTCCTCCTGAAAGGGCGATGACAAACATTAAGGATGTGCTGAACAGACCTGCCTGGTGGGAAGGGCCTTGAAAGAGGAAATATAATGGGAAAAGAAATAACACATACTCTGTAGTTTTCTTCTCACCCATTAGTTTTAACCTTAGTTTTAAAAATGGCTTCCCTTACTGCTGCTTGTAGAAGCAAATTTAACAACAAGCAAGCTCTCACTGGCTAGACAGCACTAACTATAGATTATATATTTTAAATACCTTCTTGAAAATAGTATAACCAATCGAAAATAGAAAACAAAAATTCCAGCCAGTTAACAGTTGCCAGAATAATTACACGGCCTGCCAAAGAGTGCCTCGGGGAGTGAAATTGGCAGGTTTCCAGCAGGGCACGAATGATTAGAAAAACATGACTATAATGAGTAAGGTCTGACCACATTAGAGCTCTACCTACTTTTGACCCTCTGACCTCATTACCATCACATCCGGGCATCTTTACACTGTCGTGGCCCACACATCTTCAGTTCTAGTGTGCATAAGACCTGAATGACCACAGCAAGAGAGTTTTTTCAATTAACCCCTTCCTATAGCTGGGATCTGCTTATGAATTAATGGAAAAGTTTAGTCAAACTAGGAAAAAAAACCCCACACACAATCAGTCTGGCCCATATGATTTGTTGCCTTCTTTCCCTGTACTAACAGTGAGAATCGTCACGTGTAGGACTATGGGTATGTCTACACAGCAGCTGGGAAAGGCATTTCACAGCTTGGTAGCCATGTGTGTGCTAGCTCTGCTAAAAGTAGCATGCTAAAAATAGCAGTGCGGCTGTCATCTCATAGGAAGGCGTTTGGCCTACCCACCTAAATGCAATCCCAGCCCACCCCCAGTCACTTATGCTCCTGGAAAAGAGTACTAATTAAATATAGCCCTGAAAAAATATGTAGTAGGGAGTGTAAGCTTGCATGGAAACTAAGATTTGTATCAGAGATGGTCTCAAACTAGAATCCTGATCTGAGATGTCCACCCCGCGAACATGGGGAAGAAAAGCTCAAAATGGTACCCTCAATATGAAAACCCCTAAACTTTGTCTCACCTAGATCTTGATTAGATCACTCTGGCTCAGTCCCATCTCTTATTTGAAGGCAAACATTTGGTTCAATACTCAGAGCCAAATAAAAATGAAGTTTTCAATTCATTCATTCACTATTTGTATTACGGTGAAGCCTAGAGTCCCCAGCCAAGATTGGAGACTGGCACCCCTTTGTGCTAAAACTGTACAAAGATGTAGTGAGTTGCAGTCCTTGTTCTGAGGATCTTACAGACTAAGTAAATAAGGCAGGAAAAGAATGGGAGACAGGAAATATCCCTGTTTTACTAAGGGATAGAGAAACTAAGTGACTTGCTGAAGATCACACAGGAAGTCTGTGGCAGAGACACATTGAATCCAGATGTCTTGAGTTCCAGTCCAGTTCCTTAATCACAAAACCATCCTCTCTTTTCCAGGGGACAAAATTTAAGCCTGCCAGGTCCTCCTGCCTGACTGAACAATATGAGACTCAAATAGGAATAGGGACTGGTTTCTATTTTCCAGAAACTTAAGAGGAGGATGAAATCATTCATGCTTGCTTCATACTTAGACCCAAATAGATGAAGCCAGGATCTAGGATGAGATCCTTACTCCTGCTCCAGCTCACATATGCTGGTTAGAAGGGCTAGAGCAGCATAAAAGGACTGGCTGCGGAGACTGCTCTTGGTGCAGGAACTACAGACAGTCTCTTCTAGCTTTGTTCCAAGGACCCCCTTGCAAGCCTTGACATAGGGGTTACACCAGGGGTGGGTATGCATGAGTGGCAAGTCTGTAGTATGCAGCATGGAGAAGATTCTGGGGACAGGCTGACATCATTGAGACAGGCCCTACAACTGTTTAAATTATGCTGCAAAACAGAATCAGGAGGCTGCAAAAGTAACTTAGAACTACCTTAGCTGCCCTCCCTTCTCTTCGATCACAAGTTCTATGCTATGATTTAGAGGCGCAATTCAGAATCTTACCACTGAAGCTCACCTACTTGGCTGTATGGCCAGAAGATGAAAATGTACCAATGTGCAGCTAATGTGCCCTATTCTAGCCATCTATCTGACTCCTAATCGCAGCGCATAGATTCCTGTTGCTGTGGTTTGGACGCGAGTGATTCTGGTCCAGAAACGAACAGCCATGCAGATGTACACTGTTACTGTGTTTCATTTCAAGCCGGGTGATACAGCTGTTAAATCTTACTGCTCCTCTTTTTGTTTAAAGCATTACCGCCACAGCTGCCAGCATAGGAGCTGCAGGGATCCCACAAGCTGGCCTTGTAACTATGGTCATTGTCCTGACATCAGTGGGGCTGCCTACAGACGACATCACTTTAATTATTGCAGTTGACTGGGCATTGTAAGTAACTTAAAGTGTCTGAACCTTCCTGCCATCCGCAAGATCAAGTGTTTTTCCTGTACTTTGCATGTAAGTCCATGGACACTTAGGGCTTCGCAGCCGTCACTTTTGTTGCACATCATAATCACTGGGAACTTGAGAGAGAGCAGGGATAGAACTTGAAAAAGCACTCAACCTAAAGGAGAATCTCCATTAGCAGTATAGAGTCTATGGTCAGAACGAGCTGAATTCATAAATAATTTATTTCGAATTTCAGTTCTTCGTGAATTGTCCATGAGCAGATTGCACCTTTCATATTCCTTAATTATTCAAAATTGTTCACGTTTTTGACCTCTCGATTATGAGCAATTCAGTTCCCAGCTGTGATAATGCCCAGGCCAAGGCTACAGAGATAATCTACAGTGCTCAGCATTTTGTCAGTTAACTCAACCGTTGGCATTCCTGTTCAGACATGGTAACATTTTGCAGTGTATGTGAGGCCACAGTTGAGTGGTTCTGATTATATCCAGTAGCTAGAATACCTTCTCACTTTACAATAGCAGATTTGTTTTATTCTAAATAAGTCCTACAATTTAACATTTCTTCATTATTCCTCTGAATACAATAAAGATTCATTGCACAAGGCGCCGTTGAAGTGGAATTACAAGTTCACTCACTGTATTTTATTTAACCTTATACCACTGAAGGTACCTTATGAAGTACTAGGGCAAAAAAAAGTTTAGCTTTTGCCCTTTTTTCTTTCTGTATGAGGCACAGACAGCCTGAAGGTTTAGTTGTGTTTTTTAAGTTTGTTTTTTACATTAAAAAATATCAGGAATGTCAAGTCTGGCCTTTCTTGGTTGTGCTGGAGAACTTCTGGGAGGTCTCAGGGACATTTACTCTGAGCTCCAACCTTTAAAGAGCAAAAGGTGTTGAATCTATAACAAAGCCATCCTTTAACAATTAACAAAGTTCAATAAAAACAAGGTGTTTAAACACTGACTAAAAAGCTCTTCCCCTCTCAATTGTTCAGCTCTGACTCAAGACTTGCAACGTCTCCATTTCACTATTTCTCCACTATTTCTTCCAGCTTAGACAAGACTAATTTCTAGCTTAAAACAAGCAGCAATTTGAAGCAAAAATTAAACATTTCAGGCTCTTTTTACACTATAAAAAAAAAAGAGCAGAGAAGGTTGCAAACCCAATTTTTTCCTTCGCAGGTCACCTTGAATGAGAAGAGCATACCTACATTTCTTGGACTAGTGCTCAACAGTTTCATAAACCTATAGGTGCAAAATGGACTGATCTGTCTATATTGTGATTGGCTTTACAAATATTTTCATCATTACACTTGTGGGTAGAAAAATATTAAGGTTGCTTAAATGATCCGATAGGACTGACATCTCCATTACAACGCATTAGTTGTACTGCTTGTACGACGACTTATTTAGGTAACCTTAGTGGATATGTGAAAAGAGTAATTTTATCCAGTGCCCATGAAAAAAAATGCTCACATACCTCACCTACTTTGTTAAATGTTGATTACAAGTTTTGTATCTATGATTACATATAACTGTACCCTCTAATCAGACCCCAAAGCAGCTTTTTTCTATCCAAAGCTGCCACTAGGCACAATCTTGCACAACCTAAAGCTAACGATCCAACATGTCTTTCCAAGAGTGCAAAATTGCTCACAAACCAAAAACATGGAAGACTGTAACACTACCACTTGCGGACATCTACTGTAACTATATTTTTGCATTTTACTTTTACTTGTGAAGATTTTCCTCATGGCTGAGTCAAAAGCTGTAAGTTAAGGCTCAGAGAGAGAGATACATCTAGGTCCAGATTTTCAAGTGCTATAGACATTCAGTTGTCGTGTAGGTACTGTAATAGTATATGTAATTTAGATAACTCTGCATGCAAGTTTTGACATTTACCCAGGGTACAATCAGGATTGCTGAATAACTGTCTCCTCAGTTCTCCAACCTGGCATGCCTTTTACACTGCTTTACTGGTAAAGAGCCACATCCCCTCCATCATGTACCTTGCTCCCAGCCTGATACTACAGCAATTTGACATGGACACTGTGCACATAAAGGAAAAGAAAATATGGTGGCAGATGCCCTGTCCAGGAAAGAGGGCCCTGACACACTGTCTATGAGTTAACCAGTGGTTGACACTCCTGCAGTTTTAAGGGGGAAAGTGTGACAGTCTATACCATTGTGTAAGTCACTTTTATGAGACTATGATAAATTTTGGACAAAGTAAGCCTTGTAAAGTATTATTTCAAAACTCAATCTGCTGAACATCACTGTCCTGGTAAAATGTGTGTGGTAACATTGTATGTAAAGCTACAAGATTCTACTGTATAACACTGCTACAACACATTCCAAAGTTAGAAAAGCAGGCCCAAACCAGTTTTTCAGAGACAAAGACACACTGATACCCCAGGCAGCTATCTGCCTAGTCAATTGGATAATCACCTAGTTAAATGGCCATTCCTAGCAGTGAGAAGGGTGTGAGCGAGTACTCTACATATTGGCAAAGTAACGGGGGGAGAGGAGGAGAGTTCCATGTAAATAGATGGCCTGTCACTGAAGCCATGCACAAACCTTCTATAAATAGTTTACTAAGCCTATGAAAGATTGGGCCTATTTTTTTTGTTTGGGGTAAACTGGTTTGGGCTTGCCTTTCTAACTTTAGAACACAATGTTATACAATAGCATCTTGTAACTTTACATACAATGTTACCACACATTTTACCAGGACAGTAATGTTCAGCAGATTATGAGATTTCAAATGATACCTCACAAGGCTTACTTTGTACAAAACGTATCATAGTCTTGTAAAAGTGGTGCAAATAATAGTACAGGTGCAGCTAATTGGGCATGCAAATTAAGCATGCATAAAAGTGTCCCTAACGTGCCTATAGAGTTTAAATCCATTATGTTCTATATCCTTTGAAATCTGAGCACTGTTGATATTGGACCTTCATTCATTTTTATAAGCTGAACATCTGAATGCTTCTGAATCTGAGTGTTATGAGCCACATTCATAAATTACCAATATGATAAAGTTTTCAATGTATTTCACACTTAAAAGGGTACTTTAGTTTGAAATATATGCAGTGTAGTAGCTGTGTCGGATCCACAATATTAGAGAAACGAGGAGGGAGAAGTATTACCACATCCACCTTGTCTCTCTAATGTGAAATATAGAGAATTGGAAATAATGCATGAAAAGCAGTTTCAAAAGATACTATCACTGTCCCTGAGTCCCATCAATTTTTGTGGTTTTGCAATCCATTTTTAAACAATACTATTTTTTCCTTTAGCATTGCTGTGTGAGACACATGTACAAACAAGGGGAAACCAACTGTCTGACTGACTAAACTGGGACAATAGTGAAATCCATTATACACAAGATGCTGTCTAATGCATCGATAAATTAAATGGATAACTGAAAAAAAATGAGTGAATATTTTTAATTTACAGTCTTAAGTGTTACTTGTAACCATACCAGTAAGATGTTTTGAGACAGGAGTGTGATCTACATTAACTGCTTCCTATTAGTCTGATATTGCCATGAGAGCATTTATTTGACTCAGATTATAAGGTCAGAAGAGACCATTATGATCATCTAGTCTGACCTCCTCCTGCACAACATAGACCACAGAACTTCAACCACCCACTCCTGTAATAGACCTCTAACCTATGACTGAGTTATTGAAATCCTCAACTAATGATTTAAAGACTTCAAGGTATAGAGAATCGACCAGCAAATGATCTGTGCCCCATGCTGCAGCAGAAGGTGAAAAATCTGCAGGGCCTATGCCAATTTGTCCTGGGGGAAAATTCCTTCCCAACCCCAAATATGGTGATCAGCTAAACCCTGAGCATGTGGGCAAGACTCGCCGGCCAGATGCCCTGAAAGAATTCTCTGTAGTAACTCAGAACTCACCCCTCTAACATCCCATCACAGGTCATTGGGCATATTTATTGCTAGTAGGTAAACTATGTATTTGGGTGTGGTGTTCTGGAAGACATTCAGAGGCAGATTGCAGTCCCTGCTACACACCGTGATCACCTTATCCAGCAGTCTCGTTGCTGTGATTGCTTAATTTATCAAGGTCCTGAAGATATTGATTGCTCTCAACTGCCTTGAGTTGAGGAACGTGGCATTTTGCAGGATCAGTCCCCAAACTGGACTAAATTCGGAGTTTGTAATATCTAAACACTACAATATAATTTTATCAATACATGCAAATGGCCCACAGATTATGAAGAAAACAGCAATGCTTATATTAAAAATATTTAAAGTGTTTAATCAGTTTGTACCTGTTGTAGGTATGACTATTTCCAAGCTCGAGCACCTGTCACTTAACACCACTGTTTTGTTTGTCAGAGACAGATTTAGAACAATGATCAATGTCTTGGGAGATGCCCTAGCAGCTGGAATCATGGCTCATGTCTGCAGAAAGGAGTTCACCAAGGATGGTGATGAGGTAAGAACAAGACAAAATGAGTCTGTTCGGACTCCTTATCAATATAAAAATAATTTAAACATCAACTTTACATTCATTTATTCTGAATTAAATGTATATTAATAGAAAGAAAAATATTATGCTATAGATTAAAATCCAAAAGAAGGTAATATTTGTAGCAATAGTGAAAAAGATGTGATGGTGGATTTACTTTCTTTTTAGGAAAGTACAGAAGATACATTATGGAGTTTAAATTATTGACAGTTGCCCTTGAAGGAGGGAGGATACTTTAAACTCTGTGGGTGGGAAACGGGGATCTCCAAATATAGGATAACACTTGGATGATCATCACTGTGCACCCCACCTAGCTAAGTAGATAGTGTCAGAGTCACGGCTTTTTAAAGTCATTCCCAAGAGTGTGACCATACAGTGCAAGGTACTTATTTGAAGAATATTAGAGAACCCAGAACACTGTGTTGTGGGCTCTATAGTGCATTGCACACAGTGACACATGCAGGACTCTCAGGAATACAGATATAATTAAATGGGGTGGGAGAGTATAACTATAGTTCTACAGAAGCTTTTTCCATAACATTTCTCTTCTCATTCTGAGCAAGTTCACAACTCCCAAAATTTGCTCTCCTGTGATGTTTTGGGACAGTGCTTTTTTAATATCAGATCATGCAAAAAGCTACTCTAGCACAAAGAGTCATGTGTGTGAAATTATGACCAGAAGCAGGATGGAAACCATCCTGGCTTGTGTGTAGGACAGAAATCAATCAATTCGGGAAAGGGCAAATGAAATGTATGTTCATGATCACAGTGAATATTTTAGCTCAGCTCGAAACACCCACTGTTAAAATAATCTTCCTCCCTTACACCACTGTGAACATCTCAGTAACCTCTAAAATCCCTCCACTGGGATCTTCACGCTCTGCATCACGCAGAAGCCCTGCTTACATCTCTGCTTTTCTTTCCTCTTACTTCTCCTCATGTTCCCTGTGCTCCATTCCCTTTGTTTCCTTCTCCCACTCTTCTCTTGGAGTTTTCTTCCCTCACTTCCCATACACCTGGAACTCCTACTCCTGGTGCAAAAGTTTGATTGCTCCTCATTCAAACCCCTTTCTAAAACAGGTTTCTTCCACCAGCCCTACTGCTGCTAGTCCACCTACATATTAGTCCCAGTCACTCCTGTTAATTGGAGAGCCCTGATAACCCTTCTCTGCTCAGCCAGGACGGCCTGTATCTGAGAGGTCCCTATAGATTGTAATCTCCGTGGCCCAGAAGTGTGGGGTCTTGCATAGCGTTGAGCTCATGCAAAGCTTTACTAAATTATAGTAATAAGAAAAGTAAATTATTCCTCCCCTTTACTGCCTAATCTTTCAGGTGAAGCCCATTGTCACTGCTTGATAATGATGTGCTCAGAACTTTCAAGTTTGGTTAGGCAGAGTCTTATTTTGAGAGGTGCTGAGCACCCTCAACTCCCATTGAGCACAGGATGGAGCCCTTAAAATATTTGCTAAACTAGGAGCCTTTTTTAAGCATACAGACTAACAGCAAAATATTTAAATTATAAGGCCAGAAAGGAACACTATGATTATCTAGTCTGACTTTCAGCATAATACAGGCCTCCTGACATTTTATTACTGTATTTTAGGACTATTATTTTCCTTGGGAGGACGATTCTTAACTCTGTCCCGGAGCATAGTGTTTCATTCAAAAATATAACTCCCCCCGAAGGACTGTAAACTTGTTTGCAGAGAGATTTATTTTCTACTTGGCACTCAAGAGCCATCTGAAAAACATACCATTAGTCGACTTTATGTTTTGGCTGCATATTTATTGTAGTTAGCCATATATACCCAAAGGGAAGATTGTCTCAGCTGCAGGCCCACCTCCTCCCTCTGCCAATATTTGTGTATTGTTTTCTCCATCACATCTTCTTAGTTTCTATTTTAAGGATGTTTCAACACATTACTTGTGAAATCAATCAATAAAATCCTCTTTTCCTTTGAAATAGCACAGAAGGCAAACACGTATGTTAGCTCATATGTCTAAGAGAATAGATTGGTAACAGGGAGACAAGGAGGTGCCAAAACACAGACAGACCAATGATCGATTCAGCCTGGTGTCTTGGCCCAGCAGTAGCCTCTACATTATGCTTCAGAGAGCTACAAAACCCTTCAAAGGATCAGTAGTCAATAAGAAAGAACCCCATAGTCGTGCAGTATTGTACATGACTCCATCTGGCCCAGAAGCATTAGGATTTGTAGCCCTTGTAACTTGGAAGTCTAACTGTGGGTGTTTTTCCTATTCATCTCTTTGGGGGATCTTACTAAATTATTTACCTTGATATGTGGTGATATCCTGTGACAATGAACACTGATTGCAGGCTGTTTTCTCTTTTCTGCCTTGCATTTGTTTACGTTTAAGTTTCTTAGCTTTCTCTTGTTCATGCAGGAAGTAATACAGAGCCAGGCTTTAGGTATTTAGACACCTAAAGATGCAGGTAGCATTTTTAAAAATCCCATTAGGCACCTATCTGCACATTTAAAAATTGGGCCCAGAGTGAATACAAATAGGGGATGAATGGCATAGTGAGAGTCTTTCTAAACAAAGGGACATATACTGCCTTGAAGAAGGGTTGAACTTCCAGTGAGGACAACAGTTCTGCTGATGGACGAAGGGCCAGATTTACTAAAATATTTAGGTGCCTAAAGATGCAGATAGGCACTTTTTGCCAGTCCCACTAGGTGCCTATGCAGGTTACGTACCTAATTCCCATTGACTTTCACTGGGAATTAGGTACCCAACCTACATAGGCACTTTTTCCCCCCAGCCCCACTAGGTGCCCATCCACATCATTAGGATGGGATTCATTGTTAGTGTTCAATAGTGATAATATGCAGAATCTTGCCATTTCCCACATAGGGGCCATTGATCTGTGAAACTAAACCCATCAGCATTCATCAAATTATGGCTTACCAGAGAAATGGTTGTGTGAAGAACATGAATGAGTCTCATGGACCAGAAACAGTGAAAGGATTGCAGCATCACATCCCTATACAAGTGGAGCAAGAAGCAAACCCAGTGGAGAACCACACAAAGAAATCCAACAGTAAAGACCACTGCACTATTGAAATCAATGAACTGGAAACAAATGTGTAACTGCTACATTTGTTGGTATCTGACACCCAGTGACCTGGTACCCAATCACTACCTCACTGTTGGAGGGAGGCTCTGTCTTGAATGGAAAAAATGTGGAGTTATGGCCAGCATGCTTGTACTGGAGCTAGAAGGCCAGCTGTGAATCTCAGAAAAGAACAAGGCTTGAAAGAGATAGGGGCTTCTTTATGGGAATGATTTTAATACTGGGAAATTAACCAATGGACAACTTTGGTTTTCTTTGGGAAAACTGGTTTGATTCCAGTATAGTATTTGCCCACTCCCTTTTTGCTTTTTTATTTGACCCTTTTTTAATTATTTCTGACAAAAGTCTTTTTTGTGCAACTCACTAATTATGAACATGGTTTTTATGTAGATTTGTTGCTGCCAGAAACTGATTCACAAAAAAAACTGAAAGTGTACTAATTCTGTCTTCTCTTCTACTCCTTAAACAAACAGTTTACACTTAGTTTTAGAACACTAAGAAAATTGCACTGATCAAGAGGCAAATCTTTTGTAATGAATAATGCCACAAACTGAAAGCCAAGCAAAATATTTATCTTTGCAAGAAAACAATTGAAAAAAGCTATTCTGATGTACACACTTCAAAGACAGGTATCAAACTGCAATATACAGTACAAAGGTGTCAAGATCCTTGCAAAGGACAGTAAGTGCCAGAGCCATACAGAATTTAAAAAAAAAAACTCTCTTCAGTGGAATCAGTACCATGTACACGCAATGGCAGAACCCATGCAAACCCTAACACATAAGCACTGGTACTAAAGAGTGTTCACCGTTCTCTTATTTTATTTATAGACTGTTCCACTGTATATATGTAAAAACTTGATGCGCCAAGCTCTTGAAGAATATGCTTCATTCCAAGGGCAGACTAAACACAGACTGGAATCCAACACAGATGAGTAATATTTGGGTTTTGTAGGGAGTTTGCTGTGGAAACTGGATTTTTCTTTTTCATTGGACTACATTGAAAGTTGTCTCTTTTTTCAGCAATCTACAGAATTTTCAGTTAAAATAAAATCTGCTGGGTGTGTTACCAATGTTTGCAATGAAGAGCATTTTAAAATAAACCTGATATTGTGAAAATAGGCTGTCTGTGCACTTCTAGAATGAATGTCTTCTTATTTCTCTATTCAAAGCTGGGTGTGTAGGGGTGGTGGTATATGGAGTGTGGGGGGCGGGAAGGATTTGTGGAAGGATACAGAACCAGGGTAGATACAAAGATCACAAACCTGCCAAATACATGTGTATTTTGTTACTGTTATACCTGCCACATCAGTTCCTGAAAATCCTTAGCTGGTGCTATAAAATATTGCTGAACCTTAAGGTATCTTCCATGGGAAAAATTCTGAAATGAATTGAGCAGTTTATTCAGAAAGGACAATTTCTATAGCACTGGACAAAAGAAGCATAATGGCTGCATACATCTGACTGTCTTCATCAGCTGTGGATACTCACCTTTCCTTTACAGATTACTTCTCTTGTAGCAGTCACTGATGCCTGCAGTACATTGAGCTAAAATGTGCTGGCTTCTAGGATTTAAAAATATGAAGCCTGGAAAGGGCTATCAACATCCTTATTTGCCAGTAACACAAAGTGTCAAATGTGGGTGAGGTTGCTATTCTAATTCCCCATGTGATAGAAAGCTGACTCAGTGACTCCCTTCACGTATTCATGACTTTGTTCTGTCTGTCTACATTAACACTTACGCTGGCAAAACTTTTGTCGCTCCGGAGTGCGAACCCCCGAGCGATGTTAGTTTTGCTAGCATAAGCACTTGCGTGGACAGAGCTATGTCTGCAGGAGATGCTCTACCGCCAACATAGCCACTGCTGCTTATGTAGATGGTTTTAGTATGTCAGTGAGAGCTCTCTCCCATTGACATAAAGCAGGCTATGCAAGCGCTCGTACAGTGACATAGCTGTACCGATACAGCTGTGCCACTGACAGTTTTAAATGTTAACTAGCCCTAACATTAAATGTCTTAAGATCTTGGTTGTGCTGGTCATATAGTACGAGAATTATGAATGTCTTAATGGTTTGTGATATTTGTTATTCACAGGCATTCAGACAGTTGCTGGGTATATGGTACAATGAATGCCTCAAAAGGTCACAAGATTTCAAATTAAATCTTGCATCTGAAAATTCATATTGGAAATGTGTTGCTCTCCTCATCCAGTCCCATGGCGAGAACAATACCATGCAACTCTGCCAACTCCATTTCACAAATAATTGAACAGGAGTTGCAAATATGTAAAGGAAACAGTTCCTTAACAAGCCCTAGAAGAGAACTGATTCACCCAAGTTAGTCGGAGAAAGCCTATGCATAATGAATACATCTGCAGAAATAAGGATCAGTTAAGGAATGGTTCACGAAATCAAAAACAGCACTACATTGTAACAATGATCAGGCCTGATTCTCCGCTGTCTTGCTCCTTGTGTAGTCATTTACACCTGTACAAGTGGCTGTAAAATCCTGTTATTCTGAGCTGGTAACTTTTTACACCTACTTTGCACAGATATAAGTGACTGCCAAAGGGGCAGGACAGACCCAACGTTTGTAATGAATAGTTCAGTCATATGGTACCTACTTCTTGGACAAGTCTCCCCACACACCTTGATTCCAAGGTGCTGTGGTCTGCCAGGTAAAAAGTTCCATCAGGGTCCAAGCGAGCGAAGCCACATGCTACTTTTAGGGCTTGTCTGCCAAGTGCATTAGTGTGTGACATGCTGGTATGCACTAGAATTTATATTCCAGATGGTGCGACTAATTGGCCCATGTGGATACTGCCATTTCAAACTATACTACATTAAGTACTTTTAATGCATACCGGCAGGGTCCACACAGGCCAGTTAGTGCATGACAAGCTGGTGCACGGCAGACTTTACACCCCAGCGAGTGTACACTAACGCACTATGTAGGCAAGTCCTTAGTCAAACTGTAAGAGCTATTTAGGACTGCAAACCCCACTGCCTGCCCTGAGCCTTCTTTCTTAATCTATCTTCTAGGTATTTATAGGACACTATTCATCATAATATATAGGTGTAGTTTCTTGCTCTGTGCTGTCAGGATGGCTCTCGGACTATGCACATAATATATCACTCCACACCACTATATAGCTCCCATCACTAAGGCACTTGGGTGTCCGATGCAAGTTTCCAAAAAAGATGTCCAAATTAGGACCCTACAATTGAGAACTCAGCTCCCCAGCCTTAAGAATATTGTTTAAAACCCTTGTTTGTTAAAATTACCAACACAAAAGCAGAAATAAGACTCAAGACTAGATGTCCTCTTGGTGGTCACAGTGCCTTGAAAGATGGGGCATCAATATGAGACACACACACACACACACACACACGTGCACGCACGACCGAAGATTACGGCACTGCTGCTGATTGATTTTATATGACCTTCATCTAATTTTCTCTGTGCAGGGGATCCATCTTTTTGCTTCCTAGTACAGTCACAGCAAATGTTAAGATGCCTGAATGCCTCCATGAGGTTTCCTCCACTCCCAGATTTAGAGGTATGGCAGCTCATAGGGGGCATAGGGAGGCCTCAAGAGACCCAAGACAATCCTAGCATTAGAAAATTGTGTAACTTCCACAAAATACACCTCAGAAGGAAAAGCTGAAGCCAGTGGTCCTGAGTGAGTCTTGCTTACTTAATGAACACCTTTAAACCTACAGAATGTTTCACCTTCTCTCACATTTTTTTTGGTGGGTGAGCCATGGGGAGGTCTTAGGTATGAAATGGAATAAAGAAAACATTTTTATAGGGTCACTGATCAGGAAGCAAATGTACTTTCAAATTAGTGTCTGTCAGTCATATTGTGCATCCATGCCCCTTTAACAAACAGGGCAGGCTTTGCTTTGAAAATATTAAATGTTTAGTTCACATTATGTCACTGGTGCCATTAAAAACCTCAGCCACCGCTGTGGCGCATAACTTCTCTATGGTGGTGTGCTGTGACTACTGCCTGCTACACTAATCATAACACAGTGTTACCTTGTCTGTTCATTCCATTCACCCTAATTTTATACTCTGATTGTATGTAAAGTCTTTGGGGCCAGAATCATCTTTTCTTTATGTTTGTACAGCACCTAGCGCAAACGGGACCCTGATTGGGACCTCTAGAGGCATGTCTACATTGGATAGTAAACCCAAATCTGCATGACCCATGCCTGCAGACTCATTCTTTCCAAGTTCACATTTGAGTGTCCATACTGCATTGCTATGCAAGCCTCAGCTGTGCTAACACCACCATACTGCACTGTGCAGACAAGAGTCAGACACTGCGGCTTCTGGGGGCATCTCCCAGAGTTCTTCATACCCTTGCTAGCAGTGGGTGCTCTAGGGCTTTGTTCATGGTGTACTATGGGAGAACATGTCGGTCCATCCCATGGCACAGACTGGAAGTGCTGTAGCCTATCAGCACATCCAGCTATTTCCCTGCCACTGGAACTAGCAACATGGATCATTGCCAGTGGAAAAACTTCTCCTGCTTGCCCTTTCACTCCTATTTCAGGAATCAGGCAGCACATCTGTAAGGTGCTGGAGGACATTTTGGTGGCATCAAAGACACCTCTTGGAGGAGAGTACAGACATGGCAACCACAAACCAGCTGATGCTGCTCATGCCTCTGCCATAGCTGGAGATTACCCATGTATATCCTAGCGCTGTTGGAGCGAGGGCACATGCACAGACTGGTAGAATCACATTGTCATTCAGACCCAAGATGACAAGCAGCGACTCCAGATCTTTTGCATAAGAAGCAGACATTCCTGGAGCCGTCCAAAGAGTTTGCCCTAACCCTCTAGCAACAGGAGACAGACATGAGGGGAGCCCATCCTGGTCCAGAAGCAGATCTTCGTAGCCATCTGGAAGCTGTCTACCCCAGATTGTTACAGTTCTCTGGCATGTAAACTGTGGGGGATTGTGGTGGTGGAGGTTTGTGAGGTGATCAGGCCTGTGGTAGTGGCATAAACATTCCTAAAATAATTACCAGCTTTGAGAGAATGGGCTTCCCAAACTGCACTGAACCTATCAATGAGGCTCACGTGCCCATAGTTTGTCCTCCACAAGGAGCACATGAGTACATAAACTGCAACGGGAACTAATCCATAGACTTTAAGGCCAGAAGGGACCGATGTGATCATCTAGTCTGATCTCCTGCACAACGCAGGCCACAGAGCCTCACCCACCCACTCCTGTAATGAACCTCTACTTTAGAACGGAATTATTGAAGTCCTCAAATCATGGTTTAAAGACTTTAAGGTACAGGCAATACAACAGCAAGTGAGCCATGCCGCATGCTACAGAGGAAGGTGAAAACCCCCCCAAAGCATTGCCAGTCTGCCCTGGAGGAAAATTCCTTCCAGACCCCAAATATGGCAATCAGTTAAACAGTGAGCATGTGGGCAAGACTCTCCAGCCTGACACCTAAGAAAGAATTCTCTGTAATAACTCAGAACCCACCCATCTAACATTCTTTCAGAGGCCATTGGCATATCTACCACCAGTAGTCAAAGATCAGTCAATTGCCAAACAAGGCTGTCCGATTATACCATCCCCTCTATACATTTATCAAGCTCAGTTTTGAAGCCAGTTAAGTTTTTTACCCTCACTGCTCCCCTTGGAAGGCTATTCCAGAACTTCACTCCTCTGATGGTTAGAAACCTGCATCTAATTTCAAGTCTAAACTTCCTCATGGCCAGTTTATATCCATTAGTTCTTGAGTCCACATTGGCGCTGAGCTTAAATAATTCCACTCCCTCCCTGGTACTTATCCCTTGGATGTATTTGTAGAGAGCAATCATATCTCCCCTCAAACTTCTTTTGGTTAGGGCTAAACAAGCCAAGCTCTTTCAGTCTCCTCTCATAAGGCAGGTTTTCCATTCCACAGATCATCCTAGTAACTCTTCTCTGCACATGTTCCAGTTTGAATTCATCTTTCTTAAACATGGCGGACAAGAACTGCACACAGTATTCCAGATGAGGCCTCAACAGTGCCTTGTAAAATGGTACTAACACCTTCCTATCTCTACTGGAAATACCTCATCTGATGCATCCAAGGACCACATTAGCTTTTTTCATGGCCACATCATATTGGCGGCTCATAGTCATTCTGTGATCAAACAATACACCCAGGTTCTTCTTCTCTTCCTCTGTCATTTCCAACTGATGCATCCCCAGCTTATAGCAAAGTTCTTATTAGTCCCTAAATGCATGACCTTGCACTTTCCACTATTAAATTTCATTCTATTTCTATTACTCCAGTTTACAAGGTTATCCAGATCTTCCTGTAGGATCGCCTGAACCTTCTTTATACTGGCAGTATCTCCCAACTTTGTGTCTTCTGCACACTTTATTAGCACATTCCCACTTTTGTGCCAAGGTCAGTAATAAAAAGGTTAAAATAAGACTGATCCCTGAGGAACTCCACTAGTAACCTCTCTCCAGCCTGACAGTTCACCTTTTAGTATGACCCATTGTAGTCTCCCCTTTAACCAATCCTTTATCCACCTTTCAATTTTCATATTAATCCCCATCTTTTCCAATTTAACTAATAATTCCTGTTGTGGAACCATACCAAATGCCTTACTGAAATCTAGGTAAATTAGACCACTGCATTCCCTTCGTCTAAAAAATCTGTTAACTTCTCAAAAAAGGAGATCAGGTTGGTCTGGCACAATCTACCTTTTGTAAAGCCCATGTTGTATTTTATCCCAATTACCGTTAACCTCAATGTCCTTGACTTTCTCTTTCCAATTTTTTTCCAAGACCTTGCATATTACGGAGGTCAAATGAACAGGCCTGTAGTTACCCGGATCACTTTTTTCCCCCCCTTTTCTTAAAAATAGGAACTTTATTAGCAATTCTCCAGTCACATGGTACAGCCCGAGTTTACAGATTGATTAAAAATCCTTGCTAATGGGCTTGCAATTGTATGTGCTAATTCCTTTAATAGTCTTGGATGGAGATTATCTGCCCCTCCTCCCCCCGATTTAGTCCCATTAAACTGTTCAAGTTTGGCTTCTACCTCAACGTGGTAATTTCTACCTCCATATCTCATTCCCATTAATCACCCTATCATGATCCCCAAGATCATCATTAGCCTCATTAAAAATGAAGGTAAAGTATTTGTTTAGATATTCGGCTGTGTAAGCAAGTGGCACGGTCCGGCCAGGGCATTGCAACCCGTTCTCGAGCCCAGGCTCCGAGGAAGACCACAGCGCCTCCCTTTAGGGGAATAAGCAGTGCCCATTTACAAGTCTTTGGCCCCGGCTCTCAGGCAGGGCAGGGCAGGGCAGGGCAGGGCAGGCCAGGCAAGTGGTCCAGTGCCCTCAGTCCTCAGGCAGGGCACGGCCTATTAGGCAGTCAGCAGCCCCCACCTTCCCACAGGCAGGGCTTGTAAGATGGTCTGGGGGCCCCCAGCCTTGCAGGCAGGTGGGGCCAGTAGAGCTCAGGATCTTCTGCCTCACGAACACAGAGGATAGCACTCCCTCCCGGGGTGGTTAGGGAAGGGGATACAGGCCCAACCGTCTCCACTGCACCCCAGCCCAGGGCCCTAGCAGTGGCAAAGCAGCTTGCCACTGAATTAGCAGGGCTCCAGCTGCAACACACTGAGAGGGCTTAGCCCGACTCAGCCACCTGCTAGTTGGCAGTCCCCAGGCCACTTCCTCCCACCCCGTCCCCAGGTTCCTGTAGGAATTAGTCTCCTTCTGGGTCGCTGGGGTATCCTGCAAGCAGCAGGCCCACAAGTCCTTCCCCACTGACCGGTGGCAGATCTGGGAACTACTCTGCATCATCAGCGAGGGGCAGATCCTCCAGGTCACAGGGTCCTGGGGGGTTCCTCTGGTCCACAGGGTTCCATCAGCTCCCGGGGTCCCCCAGCATCTGGCAGCTCCTCCAGGTCAGGGCTGGCCTCAGGGGGTATTCCCCACCCAGGAGTCTCGGGTGGCTTGTTCCAGCTACTAGGGCCCGGCATCCCCATCCGATCACAATCCAGGCAGGGTCTGGAGGCTCCGCTCGGCGGGGCAGTTACTCCAAACAGCACCAGGGCCTCCCGAAAGACGCATCTGCCTCTAGTGACAGCTTCCTCCCTACTGAGCTGCTAGGCCAACCTTTTATACTTCCAGTTCCTGCTTTGGCTCCACCCCTCTGTTGCCAGGAGGTTTGGCCTGTAAGGTCCTGTTCTGCCCAGCAGGGGCATCGTGACCCTTCCTCGGGCCCAGGCTCAAGGAATCCAATGCTTTTCTACCACTTTTGACTTTATATCTGTCTTTCCTAAACAGCACATACCCTTCAATACTTGTACACCAGTCATGACTACTGTTCCACATAGTTTCTGTTATTCCTATAATATCTGGTTTCAATTCCTATACCAGTAGCTATATATATCTGAGGATGAGGGATGTAGTGACAGTGAAACTCCTCTGCCCTAGAACAAGCTCTGTGCAAGTGAGGGGAGGGGTAGCAAAATCAGGAAGAAGTGGGGAGGCAACAAGCTGCTCCTTTTCTTCCCTCTTTGAACCCCTGTTGTGTCTTAGTAACTATTCTGCAGCACTGAGGAGGTGGCTGTGACCCACCAACCACCCTTTCAAAGCCCACTTTTGGGTCACTGCTGACTTGTTGAAAATTTCTGGAGCAGAAGACACAGTTAACAGAGCATCTCTTTTCATCTCATGCCGATGACTGGAGGGATCCTATCCAAGTTTTCATCAAAGGAAACCTCTGCAGGTGATCTATCAGGCGATTCTCTTCACTCCAAGTTACCACTGAACCACAGGCCCAGCACAGGATGAGTGGCTATTGTGCTGCTGTAGATACTGTCTTTTGGACGAAATATCATAACAGAACTCCTGATCACTTGCGTCAATGGGATTTGTGGATGTTCTCAAGATCAGGACTTATTTTTTTAGTTACCATTGGAGAAGTATTCTGTATTTCACTTTCTGTAAGGTACTGAGTACTGCAGCAATTGTCTGTTTTAAAAGCTGTCCCTTTCCACCACAAAAGGTAACATTTCAGAAAGGGATTAAATGTTTGTGGGCATGCCCACATGCGCATACTGTAAGTGGGGTCCAGAATTTGACCCATCACATGAAACTTACTATAGCTAAGCCTTGGTCTTGTATTTTCCTAATAGGGACATTACAGCTTTGGCATTTTTCCCCCCAGAGAAGGGTATTTTAATAAGATGGAAAAGCAAGGGAAGCAGAATTAAAAATGTTTTATGTTCATTGATATCTCACATTACATCTACCACAAACACTGTAAGGGTTAGAAGAAAAAGAAAAACAAAAAGAAAAAAATACCAACCATTATGATTTCACTGGTTCTAGCGGTTTTATTGGTTTTTACTAGTAGGCTATTAAAAACATGTGGAAATTACACAGAACCAAAACTAGACATTTTGAGCCTTAATCCCCCAATCTTCTGTTCCATTTAAATACTTTAAGTGTTCTTTATCTTTGGTGGCTTTATTTCTTGAAAACATACAAAATACAGAGATTTGCCCAGTTTGCCCAATAATTTACTCGGCAGGAATACATTGTTTTAAAATGGACCTCTTCCTTCCCCCTTCAGGTTTTTATAAAGGAATGCACATACCTACATTAAATCTATTAATGACAGGCAGATAATAAATAAACTGAATGAAGCACACAAATGCTTATTAGTGGAGAAAGGCCCTATTTGCAAAGCTGACAGCCAAATTGTAACTGTCCGAAAACTTGGGGCAGAGGATTAGATCCAGAACTGTGGTTGGGCCCAGTTCATGTTGTCATTATTTACATAACAGAAGATTTGGAGAGAGAATACTCAGGGTATGTCTTCACTCAAGCAATCAGCACACCGGTCTGAGTTGGCCTAGCTCAGGGGAAAACAGCCACACTGCTAAACCATACCACAGTTACTGACTGACTCCTTACTGTGCTGAACTCACCTGTCTGTGTGGCTAGCTGGAGGCATATTTCATTTTGACCTTTGTGGTGCAGTAAGATGAGCTGCTCTATGGTTCTTTTTAAGCAAACGGTGAGAGAATTTGTTTGTCCTTGGCACAGAGCAGGAATAATGGGAAGACACTGGAGGATTATCCACACTCAAATGATTTAGCCTATGTCCTCACTGCAAAGTAGACGGGCTAACAGTCTGAGTGAAAACTTCAAATGACTTTTAGCCTATAGACCAGATGAGACACCTAACCTACTAAACTCAGGTAAGATGGTTTGAATGTGGACAAGAGTGGAATTAGGAACATCTAAGTAAGAACCTGAGTTAACTCTGCAGTGAAGACCTGCCCACATGTTTTTTAAAACAAAGATTGCAAGGTTGTCAGTATAACATGCTACCACACACAAGGTCATTCACGCATGATACTCATACTAATTCCTTCATCTGGAGCTGAGACTACTGAAAATGTAGTCTGATTTACTGATCCAAAGCAACATCCTTGACATTGCCATAATCTCACACTACAAAAAGTTTTTGGTATTTCCATGGAAAAACTCATCCATTGTGTACGAAAATTTGAGAACCCTAGTATGTGGTTTTAAAGCATTTAGAATGAGGACATTTTAGAGAGAGCATTTGGTGTTGGTCTGTTTTAATGTTCTTGGACATTCAAATAGCGTTTGAAGATTTTTTAATGGAACACTCTGCATGACTGATTATATGATATATGCATTATTCACTTCCTCCATGTATTTCTCACAGCTGACTGATTTCACAAATGCAGGATGACGAATCAGAGTGGCAGTATAGCACCAATATTTTCCTTAGTACAAATATAGAATGCAAGGTTTCTTTAGGGAATTCACTCACTGTTGCCTATGCTAGAAATTGCTTTGTAATGTTGCAATGGCCTCCACAAAATGAATCCCATTAGGGAGAGAAACCACTTGAATAAAGCAGCCTGCATTGCATGCAGGCTCAAACTCAAGTTCTCTAAACTTACTAGTGTGTGCTAGAACTGACACGACACCCACACCAAAAGAAAAACAAAAAATCAGTATGCTAACACAGAGTCCCCAGGTGAGCACAGCTGCAAGCAAAATGGGGTGGGGAGCTGCACCCCTCAGAGTCCTGCACTCTTAGCTCTCCCACAGAACAAGGCAGGCGACCAGAGGGCTCAGAACTGCAGGTGGAGTTGAGTGTCAAGTTCCTCACGACCTTTCAGCTTCCAACTCCCACCTTTCTCTGTCTTCGCTCAAGAACCCTATGGACCACGAAAAGAGCATCTGACAGAAGGACAAACACAGCTCCCAGTCCAGCTGTGTCTGCAGGGAGCTCTATTACTAATGCAGCAACTCCACCACCTGAGGCAGCTTAGGGGACAAGCCCCTCTCGCCTGTCTCCAAGAGGGCAGGGAGATGGACTTGTCTTAAACATGCTTCAGGATGTTGGGGTGCTAGCCCAGCTTCTCAGTTGTCTGTGGGTGCTGTAGTGTTCTGGTGCTGGCCCCAGACCACTTCCCCTTGCACTCTCCTAATGGGGGATCTGGGGTATTTGTATGAGGGACCTGTGGGATAGTTTTCAGGCTCTCCTTGCTGCTGTTCTTTCTCAGGGAAGGAGATCCTGGAGTTCCTTCCTCTGTCACTGCTGCCTGATCAGCACGGGAAGGGAAGCAGATGATAAGCCAACTTTCTCCCTCCTATCCCCAGCGATGACCATGCAGGGCCAGGGGAAGGGCTCCCACAGAAACGATCCCCATTTAAGGGCTTGTCATAGAACTCTTTTGTGAAAGTGAAGGTTTTTTTGACAAGGGAAAAGGGATAGGAACGGTCAAAATTTTTCCATCAACACTTTTTGTTGTTCTTTCCCTCCACCCCCCAGAAAACTGGATTTTCAGTTAAACTACAATTTTCTCCAAAGTCTCTGCTTTCTTTGGAAAATCTGATTTTTTTTTTTAATAAAAAAATGAATACCCCCAATATTTCAATTCTGAAATGGCACCAGGGTGTGCCTGGGGAGTTGTAATCCAGGTGCCTCATGCTCCCCTCCTCTGTGGGGACAGGCCCCCCAGGTGGACTCTCTCTCTCATGATGCACCACTTCCCTGCTCCCAGAGATGGCCTCCCCTGGTTGTTCGAGGTGTCTGTGAGCCACGCAGGCGTCTACACAGCCAGGAGGGGCTGCAGCGACCCTGCCTGCACGTCACTAGCTGCTCCAGCAGCATCCCGCCTGCCGCCACGGTGCGGGTGGGAAAGAAGGCGCAGTTTATAAGGCAGAGAAGGAGCCACTGCTGCAACCCTCGACCCCCCCAGCACCTCCCCTCAACCAGCTCTGGACCTACCTCACACAGCTCCTCTGCCCCGTCTCCGGGCCTTCCCCACAGCACTCGCCGGTGAAGCCTTCAGGCAGGGCGGTGCCATTCTCCCTCCTCCCCGTCAGCTGCTGGGGTGCCTGACGGGGATTTCTCTTCAGCAGGCCCCAGACATCGACAGGGTGCCCCCTTAATCCATGGGGAGGGAGGCCCCAGCTCCTAGGCAGGGCTACTGCTTGCTTTGCCCCACTCCTGCCAGGGCCTGGGCCCCACACAGCCCTGCTAGGCTGGGCTGGGCAAGCCACATCCCTGGTGTGAAGGGGGTGTGAGAGAGCCCTGTCACCGGGAAGCTGAATCTCCAGGAGGCAGGGCCATGTCTCATATGGGCCTCCCTGCTGAAGGGGGTGGGCAGGTCGGGGCCTGGACATGAGGCTGCTCTGCAGACTCCACCCTATGGATGGGAGGAGGGGGAGATGAGGGGCACATCCACTCCCAGAAGCAGTTTATGGTGAGGATAGGCGGGTGCGGTCACCACTGCCTTCCCGTCCCCACCCCAGGCTGCCAAGGGTGAGTTTAGTGTCCCCCAGAAGGAAGGGAGCAGAGCTGGGGATCCGTGGGGGGGCGTGAAGGAGCCGGAGAGGAGAGGAATCAGTGCATTGGCAGCAGGGTGTAAGAGCAGTGTGGGGGCGCAGCACACTATGGGGTTAAAGAGGACGGGCAGGAGGAAGGTGCGGGATGCAGTGCAGTGGGGGATGTCGGGAAGGCAGTTCTGAGACAGGAATGAAGAGGAGGAGCTGAGTTGGGAGGATGGTGTTAATGTGGGTGGTGATAGCACGTGGGTGGTGATGAGGCAGGAGTGGGGGAAACTGAGGCAAAGTCGAACTGGGAGAGGTAGTGGGATTTAAGGAGCGACTGAACTGTGTCAGGAGTGGGTGGAAGGACTGGACAGTCTGATCTGAGGCAAGAGGGGTAGGACGGTAGGTTCTTTGGAGGTAAGATAGCAGCAGCAGTTGCAGGAAGAACAGAGCTGAGATCTGGGTTGTGGAGTATAAAGGGTGTCAGGGACTTGGAGATCTAGACAGCACTGGTGATTGCTAGGAAGAGGAAATTCCTGTGGTTTGTAGATTATAAATTCTTAAGGGTGGGGACTCCCTTTCACTATGTGGTAAATCCACAAAAAGATTTAGATAGGTAATGCCACATTAGGCACCTAAATCCAGTTGCCACCACACCTTTAGGTACCTAAATTCCCTAGGCACCTAAGGTTCTGTTGGTAAAGTCCCCATGGCACCTACATTTCTGCTAATGGGCTTGTGCAAAGTCACCTGAGTTCGGACACCTGGTGTCTAGCTTATGCCAACCCCAGCTAGATCTTCAAACTAGGTGATCCCCTGCCTATCTCACTTCCAGGCACAATTCTAGTAGGGCCTCACTCAATGTCTCATGTGGAAATTGTTCCACTTTGTATAAAATACTTAGATATTCATTAGGTCAGTGAGCAAGAGTGTGAGAAGAACTCTATGGCCCAGGGGTTAAGTCATGCAGCTGGGACGTTAACAGTTCAAGTCCCTACTCCCATGAATAAGTATTTTATATAAAGTTTTATCAGGAGAGAAAGAGCGACTCACTCCAATCACCCAGATGTTAGGGTACTCACTTGGGAAGTGAGAGAACTGGGTTCAAGTTGTTACTGTGCATCAGAGTGGGTCTCCCACATCCTGACATTACTGAGTATAAGGGTTGTTCCTCATTTGTTTGCAAGAAATGACTGACCTGACTTACTCACCTCACTCCAAGAAAGGATTCATGGCAGTGGATCTCAAGCAGGCTGGTGCCTCCCAATACATCTTAGACCCCACTCCTCTCCTCAGTATTTCCCATTGCCTATTTTAGGCACTGCAAGGTTGAAGGCCTCTTTGTGGATATAACTGTAGAAGTCTGTAGAATGGGTAGCACAATGGGGCCTCAGTTGCAACTGTGGTCTCTAGGCACGTCTGTAATATATAAACTAGACAAAAATTCTGGAAAATATAGTCTAGGGATCAATTCTGCCCTAACTGGATTAGGTCTGGATGACCCAACAGGACATTTCCCTCTCTACCTACTCTATGTGAAGGGTGATAGGGGAGATGTCTTTGGCCCATATCCTGTTGGCAGGAATAGGTCTATTCTCTAGCTGTTAAGGAGGTGGTGGTAGATTGTTGGCAGAGGAGTATGCAGAAATTTCTCTGGAAGAGTGGGGTTCTGCAGCCCACAAGCAAAGAGTAACATATATGCAACTCACTTGTTTGTTTTAAATCTCTCAATAAACCACTTACCTTGTTCCTCTTCAATATTTGCAGCTCCAGGAAGAATCAGAATCCCTCAGAAGGTTTCAGTTTGAAGGAAAGTGACAAAAGATTGAGTCTTGCTGGTGAGGACTTACCCACAGGATAATTCAGTGGGTCAGGTTTTTCTGGGCTAACATCCATGACAATGTTCTTATAAATCCACAAAAGGTAATGACAGTGCAAGCTTGCCCTCACACTGAATTGGAGGGCTAATTCCAGTTGTCTAAGTGTTAGTTTCAATACTTATTCATTACTTTGCCTTTCATGTACTTACACTGGCTGGGTGTCGATGTAAGAATGTTAATAGGTAGTTAGAGAGATTCTATATAGGGCTGACTGCAACATCGCAGTGGACAAAAGGCCACTGACTCATTTCACATAGGGAAAAACAGGTTCAGATGTTAACTTTCACTTACTACTCACATAGCACCAGCCAGGGAGCAGAAAAGTTTCCCATCCCATTCCCAGTCCCCTAACAGAGACTGAGTCATTTCCAATATTACAGTTCCAGCAACTACAAGGGTCTTATTCCATAACTGTATTGAAATAGATAACAGGGTCCAGGGGATTTAATTCAGAACCTCTCAAGGCTAGTACAGTGTTCTAAAATACAAGGAACATTTTAGGGAGGGATTTTCAAAAGCACCTAACTCCCTTAAGCATTTCCAAAAATCTCACCTTAAACAATATATTTATCCTAATATTGCTTTACTTTTTCAAAGATCTTGGTTTAAGATCCTGTAGCACTTCATTTTTTGGTATTTGTACAGTATCTCCTTAAAAAGTTTACTATATAGATTGGTGTGCTGGTGGTATCACAAACCATTATGTCTACAAAACCACAGGACTGGTGTATGCATGGCCTTATACTGTACTATTTTATTTGCATCTTCTCTATATGAACCTGATCCTGTTAAACACATTTGTCCAGTTGTTGCAGTGAAGAATTTTGTTCACACTCAGGAAAATCTTATTTTTCTTTTTTCAGACTTGTATATTGTCTTCCAACTCTATGGAAAATGGGTTTTAAGAAAAAATTTAATTGGGGCCTTCATTTGTATACACACTCATACGGGCCATGCATACACATTGTGCGTTGAAAGGTACACTCAGTAATAATGCTGTTAGGACAGAGGTTCTTGATCTGAGATTTTCACTAATCACACATGCACATCTGTTTCAAGAAACATCAGTTTTCTTCCCAAAGTCTGAGCAACTCCCAGGGGAAGACAAAGTCATATGCTAGGGTGGTTATATTGGTCTATATTTTGTATTTCTTTGATTGGTGCAATATTATAATTTAAGCAGATAGCTTAGATATCAGCCTATCCTCATTTTTGTCACATGGAAAAAAACAGAGGCCCTGATCTTTGGGTCTAGCTGAGCTGAGCTCCTGTGATCCTCAGTGCTTCAGGGGCCGGTATTATCCCTGGGACAAATCCTCCAGAGGTATTTGCACCAGATGAGGCTCTCCATGATGCTGCAGCACTCCAACCATAGTCCCTGCCCCAACCACACCCCTACAGCAGGGACAAATATGCTGTCTCTACACCAACCAGGGAATCCCCAGATGGTTGTAAGGCTGACCTTCTAGCCCTTGTGAGGTGGGCAGGGGAAATAAGTTATTAGATGGATCTCATCTTTACCATCACTGCATTCCAAAAGTAATAGGTATAGAGAAACTGTTTCAACTGTTTGAAGATTCTGAAGAGCACCGTCACACATACATAAGGTAACTTAAATATCTGTCAGGGCTGCAAAGAGAGGGGTTGCTGGTTTGAAACAACTTTGTCAATATAGTCAGCATTTTAAACCACGTATTTCTTTTGTTACGCTCCTTACATCTTCCAAGGGTGCTGTCTAGAGATTCGTACTCTCTCTGATATCTGTATATCATCTCAATGCACTCTCAGTAGTTTGGGGTGCTGTGAAAGTTGATTGGTTTTGTGGGGTGACTGTCAGTCTGAGTGAGCTGTTATTCTGACTGATTTCACATCTGCATAGAAATCTATTCCAGGAATTGGTTGGCAGGTGTTTTTTGGCCTCAACCCCCTACTTAAAGCTCATGTTTGTATTTCTTGTTCACAGCAATGTTGGATTTTTGTTTTCTCTTTGTTCTGGAAGTAATTTTTGCCCTTTTTTTTTCTTTATGATTAGTGGCCATGTTGTATTGTCCCCGTTCAGAACTGGCAAAGTCTTGGAATAACTCATGTGCTGGAGAAATCAAAAGGGAGAATGTATAACTAGATCTTCTCCAGGAGGGAAAACAGCTGGTGTAGAAACAAGCCAAAAAACCCTGCAAATAAACCCTAGGAGCACAGTATGCAAAACAATGTGTGCTCAGCCAGAAAACCTCGCTGAATCGACACCTTCCATGTGCTGAGTAGATCGCTCAGATGAAGGACATTACAAACAAATCCAAATCTCACACCCTTTACGCTTTTGCTTATTTTTTCATGGCTGTTCCATGATTTCAATAGAAACTGAAGACACTCAAGATCTTACAGGAATGGGTCTTAAAAATGGGAGCAGTTTTAAGAGCCCAAGATCCTGCAAGGGTTGGGTCCCCAGTCTTGCTCTGTGATGGGGAACCCCTCCCCTAGCTGTCCAAATTGACATCGTAGGGTCTGTTCCTGAGAGGTGCTCAGTACCCACAACTCTGAGTGGCTTTAGTGGTCACAGAATCAAGCCCTTACCTATGTATGATATACAATATGCATCTAATTGAGAATGTGCACTACGGTACAGTTCCTAAATATTTGGTCTATGCACCTGGTCACTATTCAGGGATATTTGTACAAATGCCCCATGGACAAAAAACAGCAAGGCAGAAACTCTGACAAGGACGATGATGCAGAAATGCATTTTTTTTATATATGTACAAGAGTGATTGATTTGATTTTAAAACCTTTCTAAGAAGGACATATACTGCAGGCTTTGATAGCAGGGATAAGTTACTATGGGATCCAGCCTTCATTTGCTTTCCTCATCCAAATATACATATTGTCCTATCAGAGGAATGGATTAATCCAGTCTAGTTGTTCTTATTGCTGCTTGGTGATGAAGATGCTTCATATATCACTCCAGAGATGAAACTACTGTAAATACCCATCCCTCTTGATCAACTATCAACCTGTTCAGGGTAGGAGAAGAGACTAAGCGTATACATGGTTCACTTAAAATGGAGTGAAAAAACCAACATCTGAAGGTATGTGTTCAAAACAGTCCCTTGTTATAGATGGAAACAGTAGGGGAAGAGAAACAGAAGAAACAAAAGCCAGCTTTTGTGAGTTCCAGAGCAATTCTTTATGATCCAGAGTCTTGTTTAAGATGAATTGGAAGCTTTGGAATGGCATTCGGGATCTCTTCCTGATTAAGGCACTATAACAGGCTGTCTTCATCATGCCTGGCCCAGTGCCATAACAAACAGTCTCGGTGTAATAATTCATTGCACGTTTCACTAAGTGCTCTCAGTATATCTATATAGATACAGGAATATATGTCATTTTCCATATGTTTTCCTGCAAAACATAATACGAGGAAGGCAAAAATCAAAGTTACATAACTTTGGAGCTTGTGACTCAAAACCGGGTAAGCTTAATACATGCTGACGGAAGCCAGAGGTGTCCAAACCCAAAGCGGAAATGTATTTATTAGGTTAAATGTACCCTAAATTATTAAATATAAACTATTTGTTTTCCTAGATGATTAATTTGACTACTAGTTCTTTTGTACTTTTAGCACCGGCATACATCTAATTTTTGGCTCTCTCAGTAGCTCCTGCTCTGTTCCAATACTGATATCTCAAGTAGACAATACCCAGTACTGAATTGGGCCATACTCTAAGATGAAAATGTTTACTAGGATGGAGACCACATTTGTTTTTACATTTAACCAAATCCAAATTTGATCTTGAGTCTCCAGTGGCAAACGGCTAGCCTGTACCTTGACCCCTGCCTCGCTCCCACTTACAAAATTCTTTTTTTAAGAGTAGAGTACTGCACAGCAAACAAGAAGAACATAAGAATGGCCATACTAGGTCAGATCAATGCTCCATCTAGCCCAGTATCCCATCTTCTGACAGTGACCGGTGCCAGATGCTTCAGATGGAATGAAGAGAACAGGGCAATTATTGAGTGATCCATTCACCTGCTGTCAGTGGTTTAGGGACACCTAGAACTTGAGGTAGCATCCCTGACCATCTTTCCTAATAGCCATTGATGGACCTATCCTACATACATTTATCTTATTTTTTTAACCCTGTTATATTTTTAAATAATCAATGGTCTCCAAACACCGCTCTTCCTCCACCCTATCTTCTACAATAGAAGAGAGAAAAAAGTTCAGATAGAGAGATTAATTGGCTAATCAGACTGGTAATGAGATACAGAGCTCTTCAGCTCTAGGTCACCAGCTCAAAATCAGCCCATGTCAGTAGTGACCAAGATTTGTCATCGTCTAGAGGTTCTTCATTGAACCTACATGAAATGCATAGTAATGGTTTCAACCCAGCCCACAATGGGCACTGCTACCTATCCAAATACCATCACCACCACTACAACTGGGACTCTTGTTTCAGCCTTGGAAGGGGTGGTGAAGGTTTGGATGTGATGCTTTGAGCTACAGGACCAGGCCCATTAGCTCATAGGCATTAGCAGACTGAAGCTACTAAATGCAGTCCAGCTACTTGAATAGATCAAAGAGCTACACTGGTATCAATGTAGGTTACAAATGGTCTGGAGACGTTGCCAAACCAAGAGCCCATCCCTCAGGCCATAGCTGAGACGTATCATTGGGGCAAATTGGAAAGGCAAAGGCTGCTGAAGCCAGTGCTGTATCTGCTGTATGGATAATCAGAGGCTGCTGGGATCTGTCCAGAACTTGTGATAAACACCAGATTCATAGTGATACTTTTAAGAGAAATTTTCCAATCAGCTTTGACTATGCCATCTTTGCCCCCATTATAGTTTAAGATGAGTCTTTGAGTCCAGTACTCCAACCCTTACCCATGATGAGTAATTTACTTTACTTTAATTGCACTACTCTTGTGAGCTAAGATTACTTACATAAAGGTTTCAGGATTGGATCCTTGTGTAGGTATAATACGATGGTTACCTACCACATGATGTGCTTGTGTCTGTTCAGTTATCTTGTTTCTTCCTCTTCCTCCTCCTCCTCCTCCTCCTCCTCCTCCTCCTCCTCTTCTGAATTATCTCTATTCTTTGTCTTGTCACTGAATTCAAAGTTCCCTTCAATGTCCAGCACCTGTAAATGCTTTAGGCCTTGGAATGTACTTTCCTTCACTGCTCCAACTGCTATCTTATTATACCTTCAAAACAAAAGCGTGACCACTGTTTAAAATAACTGCTCTCTGAAGTGTGCTAGATTTCAATTTTGAACTTTGCCTGTGTGTTATAATATATAATCTCTGTAGATGCTAAATACAGAACTCCATTCTATCCAACAAAGGAGTGTTTGAAGATTAGAAGGTAGCCTGGGTACAAACTTGCCATAACTTCAGCCTAGCACACGATAGCACTCCAGGAAGTACCATACCAGCCTAAAAAAGCAGCATTGCTCAAAGTACTAATGCTGATTGGCCTGACTCCAAGATAACACTTTTGGGAGCAGGGCTTTGTAAAGGTGGACGTTTTTAAAGCGTTCCAGATTCAACGGCCTGATGGCAAAATGCTGGGGCCAAATCCTGACGTCAATAAATGGTCCTTACTCGGACAAACTCCCAATGATTAAACTGAGTTTTGATTGCGAACTGAAAAAAAACAGAGGACTTGGCCCTTTTGGATGGGGAGAGAAAGAGATAGAAGGTATAATCTGTGAGCAGCCAGGTGAGGCAGTTACTTATATATTCTGAATATTTTTCATTGTATCGCAGTTCACGAAGGACTTTGACAGCAGGGAAACCCTGAAAATGTGAGTGATACACAGAGTATCTGTCCATTGGGATTCCAATTGATCTGGCTATCAGAGAACAGTTGTTCCAGATTCCATATATTACCCTGCCCCTAACCTCCACATCTGTACACAGCAGAGAAAAATCATATAGTATAGGAAAGCGTCCCCTACAAATTCTTTATCCCAGCACCCTGTCCTCTCCTTCCCATGGGGAAATGGTACCAGCTGCATGGCTTAAGTTTCAGCGTGTAGTGTGTTTGCAATGTTGTAGTTGTGTTGGTCCCAGAACATGAGAGAGATAACGTAGGTGAGGTAATCTTTCTCAACCTTTTTAACATCAGGTACCAGCTTGCTGCCTTCCTAAACTGTGTCAGGGACATCTCGGGGACCGGTGCCAGTCTATGGACCTGTCTTTGACAAACACGGCTGTAGGAGACCACATAAAATGATATGGGCAATTGAAGATTAGCAGGCATTAGGTGTGTTACAAGTAGTTGTAATGAGTCATAAGACCAGTGTCTCCAAGTCCATGGTTTTAGTGTGTAGCAGAGAGTAATGAATTTAGGTTCCCAAGCTTGCTTTTGAAGATGTTGTGCAGAGGCATGTTCCCCACAGACCAGGACACACCAATTTGAAGTGGCACCAGACTGTGCCAGAAGAACAGATGCAAAACAGACATATCTCCACTGTTACAATGATCAAAACCCTCCACAACACACCTTTCAAGATTCATCGGTCTTACACCTGCCTATCAAGATGTTGTGGTGTGCATTATCCAGCACATCAAATGCCCCAGCATCAACTACATGGATGAAACCAGACAACCACTTCAGTCTCAAATGAATTAATGCAGGAAAAAAAGGGACAAAAACACCATGTCACCCATGGGCAAACACTTTTCACAAAGCGATCACTCCCTGTCTGACCTCTTAGTACTCGTCCTCCAAAGGAAACCTGCACATCACCTTCAAGAGATGAGCCTGGAAATTTAAATTCATAACTATACTAGACACTAAAAACCGTGGGCTCGGAGACACTGGCTTATTATAATTTGTAATATACACCACTGCCTAACCCTTAATTGCCCAGTTCATTTTAAGTGATCTCCTACAGTGAGTAAATTCCTTGTGCTCCATCCCAACTTGCATTTAGCTCAGACACTTGTTTCCTTCCCCAAACCTGAAGAGTAGCTCTCTGAAGCTTGAAAGCTTGTACTTCCCACCAACGTTGGTCCAATAAAAGATACTACCTCACCTACCATGTCTCTCTCAAAATACAGTGTACTCTCTAAGAGACACAGGGACACCTATTGAGAGTTTTAGACTTTTTCCCCTTAAATATGAGGTCAAAGGCTCCCTGCAGAAACAGAAACCAAGTGCAACAATTGTTCATCTCTCATTTTTATTTCCTAAGTGTAAACACACTAATATGTTTTTTAAAACTCCTTTGTGTTTATTGCATGGCCCATCACTCTTGAATGTGCTCACTGTTGTATTCTCTTAAATATTCCCAGATGCACATGCTATTGTTTTACAGTGGTATGATGACTAATGGCTTCTCGTTGAGAAATACAGCTTAGGTTGTCAAGGTCTCCTGCTAAATACTTTAGCAAGTCCGTTTTGCATATTTGTTTTATATATACGCATTTTAAATACATTCGCTTTCTGATCTGCATGCAAGTTCTCACTAAATTCTCAGAAGCCTGAGCAGCTGGAGTCATAGACACCAGTCTTTTAATTTGATTTGCTTGGTATGCAATAATTTATCCAGGAAGGAATGATTCAAATCTGTGGGTTACACAGAACAGTTTAATTGCATATAAAGGAGTAAGCTGAGACCAAATAAAGCTCGCTATGCCATGCACATCTCAGGCTTTTGAACACATTACTGCAGGGATAAAATACCAGATTAATCAAATATTCCATACTCTCCAGGGGTTTTATAACTCCTGTCTGAGCAGTATTACTAACATCACTATGTTTGAATAATAAAAATATATAAATTTGCTGGGCCAAAAATTGATTTTACTTGCACTGGTGAAAATCCTGAGTAACTCCATTTAAGTTAGTCACAACAGTTTGGATTTACACTGGGTGTAGATGAGATGAGTATGTGGCCCATTGCTCCTACCAAATATATAGTTAAAAACAAACTCTTTCTTCGGTGGAGTTTCTAATTCAATGCTATTTAATCTAAACTGCATCCTGGATAGACAGCAGTATCTAAAGGTTTGCAGTGGTTTACAAAGTGAAGAAGTAATCTTTTCCTGAGCCAAGAGAGCAGAAAAAATATTAAGTCTCTGTCAGTGCTATGGAAAACTGAGAGATCTTGGTTTGTAGGACTTCAAACCCATGAGTTTTGAATTTGAACAGAGCTCAGGCAACATGATAAATTGGCCCAGGCTTGTTTGAAACTTACTCATTAAATTAAAGTTTGTAGGAGTGAGTGAACTTGGATGAAGTTTTGGGTTTGCAGTGAAAGTTGGTGAGTTTCACTTTTCATTTTGAAAGTTTCACCCAGCTCTAGTCTCTGTCCTTAATTAACTTGAATTTTTGACTATTTTGGTTTGAACCTTTGGGTTTCTATTCCTACATTTCAGGTCACTCTTCTGCCGGTGAGTTCTATTCAGTGCAGGACAGTGGCAAGGGGGGATGTGTCTGCCTGGCCCTGTAATTTGTGAGAGATCTGACCTACTTGTGTTGCCCGAGCTGTGTAAATTGGCCATAACACACTTGAGAAGCTGGCCCTGCATATTTACACACAAACTGCATAAACGGCCATGTTGAAAAGATTTGCTGTGATATTGCTGATCGTTACCAAGGGTAAGAGCTCTCCTCTGCAGCAAGCATGGCATGCTCGTTTTGGGTTCCCTCTTCCCCCACTTCTATAGCAAGGATAATGACCAGAGGCAGGAGATGAACAAATATATGGTGTTATGTATTTCCTCTGCATCGTAGATTCTTTAGACTCATGGGAGACATTAGAAATCGGAGAGACACAGTGGGTAAGGTAATATCTTTTACTGGACCATCTTCTATTAGTGAGAGAGACAAGCTTCTGAGCGATTTTATTGAAAATCAGTTATTACACAACATCAGGGCTAGAATGATCATCTGCAATACTACAGAGGTCAATTGTCAAAGGGTCAGCCACTTCTATGTTGCTCTTGGCGGCCAGAGGTACCTCTGCAAAAGCTTGCCTCAATTTCCCCTTCAAAAGTCCACATGGTCCAGATATTCAAAACTTTCCCCTTCTGGGTCCAATTCATTAAGTGCTGCACAACGTCATTCAAAATAGAGCTCATACCTACGAAGTCTTCATCCCAGTTTCAGCTGGGCCCAGTCCCTTGTCTCTGAGGGTCTGCCATCTTTAAAGTTCCTTCCACCCCAGGGCTAAGCTGCTCATATAGCTCCTTCTCCCTATGTGTTTGTCTTCCTGCTCTCCCAGCACCCCATACCTAGAGTATGGCCTTCCCCACAAACCGTCCCCACTGGTGTTTTCCCATTGCTCACGCACGGCCACGCAGGAGTCTTTGTAATCCTTGCAGTGTCTGTAGGAATATGCCAACACCTGCAGCTGTCTCCCCCTTTATAAGGTCAAGGTGTCTTCCCTTAAGTTCAACTGGGCAGCAGGTATTCACTGGACCCTGCTCCCTCTTAGAGGGCCAATCACCCTATGACACCCATAAATTCATGCAAGCATCATAATCATATCAAGGGCTCACTCCCGCCCCATAAAATTATCCAAGCAACACACATATTCTGCAAAGTTATAATCCTGAATTCCAACAGATCACTAACAAGCTTTTATTTGCTATACTATAGAAATTCAGGGCTGAAAATCACTGACAAAGCTGAATGAGTTAAAATTAGACCTACCAACTTTTAGTTCCTGATTATATCTGGGCACATGACAAGCATGTACATTGACATCCTCTAATCTGTCTGCCTGACCCATTCTTATAAGCACTGAAATTTAAAAAGATGCATCATTCAAAACAGAAGTGTATGAGGTGCACACATGCATATAAACCCAGCTGCACCCTGGATTGTTATATGATCAAATTGCCCATAGGAGAAGCTAGGATTTTAAATGCCTTTCTCCACTTACTCCCCCATGAAGCAAGCAATTTCAAAACAGAAAAAGCAGAGAATCCTGTGTGCAGACAAAGTAGAAAACTGCCCTTACCTGAGGAAAATTCCCTTTATGTTGGGTGTGGATTCAAAGGCATTCTCTGACACCATGGTAATCTTGTTGTTCCGTAGATACAGATATTCTAGAGATTCAGGCAGGTCTGATGGAATAGAAATCAGCTGATTGCCACCCATATCTAATAACTGAAAGGAAGAGTCATAGAGCAAGGTTTTAACTGAAAAGATGAATGTAGACATTAGCAGAATCAACCATATTTCATTACTGGTGAACTAGATTGTGAAGTGTGAATCTCAGAAGGATGGGTATTGATAAACATCACTATGGGTAACCATCCAGAAGTTAGGTACATGTGCAAAATTTATCCAGGATTATTGGGTCTGAACATCTGAGTAGGAAATCAACTGAAAATAGGTTCTCTTGTGTGCGTGTACAACTGAGCATGGGTGTCTGTGGTTTAATTGAGGATTTTCAACCCTGCACAAAGATTCAGTTTCAGTTCAAGGTGGAGGGATTTTTATTGTTTTCCACCCTGGTTTCACATCAAGATCCATGTGGCCAGGAGGATTCCGGACAGCCAAAGATGAAGGGGGTCTTGCCCTCCTACAGTGCTATTTAATCTAGCAATGTCCTATCAGAGATGAGGCTGCTTTAGTTAAGGGTCCCCACATTTCTCTATCCCTATCCTCATGCTTTAGTCCTACCCTGTTTGTAAACGAATGAAAAACAGACTAGGTTTCAATTATGCATAGAACTCCTTGGATGGTATTTTTCAAAACTTCTCTGATTGAAGTTACTTTTCAAATGGCAAGAAATGTTTCTGATTCAGACCCTTGTGTTAAATTAGTTAAGGCCTGATGCCACAACCCTTACTCACATGAATAGTCTTACACAAAGAAATAGGCCAAATATTTCTCTATCTCCCGATCTAAGATACTTGTGTACCACCACTTCCCATCATATCTGGGCACTGCTCTGAGTTACATTACTGCAAATCTGGAACTCCAGTGACTTCAGTACACTCCTTCTGGATTTAGACCCCAATCTTGCAAACATGCTTAATTTTGCACATGCAGGTAGTTTCACTGACTTCAATAGAAATAGTCACACGTGCAAAGAGAAGCATGTGGATAAATATTTGCAGGATTGGGGCCTTACTCAGCTGTAATTTGTCATATCTACTACAATGGGACTACTCATGTAAGAACCACAGGGTCAAGCCATTAATGAAGTATAAATTGCTATATATTGGAAGAGAAATAACTGAGTAAGTAATAAAGCCACTCAAAAAATGTACTGCGCCAATTGCAATCTTAAGCAGTATCCTTAGAGGCTACTCAGAGAAAAAAAATGGGCCTATTATATTAATGTCATTTTTATTTAACAGAGTTTACAATGTAGTAGGATATGGCTGAACTCCAGGGGCTGTGTTACACTAATTTCACTGGTGTTACATTGACATAAAACCAGAGTTATGTAGTAGTGAATCAGATCCCTGACTAACGGAAGCTTGTGTCTTCTTAATATTGAAAGCTTCCAAGATCTTAATAGCATTTGGTTTTATCTGAAAGCAGACGGGTTAGGATGGATAAATGTTTTTATTACTACAATGAAACAATCCCACCATTAGTAATCTTCCTCGGTAACATCATCCTTCAGAACTAAGTTCCAACTTTGAACTAACCAGCTTTAAAATATAAACATGCAGCGAGTCACACTTTAATTTACCTGCTTTCATTAAAAGCACCAAGTTATCTAACTAATTAAAAATGTCTGATACAACCAAGGACCTCAGATAGCATAAACTGGTATTGGTCCATTGATTTCAATAGAGTTATGCCAATTCATACCACCTGAGGGTCTGATGCACTATCTTCTTCATAGAAGCTTTAAGACTAAGCTTGATAAGTATATGGAGGGGATGTTATGAT